>VDFB02000010.1:34162558-34212468 GCA_007258455.2 Sequoia sempervirens | reverse complement strand
ACTTTCGAAACAATTGGAAATTACACATCAAATTTTACAAGCACCCGACGAACATCGAATTTTACATATTTTGTCGGACAGTTTCGTCGTATTTTGCAGTCAAATGCATTAGTGTCTGATCACATCAGATGTGTACAAAATAAAACTTCAGACATGTCATTTTATGAAATATCATTCCTTCAAGTTTTAGATGCAGCAATACCTTCTGTTGTGCAAATTCAGAATAAAATGGAAACAATAGTATTTGGAGGTTACCCAAGAACAGGACAAGATTATGAAAAAAAAAGCATAGCCATGACCTTTTCTTTTATTTTTACAGAAAATACATAACAATTTACAAAGAGAATGATGATGGTTGCATGTTTTGGAGACCCAAAATACTCATTTCTCTGTCATTACATTCTTTTCTATGCAATACACAAAAATTAACTGCTTACAACATTTATTCATGAAATGAGTAAGAGGATATATTTATGTACATGAAAGAAGATAAATATAGAGGAATGCGTGAGAAGTATACAAGGAATGTAAGAATGTCTTCAAATTTCTGCAGAGAAAACCCCATTGATACAGAGAAAGTATGGTTGCTAGGTATGAAACAAAATCCATGGTTCATGAGACTTGAGTTAATTTTGAAGTCACAGGGTTAGAAAAGAAGAATAATGGAAAATGAAATGGAGTTTTAAAAGCCATGGCTTGCTGGGTTATAAATCCTCAACCCGGAAAATGGATTTTTGAGACAAATAAATGAAAGAGAAACTGTCAAAAGGTATTAAATGTTAACCTCTAGTGTTAACCCTGTGTGGAAGGATACAGTCATGAAGCTTTCAATATAAAAATCAGAATGCCCTAAAAAGTCACTCCAGAAAACTAAATGATCTACTAATGTATATGGCCGCACCATAGAAGCAAAGGGGATTAGTATGGTTGCAACCGTTTAAAGAATGAAAATGAAGTCTATAGGTTAAAATGCACTCAAAGTGTCAAATGTATGTAGCAAAGAATGGTCGTGGCCTTGGTAATCAAAAGTGCTTGTATATTTTGCACAGGAAAATACTTTATTCAGAATATGCTCATGTTCTTTGTAAACAGAATTCGAATACAACATTTTTATCTTGATGAAGCAATTAAGAGACAAACAAAGAGCTTACTCACAAGTCTGGTGTTTGAGTTACTTTCAAACTGCCATATTCAAGCTTCACAAAACTCCATACAAAGGTATATATGGTCGTCGAATGCACAGAAAGGAACACAGAAGAAGGGAATGGGTGAGTAAGAAATAAGAAAGAGATATAGAAGTCGTGGCCTTAGAAAGCCAAAAGATTTATAAAAGCTTTCAAAATATACAGGAAAAGACATTTGAAGACAAGATTAGACTTACCCTGTTTCATATCTTCAGAATTTGCAAAGAAAATGGGGAAAAGGAAAATATTTCAAGCTTTAAAGCTCAGCTAGGGTTTTCCCAATGGCGGCGGACTTAGCTTCATTCAAATGATTCCAGAAAACAAAGTGAAAATGCCTTTGCTTGTTTCACATTTTTGTCTTTTAGGGTTTTACCCTAATGGCTAATGCATATCGATGCTTTATTGCATTTTTATTTTTGTTTTAAATAAAAGAATTACTAATATGCCTTAAGTCTTATGACTTATTTGCCACTTCGACCTTGTATACAATAAATACACTAAACCCTTCTATTCTTGCATTAGAGTATGAAAGTAAAGCTCATGATTTTGATGATGACTTTATAAATCATTTAAATCATGTGTCTATTGTTATGCAAGGATAAGATGTGTACCCTTACTTTATTTTATGGGAGTTGTTAAAGTTTAATGCCTTTTGAAAGAATATTGGGAGATGGTTTGTAGTTTACAAACATTAGGAGGGTATCTAGGGATGTTAGAGAAGATTCAGGGGTCAAATTTGACTTCTCTCAAGCAGTTTGGATGCCTTTATGGTTAGTTGGAGTGCTTTCAAAGGTTTTTTTGCTGAGTCATAGGTGGTTAATGACTTGGGGAGACTTTTCCATGTATCTGACTTTCTTTTAGAAAGTGGAGTGTCCTATTTTGGGGACTATTTTTCTTGATCCGACCCTGGGTGGTTGTGAGTTGTACTTATGAGTTTTGAAGCTCATTTTTCAGTCAGTTCTTCTACATTCAGTGACAGAGACTTCTGGAGACTTTCAGTGCCAAAGTTTGTGTTCTTTTGGCAGTTGTAACTCATGATATTTTGAGGACTTCCTCAGAGTCATTTTCTGATAATTCAAGAGCTTTTGGGACCTACTTTGGAGTTCACTCTTGTATGCTTTTTTCCTATTTTCAATTTGATGTTTCATGCTAATATTTACTCTAATCCTACATGTTATGTCTTGAAATTGTGTCTGAAGTGAAGATCTTACAACTGAATAGATTATAGATTGTGAAATTTTATATAGTTTAGGCCTGATTAGTTGTGAGGATTTTATATTTTCCTGCTAAGTTAAAGTGTGGAACTAGTTCAATACCTATCTATAAAATATTTTATGCAGTTGCTCATATCCAAAGTTGTGTTCTATGCACTTAGTATTGTCAAATTTTCATTGTTATGTGTTGTTAAAACAAGATATCATATTTTCGGTGTATCACCTTGAAAGGTTTTAAAGTATCCAGTTGTTTATTGTTTAGTTTTCTTCCTACCCCTTTTCCTTTCAAGTTTAAGTGCATTTAGATGTTTATCTGAATAGGATCCGGCCTAGAACCTGGAGGTTTCACTTCATTCCAACTGTCCCACATAGAAGTGAATCCAATGTTTTACCAGAATTGCTGAAACTTGTGTAGTTTAGAATCAAGTGCAAATTTTGGTAACAAACAATTTTGGCACGCCCGGTGGGACGAAGTCAAAAATAATTTTATAAGTCTTGTTATTTTGATGTGCTAACAATGAGCTAATAGCCTTTTAGAGGTTGTTTTTCTAGCATATCTGGCGACTTTGTGTGGAGAAAAAAGGATCAATGCATTTGTTTATATGAGAAGAATAGAAACTAGAAGTTAAAAATCTATAGAGTTTCTACATTTATCCCCTACAAGAAGAAAAGGGAGAGCACTCAGAAGGACTATTCCTTCCCCCAAAGTTCAATCAACACCACCTGGTGTTAGTGACAAGGCATTGTTTTCATACAAAAGAAGAAGAAGGAGAGATTCTCTTGCTAGGCGTTCAACATCACCTACCTTTAGAATAGATCTTTCTATCTCTTCATTTGGGGTTTTTCATTTTTCAACAAGTAGTAATTCTACTGCAGAAAATACTTTTCAATCAAGTTCAAGTTTAGTACCAGTCAGTTCAAGCTCCGTTTCAACAAGCATACCAACACATTTCAGCTCAATGGCAGCACCAATAGCCTTTACTTTTGGACCGTTCAATCAAGGTAGTCCCCTTAATCTAGCACAACATGATGACATTCCATTGGTAGCATTAAAAGGGTTACCAGAGTTTACTAGAGAAGGACAAGTAACGCCTTTTGAACATATCAGAGATGTGGTAGCATTGTGCAATGTGCATCATGTGACACAAGAAAATGTAGCTGTGAGATTGTTGGTTGCATCTTTCAAGAATAAGGCGTTGAAATGGTTTAGAAGCTTGCCGGTGGGCTCTATAAGAACATGGGATGAGCTTGGTGATGAATTTACCAGATTTTTTGAGGAAAAATCTAATCACCTATCTTTGGTAGAGTAGTTAACAACCATTAAAAGAGCCCCATAAGAGCAAATGACAGATTTCAACATTCAATTTCAAAAGACTTGGAATAGAATACCTGCTACGGTAAGACCTTTTGCTGACTATGCGTTCTTATACTATTTGAAAAGTTTAAATTGTGATATCTCAGTCATGATACAGTCCATGGGGGGTACTTCTTTACCTCAGGCTTATAATATAGCTATTAAGGCAGAAAATAACCTCATTCAAGCAGGAAAGATAGCACCTAGGCCACCTATGCCCTACTTCCTTGAAATTCAATCAAATATGCCATTGCAAATGCCATCTTTAGCCCCTTTACCTATTGTTCCAACATTACCCATTGCTATAAGTCATGGAATGTCAGCACCGTCAAGTGAATTGCAAGAGATCAAGTCTAGTCAGCAGAAGATTGAAATTATTTTACAGACTATGGGAAATGAGTTGATTAGCATGAAGAAACAGTATCAAGGGGCAAGGCCAAATTTTCAACAATAGAACCAACAGCAAGGTTAGAATGCAAGCAGCCTTATTAAAACCAAGGATATCAGTATCAACAAAATAGGAAACCTTATCAAGGTGCTTATCAGAGGAAAAATGTTAACCAGAGACCGTTCCAACCATATAATCCAACTCCTCTTAATGTTGTAAATCCAATGAAAGATATGGTTCCAGCCCAAAATAACTTTGTGATAGAAAATGAATGGTGTTATTTGTGTAATCAAGCACATAACCCAACTTCATGCTCAAATGGGGTAATTAATCAAGCACTTATGGTTTAGAATACTGTCAGTTCACAGCCAGATGTATCTGCTAGCATACCTGAACAACAATCGGATATACATTCTAACGAGACTGCATTTCTAAATTGGCAAGGTGAGGAGTTATGTGGTGTGAATGGTGATTTAGCAATTACAGCTAATACACGAGCTAAGAAAAGAGCTCTAGAGGTGGAGCAATCAGCTGATAAAAATAAGGGGCCTACAACTATAGAAACATCATCCACACCTATTCCAAACGTACCAAAGAAAACTACTGTCTTACCAATCAATGAGCAGCCTCACAAGAACATGGAACCAGTTGCTGCTAAAGTACATTAGAAGGTACTTTCAGTTGTGCCTTACAACATTGTGGATAGTATGAAGAAGATGAACGTGAATATGACCATGTGGGACTCCTTAAGCATTCCTAGACAGGCTGATTTGCTTAAAAAGGAATTGTTTGAAGATGCAAATCCTAAACAAGTTGTTGTTGATTCCCAAAAGGTCGTGATGACTAATGATGATCAAGAGAAAGTTGCTAATCCCAATAGCAAAGGAAAATCTACAACTCAAGGTAAGAACGTGAGACCTCCTCCGTTCTATGTTTCATTGATTATTGGGAAAAATTTAGTGCACAATTGTATGGTAGATAGTGGTGCTACCTGTTCTGTGATGCCCAAGCAAGTAGCTGATCAATTAGGATTAAATTATGAACCTTTAGAGAAAGGAGTAGTCCAACTGGATGGCTCATTTGTTAATACAGTGGGTCTTATCAAAGATGTTAGCTTAACTTTGCATGCTTGCCCTAATTTTTTGATTTCCCAAGACATTTATGTAGCAGATTTGCCCCCGTATTTTGGGTTATGTTTGTCAAGAGAGTTCACAGCTAAAATAGGGGGATACCTTTTGTCTGACTGGTCTCACATGTTGTTCTATACTAGGTATGGAACCAAAGTAACCATTAAGTTTGAGCTACTTACAAAAGATAATATAGAACCCTATATACCTAGTGCAATAAATGCAAATTACATAATTTTTTAAAAAGTCAAGGATGTTGTTGTCTTTGATCCTTGTACTGCTATTAATGATGTTCCTGATATACTTTTAGATGAGTGGGTAGCAGGGAAAACTTTTAGTGCTGAAAGTGACTTGGTGTTGGATGCTGGTATGGGTAATTACATGTTTCAAGAAGCTAACATAGTGATGCCTAACTTGGTTAAGAGGTTAGAGAATGATTCTGATCAGCAAGACAAAGTTTGGAAAATGTATTTTGATGGCTCAAGGAGCAGGCATGGTGCTGGTGGGGGTGCATTATTAGTTTCCCCAAGAGCTGAAAGATATTATGTAACCTTTATATTTGCATTTTCGTGCACTAATAACACAATAGAATATGAAGGTCTTATTCAAGGGTTGGAATGGGCAAGGAAACATTGAATCAAGTGTTTAAAGGTGCATGGGGATAGTGAATTGATAGTAAATCAGGTTAGAGGCCTGAATGTTGTTAAAAATGATGTCCTTAAATTGTATAAGAATAGGGTTTGGGACCTCATAGAGGATTTTGAAGCTTTCAATATTATTTCAATCCCAAGAAATCAGAATCAGCATGCTGACAGGTTAGCAGTTGTGAGGGCTCAGTTTGACATTCTGAACAGCGTAAGGAAGGAATGTAATCAGTAGCACATTAAGGTTATTATCAGGCCTTCAATGCCCGATAATAATGTTAACTGGCAGGTCTTTGAGAGTGATGAGCAAATTCTACATTTTTTGCTTGAAGAAGATGTGTTTGTAGCATCAAACTAGGAGAGAATCAAACAACAGTATGGAGACTAGGTACTGCAATTGAAAAACAACAAATTTCCTAAGGGATTGGTCACCTTAGAAAGTATTTTCAACTCTGACGATCAGGCCAAAAGTAACAAAGCCAATTTACTGGTTCAACAAAATCATTATGAGGACTTAGAAATTGCACCCAAGAAAAGCCTCAAGATAGGAAAAATAAATTCTTCTACTGAAAAGCAGTCTTTTCTGCAATTATTCCAAGAATTCATTGACATATTTGCTTGGGAGTATGGAGATTTGAAGGGATTTGATCCACGCCTTGCACAACATACAATAGAATTGGAGCCAACAGCCAAACCCATAAGACAGAAACAGAGGCCAGTTAATCCCAAATTGGAGCCATTAATGCAGAAGGAAGTTTTCAAACTTATAGAAAGTGGGATTATCTTTCCCATCAAGCATACTAGTTGGGTTGCAAATCTAGTCCCCATGAGGAAGAAGAATGGAGAACTTAGATTATGCGTAGACTTCAGAGATTTGAACAGAGCTTCTTTAAAGGACAGGCACCCTCTTCCGTCTATGGAGCAAATTCTTCAATGTGTATCAAGTTATGAACGTTTTTCTTTATTGGATGGATATTCTAGTTATAACTAGATTTTGGTAAGAGAAGAAGATCAATTTAAAACTGCCTTCACCACAAAGTGGGGCACAATGGCGTACATGAAAATGCCATTTGGTTTGTTTAATGCTGGAGCAACCTTCCAAAAGGCTATCGACATGGCCTTTAGCAACTTAATGTATAAGTTTGTTTTAGTATATCTTGATGACATCACTGTCTATTCCAAGAAGACAATAGATCACATTGACCATTTGAGGCAGATTTTTGAATGTTGTCGGGAGTTCGGTATATCATTGAATCCCAAGAGATGTGTTTTCTCTATTCATGAAGGAAAGCTTCTTGGGTATGTAGTATCTAAAAAGGGAATCACTGTAGATCCTGAAAGAGTTGCAACAATCTTGGAGCTGCCTTTACCTTAGCATAAGAAAGGACTTCAGAGTTTCACTGGTCGTATTAATTTTGTCAGGAGGTTTCTACTTGATATAGCAGCCTTGTTAAAACCCCTTACAACTATGTTAAAAAAGAATGCAGAGTTTAAATGGACTCGAGAAGCAAAGGACAATTTTCAGCTAATCAAGGAGGCGTTAGCTTCAGCCCCAACATTAGTTAACCTAGATTTTAGCAAGGATTTTACCTTGTACGCTTTTGGCAGTTTTGATGTCATTTATGCAATTTTAGTGCAGAAAAATGTAGAAGGGTTAGAGCAGCCCATTGCTTTTTTTAGTAAGGGTCTAGAAGACTATGAGCAGAAGTATACCTTCGTAGAAAAACATGTGCTGGCTGTTGTGAAAAGTTTGAAGAAATTTAGACGTCTGCTGTCTCATAACAAAATTCATCTACAAGTGGCACATTCTAGTGTGAAAGAGTTTTTACTTAGCAAAGATCTAAATGAAAAATGGGCTGGGTGGATCACAAAAGTTATGGAGTACGATGTGGATGTTCAAGTCACCAAGTTGGTGAGGGGAAAGGGTTTATGCCAGCAATTGGCTAAATAATATTTTTCAGCAGTAACAGATGAAAGAGACTCAGTTTTGGTTAATGTTGGGACAACAGACAATGAAACTACTAGCTGGATGCGGGAGATGTCACATTTTTTGAAAACCGAGGAATGTCCACTTAATCTGAACAGAACAAAAAGGAGGTACTACCAACTTCAGTCTATTCCTTTCGTCTTGATTGATGATGTGTTGTATAGGAAGGATCACAGTGGAGTACCGCTCAGGTGTGTTGATAATGATCAAGTTGATCAGATATTACATGAGTTCCATGATGGACCTTCTGGAGGTCATTATGCTGCAAGGACAACAGTATATAAGATTTTAAGAGTAGGCTATTATTGGCCTAATTTTTTTAAAGATGCACATACATATTTCAAGAGATGTGCCAAATGTGCCTTATTTTCAGGCAAAGAAAAACTGGTTGCTTTTCCATTGCAACCTATCCAGATAGAGCAGCCATTTATGAAGTGGGGAATTGACTTCATAGGGGAAATCAATCCACCCTCAAGTGTAGGCCGTCGGTGGATTATCACAGCAACAAATTATTTTACACGATGGAAAGAAGCTTTGCCTCTAAAGGAAGCTAATGAAACAATAGTGTTGAATTTTTATGAAGATATTGTTTGCAAATTTGGAGTCCCAGACTCTATAATTTCTGACAATGCCCTAGCATTTGTTGGTTTGAAAGTTGTTGATTGGGCATTGAAGAATGACATTTAATTGAATACAAGCTCCAACTATTATCCTCAGGGCAACAGACTTGCAGAGTCCACTAATAAAAATATGATTAACATTATCAAAAGGACGCTTCAAAACAATCAGAGGGATTGGCATGCCAAACTGAAGACTACTCTTTGGGCAGACAAAATTACCCCTAAAAAGGTGATTGGGAACTCACCCTATATGCTGGTATATGGTAAAGAATCAAAATTACCTATTTCTATTGAGTTACCCTCCTTGGACATTGCCAGCTAGCTAGTCTTGTTTGAGTAGACTGATCCACTTGCCTTAAGATATACTCAACTGATGGAGTTGGAAGAAACCAGAGACAAGGCTATGAAGAACATGGAATATCAGCAAATCCTGACTAAGAAAACGTTTGACAAGAAAACTAGATCAAGAGATTTCATGGTGGGAGATCTTGTGCTGAAATGGGATGTACTAGGGAGCAGGCCGAGCCATCACACCAAGTTTGACAACATGTGGATGGGTCCATTTGTCATCAAAGAGTGCAAGGAACATAATGCTTTCCAACTGGCTACAACTGAAGGTGAAGTGCTTCCAATCCCAGTTAATGGGATTCACCTCAAACGTTGTTTGAGGTATGATTTATCATTGAACATATTAGGTTAGATTTTATGCTTTCAATAAGTGTTGATGCACTTTGGTTTAGTTGTCATTTCATTCCCTAAGTGATGTTCCAGCATAGTAGATAGTTTCACTTCAGTATTTTCCTATTTTCAATAAGTTTCCAAGTGACCTGTTATGTTCTTAGACTCTCAAATGAGTTACAACCATGTACAAAACTGCTCTAGGTCTGTTTCTGAGTTTTTCCTAATGACTCCATGCCCAATGGAAAGTTTAGGCTACTGGTTATCATGTTTAGTAGGAAAACATCCAGCAAAGGTCGCCAGAAATGTTACCCATTTTTCACTCATTGGTTCAAAAGGGTAGAATTTGTTTTAAACTGAGGAAGATAAGGTACATTTTATTATTCTTCTTTATCGCATTCGAATGTATAAATGAAAAATCTGAAAAGGTTACAAATACAGACCATTACATTCATACATATGCATGTAATACAGAAAGATTCACATATTTATGAAAATGCAATCTTTATTGAATGTGATAAGATACATGTGTCTCACACAGCAAGCCATGAGACTAACTTTTCTTTGATACAAATAAAGATAAATCAATACATGAATAAATGAAGGAAAATAAATAAGCATGTAGAAGGGATGACTAGTCATTGCCTCAATGACTGGTTGAGGTTTGTCTCACTTTGATGTTTTCCTCGTTGCTTGTCCTTCCTAGTTTCCTTGTACTCCTTTCCCTACAACAGTCAAGCAATGTGTTAGAGTTATACTCTAAGAAATGAAAAGTCATAACTATACATGATCATTTATATTATCCACCTATCCATGTATCAATTTGTCTCCATGTGCATCAAGAGATCAATGAATGCCTCAGGTGTCTAGGAAAACCATTTGGTCAACGTACACACAAAAGACAATCATTTTTTCTAACTTTTTTGTTCCATGTGCAGCTACAGGTGCAGTTATTTTCAGATTAAATGAGTGGAGATAAATGTGGCTCCCATGAGGGTTGAGCCCAACTCATTATTTATGCTCAACTCATGAAGTACACTTCAGTACATTCAATGTAGATTGCAATTATAATATGTCACTGGCAAATATTTTCTTATTGAAGCAGTGAAAGAGCATAAAATAACATGATCATTCAACTAGAACCATAATACTATGAAACTTTATGCATGATGCAGGGTTACAGATCAAGAAAATGAAATAATCATGAATTAAAACGTGCATTGTTGAATGTTAAATGGCAGAACACAAGGATTATTCAGCAACATGCATAAGAGGAGGAATCACTGTCATAGTTATTTAGAGGGTCCAGGTGTGGACAAGTCCTATGCCCTGTGAAACAACGCATATATGCTCTGTGAAAATGAAATATTTGCAGTAGGCTTGCAAAATACAGAGGTAGAGGTCTTTTCTCATTTCATGGTGGTCTGATCACATCAGATGTGTACAAAATAAAACTTTAGACATGTCATTTTATGAAATATCATTCCTTCAAGTTTCAGATGCAGCAATACCTTCTATTGTGCAAATTCAGAATAAAATGGAAACAACAGTATTTGGAGGTTACCCAAGAACAGGACAAGATTATGAAAAAAAAAAAAGCATAGCCATGACATTTTCTTTTATTTTTACAGAAAATACATAACAATTTACAAAGCGCATGATGATGGTTGCATGTTTTGGAGACCCAAAATACTCATTTCTCTGTCATTACATTCTTTTCTATGCAATACACAAAAATTAACTGCTTACAACATTTATTCATGAAATGAGTAAGAGGATATATTTTTGTACATGAAAGAAGATAAATATAGAGGAATGCATGAGAAGTATACAAGGAATGTAAGAATGTCTTCAAATTTCTGCAGAGAAAACCCCATTGATACAGAGCAAGTATGGTGGCTAGGTATGAAACAAAATCCATGGTTCATGAGACTTGAGTTAATTTTGAAGTCACAGGGTTAGAAAAGAAGAATAATGGAAAATGAATTGGAGTTTTAAAAGCCATGGCTTGCTAGGTTATAAATCCTCAACCCGAAAAATGGATTTTTGAGACAAATAAATGAAAGAGAAACTGTAAAAAGGTATTAAATGTTAACCTCTAGTGTTAACCCTGTGTGGAAGGATACAGTCATGAAGCTTTCAATATAAAAATAAGAATGCCTTGAAAATTCACTCCAAAAAACTAAATGATCTACTAATGTATATGGCCACGCCATAGAAGCAAAGGGGATTAGTATGGCTGCAACCATTTAAAGAATGAAAATGAAGTCTACAGGTTAAAATGCACTCAAAGTGTCAAATGTCTATAGCAAAGAATGGCCGTGGCCTTGGTAATCAAAATTGCTCATATATTTTGCATAGGAAAATACTTTATTTAGAATATGCTCATGTTCTTTGCAAACAGAATTCGAATACAACATTTTTATCTTGATAAAGCAATTAAGAGACAAACAAAGAGCTTACTCACAGGTCTAGTGTCTGAGTTACTTTCAAACTGCCATATTCAAGCTTCACAAAACTCCATACAGAGGTATATATGGTCGTCGAATGCACAGAAAGGAACACAGAAGAAGGGAATGGGTGAGTAAGAAATAAGAAAGAGATACAGAAGCCGCGGCCTCAGAAAGCCAAAATATTTATAAAAGCTTTCAAAATATATAGGAAAAGACATTTGAAGACAAGATTAGACTTACCCTGTTTCATATCTTCAGAATCTGCAAAGAAAATGGCGAAAAGGCAAATATTTCAAGCTTTAGAGCTCAGCTAGGGTTTTCCCAATGGTGGCGGACTTAGCTTCATTCAAATGATTCCAGAAAACAAAGTGAAAATGCCTTTGCTTGTTTTGCATTTTTGTCTTTTAGGGTTTTACCCTAATGGCTAATGCATATCGATGCTTTATTGCATTTTTATTTTTGTTTTAAATAAAAGAATTACTAATATGCCTTAAGTCTTATGACTTATTTGCCACTTCAACCTTGTATACAATAAATACACTATACCTTTCTATTCTTGCATTAGAGTATGAATGTAAAGCTCGTGATTTTGATGATGACTTTATAAATCATTTAAATCATGTGTTTATGCAAGGATAAGATGTGTACCCTTACTTTCTTTTATGGGAGTTGTTAAAGTTTAATGCCTTTTGAAAGAATATTGGGAGATGGTTTGTAGTTTACAAACATTAGGAGGGTATCTAGGGATGTTAGAGAAGATTCAGGGGTCAAATTTGACTTCTCTCAAGCAGTTTGGATGCCTTTATGGTTAGTTGGAGTGCTTTTAGAGGTTGTTTTGCTGAGTCATAGGGTGGTTAATGACTTGGGGATACTTTTCCATGTATCTGACTTTCTTTTAGAAAGTGGAGTGTCCTATTTTGGGGGCTATTTTTCTGGATCCGACCCTGGGTGGTTGTGTGTTGTACTTATGAGTTTTGAAGCTCATTTTTTAGTCAATTCTTCTACATTCAGTGACAGAGACTTTTGGAGACTTTCAGTGCCAGATTTTGTGTTCTTTTGGCAATTGTAACTCATGATATTTTGAGGGCTTCCTCAGAGTCATTTTCTGATAATTCAAGAGCTTTTGGGACCTACTTTGGAGTTCACTCTTGTATGCTTTTTTCCTATTTTCAATTTGATGTTTCATGCTAAGATTTAATCTAATCCTACATGTTATGTCTTGATTTTGTGTCTGAAGTGAAGATCTTATAGCTGAATAGATTATAGATTGTGAAATTTTATATAGTTCAGGCCTGATTAGTTGTGAGGATTTTATATTTTCCTGCTAAGTTAAAGTGTGGAACTAGTTCAATACCTATCTATAAAATATTTTATGCAATTTCTCATATACCAAAGTTGTGTTCTATGCACTTAGTATTGTCAGATTTTCATTTTTAAGTGTTGTTAAAACTAGATATCATCATATTTTCGGTGGATCACCTTGAAAGGTTTTAAAGTATCCAATTGTTTATTGTTTAGTTTTCTTCCTACCCCTTTTCCTTTCAAGTTTAAGTGCATTTAGATGTTTATCTGAATAGGATCCGGTCTAGAACCCGGAGGTTTCACTTCATTCCAACTGTCCCACATAGAAGTGAATCCAATGTTTTACCAGAATTGCTGAAACTTGTGTAGTTCAGAATCGGGTGCAAATTTTGTAACAAACAGTTAGCACCATATATTACTTAAACATTTTATCCATGTAGTGCATTATACCAAGTCAACTATCATCTATAAAGAATAACTAGTCTCCTTAATGTATTGCATACATTAGGTCAGCCAAGACTAGAACATAATTCACAAAATCTCAAACCAACAAATAATCCTAAAAGAAAACACCTTCCATATATGAGAACATATCAATTTACCATCATACTACCATGA
Organism: Sequoia sempervirens; assembly: GCA_007258455.2. Taxonomy (NCBI): domain Eukaryota; kingdom Viridiplantae; phylum Streptophyta; class Pinopsida; order Cupressales; family Cupressaceae; genus Sequoia; species Sequoia sempervirens. Next base: position 34,198,899 of record VDFB02000010.1, on the reverse strand, counting down.
AAGAGACTACCGACAAAATCACAGCATAAGAATGTTCTCCTTGAAAACATGCGGAGTCTCCCATATAGATATACCAAGCAAAGAACAACAGTAAGATACAGAGTTGAACTCTGTCATAGATAACCTTCTGCTCACAACCCAAAATGTCTCAAGATCCAAGATATAGTTGTCTAAATGAGTCATGATAACATGATTAAGATATTAGAGTCATATTTTTTCTTGCGGTGAATTCCAAACTCAAATACCAACACACTAATCCATCACAAAAAAAACATTACCAACAGAGAACAACTTCTGGTAAACCCAGTAGATTTCCCATATAGTTGTCACCATGTTGACATTAATGAAAACATAGGAACAACCAACACAAACCATCCACACTTCATGCTCATGTTTCAAGGCTCCATAATCTCAACATATTTTATTATTGTAAATCTAGACCATTCATCATTAGGTCTTCGTTCTAACAATAGATATTTTGTTGGTTTGACTTGCCCTAGAAGGCAACCCTATTTTATGAGGGCATTGTATTACTATTGGGTACTGTGATGTATTATGAGAGTCTAATAGCAATCATTTTGCCTCTGGATCTCTTTTTTGGTGATACTCTTATGAGAAGTTTTCTCTATAAGTATATATTGGGAAGCTTTTGGAGTGTGGGGTTTTTCTCCCGAAAGGGTTTTCCCAACGTAAATCACTGTTTTGTGGTATGTATGATATTTATATTTATTTATGTTTAAGTTTCTTTAATTTTTATAAAGATTTGTAAAGTTTTGCATTATCCTCCTCTCAAGCTTAGTGTAGGAAGTTGTTTTGCTACCTTAGCTTCCTTACAATTGGTATCAGATCCTGATCACCTTTGGTTTCAATTGTGGGTTGTTGGGTTCTTTGAACTAATCCAAATTTGAGTGGGATCTTATGCAAAAGATACCGTGTGATCTTGTTGTAGGAATTTTTAGATGGAAAGTTCATCAAGGAGAATAAAGGTGGATAAATTTTCTGGAAACAATTTTGAAATATGTAAGTTGAAGATGGAGGATTTGTTGATAGATCAATATCTATGGGATATTGTTGATGAGAATGTTTCAAGGCCTACAAACTCTACTTTAGCTACTCAATATGATGTTATGGTCACAAAGCCAAGGGTCTAATAAGATTATGCTTGGCAGCCTCTATTTTAATCAGTGTCCATGAAGAGACCTTTGCACAAAAACTATGGAAGAATCTTGGTGAGATGTATCAAGCCAAATCTTTAGTGAACAATATTTTCTCAATGAAAAAAGTATATTCTTTGAGAATGGAAGAGGGTAGGCAAATTATAGATCACCTAGAAGAATTCAATATATTGGTGGCTTAATTGGCATCAGTTGGTGTCAAAATGGATGAGGAGGAGAAATTTGAGATCTTTCTTTGTTCTTTGCCTGATTTGTGGGATTCTCTTGTTATGGATATTGGGAGTACTTTTGTTATCTTGAAGACTGAAGATGTGGTGGGTTCTTTTCTTTCTGAAGGGATAAGGAGGAAGGTATCCATAAGTGCCAAGGAGGCCCTAAATGTTCGTGGAAGACCTAAGGAAAAGGGAAAAAAGAATGAGAAGCGTGAAAAATCCAAGTCCAAGGGGAGATCCTAATCTCCTAGAAAGTCCAAAGTTATTTTCTAGAATGCGGTAAGCCTAGTTCGTAAGGACTACAAAGAAGAAAAGAAGAAGAAAAAGAAGAGATTTGATTCTAATTCTAAGTCTGAGAAGGAAGATGGTGATGCATTCATTAAAGCTTTAGAAACTTGTACAAGTAATCATGCATGGTTAATTGCCTCATATGCATCTTTCCATATGACTTCTAATAGAGATTGGTTTTTTTAATATAAAGAATTTGATGGAGGTAAGGTGTACTTGAGTGATGATTCTTGTTTAAATATTGTTGGTTGTGGTAAATTCATAATCAAGTTTCTTGATGGTATAATAAAAATGATTAATGGTGTGTTGCATATCCCTGGATTAGCACAAAGTTTGTTATCTGTGAGAAAAATAACAGATGCAAGTGTGTAGGTAGTATTTTCTGATGCATGATGCAAGATGGTTAGAGGTGTTATGGTGATTGCTAGAGGTTTCAGATATAGCACATTGTATAAGCTTTATTCATACACTATTGAGTGCAATAGTACTTCTATGAAAAGAAAGTCTACAAAAGAGGTGATGGTTTCATCTTCAACAGATGGTCATGGCTTTTGGGTACCCAAGGGTGCTCTTTCTTCTGAATCAAAGTAACCTATAGAGAAAAATATGTTATGGCACCAAAGACTTGGCCATATTGGAGATAAGGGTCTAAGGAACTTGAAAAATAAAAACCTTGTTGAAGGGTTGTCTGATTGTAATCTTAAATTTGATTTTTGTGAGAATTGCATTTATGGAAACAAACTGTGTTTAGTTTTACTCGAGTTCTCATAAATCTTGTGGTGTATTGGATATTATTCATTCTAATGTTTTTGGTCCTGTAGATGTTCCTTCAATTGGAAAATCCACATATTATGTTTCATTTATTGATTATTATAGTAGAATGACATGGGTATACTTTCTAAAGAGTAAATATGAAGTTTTCAATTGATTTAAAGAATTTAAAGAAATGGTTGAGTTGTAGACTGGAAAGAAAATAAAATGTTTAAGGATTGATAATGGCGGTGATTTTTTCTCTAATGGTTTTGATAGATTCTATAAATATTATGGTATTCATAGAAAAAATACTTCATATTCTCCATAATAGATTGGATTTATAGAAAGAATGAGCATGACACTAATGGAGAAGGCTAGGAGTATGTTGAGTGGTGTTGGTCTGGAATAAAGGTTTTAGGCTAAATTTGTTGACATTGGTTGTTACCTGATTAATAGGTTTCCTACATCAGCTCTTGTTGATAAGATTCCTATAGAGACATGGTCGGATCAAAGCCTTCATTAAGACATCTTAGATTTTTTGGTTGTGAGGAATATGCACATGTTCCAAAGGAGAAGTGAACAAATTTTGAGAACAAGGCTGTGAAATGTATCTTCATCGGATATAGTTATAGTGTGAAAGGATACAAGCTTTGGGATCCTATTGCATAGAAGGTAATATATAGTAGAAGTGTTATTTTTAGAGAAACTAATCCTTCTTATGTTACAGTACAACCAAAACAAAGTAAATAGGAAGGTGTGATTCAATTTTCTTCTACACCTAAGAAATTTGAATCAAGGCCCATGGATAGACAAGAAGTTGAGGAGAGCTCATCTAGCTTAGAATCTTTAGAAGAGGAGGAAGAACCTCCAACTTAGCTTGTTTGTAGGTCTACAAGGCATAGAAAACCACCTGAAAGGTATTCACTTGATGATTGGAGATGTATTTTTGCTTTGAATACTAGCATGGATGAACCCAGATTGATAGAAGATGCATTAGGTATGAATGATGCAAAATATTGGAAGATTGCTATGGATGAAGAAATTGCAGCTTTGAAAAAAATGATACATGGAATCTTGTACCATTTTCTGAAGGAAGAAAACCTATTGGTTGCAAATGGGTGTTCAAGAAAAATATTGGTTCAGATGGAGGCACTGAGAAGTAAAAAGCAAGGTTGGTTGTGAAAGGTTACTCTCAAGTTGAGGGTGTTGATTATGGTGAGATATTTTCTCCTATTGCAAAAAGGATATCCATTAGATTTTTTCTTTCTATTTTTGCTACTTATGATTTAGAGGTTGAGAAAATAGATATGAAAACTACTTTCCTTCATGGTGACTTAGAGGAGGATATTTATATGACACAACTAGAGAACTACATGGTGAAAGGTAGAAGTAAATTAGTTTTCAAATTAAAAGAAATCTTTGTATGGCCTAAAAAAAAGTCCTAGGATGTGGTACCAAAAATCTGATACATATTTGTTGAGTTTGGGATTTGAGCATTCTAAATCAGATCGTTGTGTTTATTATAAAAGTGATGGTGATCATTTCTTGTTTATTGCATTGGATGTTGATGATATGTTATTTATTGGTAAAGGGAAAGGTATGATTTTAGAACTAAAATCTCAACTTGCAACTAAATTGAAATGAAAGATCTTGGTGCATCTAGACACATTCTTGGGATGTAAATTAGAAGAGATAGAGTGAATAGAAATATATGGCTTGGAAAAAGTAAGTATACCAATTCAATTTTACAAAGGTTTGACATGCACAATTGTAGATCATTGTGTGTTCCTTTTTTAGCTGGAACAAGTTATCTATTTCAAATTGTCCAACATCCCCATCAAATGTAGAAGACATGATCAAAGTTCCTTACTAGAGTGAAATTGGAAGTTTTATGTATGCTATGCTTTGTACTAGACCAAAAATTACCCAAGTAGTGGGAGTTCTTTCCAGATATATGTCTAATCCTGGTGAAGTTCATTGGGATGTAGTTAGAGTCTTTAGAGATTTATGCAGTACCTTAGAGCATTCCTTGTGTTATCATAGTAATTTGACTGAAGACGAGATTTTCATTGATATTCATGGTTATGTGGATTCAAACTGGGCATGTGATGTTGACAACAGATGATCCACTAGTGCTTATGTATTTACTTTTTTTGGCGGTGCAATTAGTTGGATGAGTAAGATACAAGTTATAGTTTCCTTGTCCACTACTGAAGTTGAGTATATGAAAACTACTAATGCTTATAAATAAGACATTTTCATTAAGAGACTATGTTCAAATATTGGAATAAAACAAGGTCCAATGACAATTTATTGTGATAGTCAAAGAGAGATATGTCTAGCTAAGAACCTCATATTTCATTCCAAGACTAATCACTTTGATGTACAATATCATTTTGTTTGAGATATGGTCTAAGATGGTAGGGTGGAGTTGGTTAAGGTAGAGAATTTGATGAATTTTGTATATTCTTTAACTAATCTTGTGAGCACAAAGAAGTTCAGATGGTGTTTAGATTCTATGGGCCTTTCAACCCCTAGTAATTACAAAATGATGTTTATACTCCCTCTTGTTGCTCTTGCAAGGTGATCGACAAGTAGGAGATTTGTTGGGAAAATATGTCTCAACCTTACAATTACATAAGGTTCGCTATTGATATGTAAGTGCGGGGGGTTGCAGGGGTTAGTATCCCCCCTACGAGGGGTCTGGAGGTTGCGCACCCCAGTAGGGGTTTGGGGGCAATTCCCTCGAAAGCCAAATTATATATATATATATATATATATATATATATATATATATATATATATAATTAGGTCTTAGATTTGATGCTAGATATTTTGTTTGCTTTAATTTCCCTAGAAGGTAAACCCTATTTTATGAGGGTGTTGTATTATGAATGGGTATTGTGATGTATTCTAAGAGTCTGATAGTAGTCATGTTGCCTCTGGATCTCTAGTTGGTGATGCTCCTATGGGAAGCTTGCTCTACAAGTATATTGTAATCTTTGTGATTTTTTAATAATATATTGGGAAGCTTTTGGAGTGTGGTTTTTTATTCTAAAAGGGTTTTCTCCACATAAGTCATTGTGTTGTGGTATGCATGATATTTATATTTATTTTTTGTTTAAGTTTTTGTAACTTCTATAATGATCTATAAAGTTTTGAATTATCCTCCTCTCAAGATTAGTGTAGGAAGTTGTTCCACTACCTTAGCTTCCTTATAAAACTCCATATTTCCTTCAACATAATATCTGCTACAATCCACTCTCATCTATAGTTCATTGTCTTGACGAGGTATTTTTTTCATCTTGCATACTTGCTTATCTAGGATAACAATATGCTTGAAAAGGATTGTCACACCTTCTTCACCTTTTTCATTGAAGTTTTTTATAGACTCAATGTTATAATATTTTCATATCCTTTCTCTTAAGATTTTTTATTTTAATGGCCCCTACCAAGACCCTTTTCTTCTATATTGCATTGTACCTTGTCATTCATCACTAGTTTACATCTCTTACACTAGATACTTGGTTGACAATATTTCTTCACCCTAAGACTGTCTTAGTCTCAGTCCTCTCAAGTCTCTATCTTTATTGATAATGAATAGTATTGTCAAATCTCCTTGGCTCACTAGATAGTTATAAACTCTTGTTCATTGTATATGGAAAAAATATTATTATCCTATCATTATGTGTTGTCAATTTGTTGCTTGCATAACTCAATCACTCCAACCACCTTTGGATTGTCATCAAGGTTTTTTTTGTATTTTCCTATGGGTCCTCATCAAAATTGTGTTCTCCTAATGAGGGTCACTATTAATGTCTTATGTCCATAGCACTCCTATGTTCTCCTCATGTGTTACCTCTCTTCATACATCTTATGACTATGATTGTCACTGTGAAAATCTTAATGGTTGTCCATTTTAATGAATGTAAACTTTCCCTTTATTCCCCTTTTCACCTATGCTTATTGATTTTTATGATTTCTATGGATTATGCAAGGTCTATAAGTTTTATTTATTGAAGAATTTGATGCTTTTAACTTGTTGTCCATAGGAAATGAGAACAAACATGTTGATAGGTTGGCTGCCATAAGAGAAGAGTATGATATTTAGAATGAAAACAATGGTAAAGTACAAAAATATGTAAAATTTGAGGTAAGATCCTCAGTACTTGATAATAAAACACATTGACAAGTGTTTGATATTGATAAGAAAATTATAATTTTTTGGATTGAAGAGGTTGAGTTTTTAGCTGCTAACCAAGAAAAATTGTAGTAGTAGTATGGTGAGAAAATTATACAGCTCAAAACTAACAAGTTGCCCAAAGGTTTGGTCTCATTAAAATCATTTTTTAGTTCTGATGATCAAGTGAAAAAGAAAAACAAGATCAGTATGGACAGTTAACCATTTTCAAAGACAAAATTTTGAAGTTGGGTAAAATATGTACAACTAAAGAAAGGGTTGCTTTCACTGAGTTATGTCAAGAGTATGATGACATTTTTGCATGGAAATATAGTGATTTGAAGGGTTTTGTTGGATTTTTTGGTTGTGTTGATGATATGTGGTTGTCATTGATGTCAACACTATTAGCATAAATGTATTTGAAGCTGTATATGTCGAGGATATTGAGAAAATTGTAATAAATGAGTTCTAGGTTGTCAGTGGTGAAGTGAAGTTCAGTATGGTGGTTATTTTTGTACGTTGTTGATCAGAGGTTGTGGACTAAAGGGTTTTTTGCTGAGTGTATCTTGTTTATCCACGTCGATTTTTAGAGATCTGCATGAATATTTGATCGAGTTATGAAGATTTCCATTCAGATAGTTTTTTTGTTTCTTCAGTTGGTGTTCCTGATTGAAGATGATGCTATTTCAGTTAGTTCAGTTGTTGCAAATGCTTATCTTGTGATTTGTGATGCTTGTGGATGTTTCTAGATTGTGCTCTATCTTTGTTGCACATCTGCATTGATCGTTGTGATCGTGGTTGGCGATTTTCTCTTGCGTGTTCATTGTTTTGCTTATTCTTGGCTGACATAGTGTTTGTAGCATGTTGTGGATCTTCAAGGATAAATTAATTGAAGTTTCTTCATGCTGGAGATGTTGATTTGGGTCCTCACTAATTTTTGGCCAACCTTGGTTGATTCAAATTGATAATCTTTAATGTTTTGGGCCAACAGTTTATATTCATTTTATTATTTCTTTGTGGTCAACTTGTAGCGATGAAATTTCATGTTACAAATATATAAGAGCGATTGTTTATTCAAATTTAAGTGTGAGAAAGGTGTGATTTTGTGTGTGTGCACGAATAATGTTCTAAATCATTCGAAGGCAGAGCAAAGTGTGAAAAATTGTGAAGAAGTGTGAAGAAGTGTGAAGAAGAGTGAAGAAGAGTGAAGAAGTGTTCATGTGCTCAATTGGAACTATAATCAGGCATTAACAGATGCTATTTTCTCAGTTCAAAATCCAGATGGATTTAATCTAAATCTATTTGTAAGGCAATGTGTCTTCCTTTGTAATTGAGCAGTGAGCTGTAGGCAGTGTTCCTGAATGCATGTGCATTCCCCATAATTCATTTTCATTATACTTTTAATAGGGTATAATCTTGTGGACTGACCTCCACCATGGTTTTTCCCCTAACAGGGTTTCCACGTAAAAAATCTTGGTGTTATGTGTGTTTCTAATGTGTTGATGATTTATATTTTCATGGTTAATAATCAGATAAGAGAATAAGGTTAATAAGTTGAATAAGTTTTGAATTTATGTGACAACTGTTTCACCCCCCCCTCTCAGTTGTCTGCCCTTGTATTTCCAACAATTGGTATCAAAGTAGGTTCCTTGGAAGAATTTTAATAGCTTAAGGTGATCCAGGATGACAAGCTACAAGAAGGATAGTCTGATATTTGATGGAACAAATTATTCTTTGTGGAAGACTCGAATAGAGTGCCATCTGAGATGCATTGGTGAACCCTAGTGGAGCATTACAAGTAATAGGTATGTTATTCCACTGAATAGTACATATGTTGAGTATAATATTCGGGCTAAGGAAGCTTTGTTGAGTGTTTTGACTGATTATGAGATGACAAATGTTATGGATATGAAGTCTACTTATGAGATTTGGAAAAAGTTGGAAACCTTGTATGAAGGTGATTCTAATCTGAAGATTGCTAAGTTGTAGAGTTTGAAAGGGAAATATGAAAGGTTGAGAATGGGTGATTATGAGAACATTAATACTTTCATGCAAAGAGTGAATGAACTAGTGTGCGGTATTAGATGTGTTGGAGGAAAGATAGATGAATCTAAGATTGTTGCTAAAGTGCTTAGATCCCTGCCTGATTCTTACAAAGTCAAAGCTAGTGCTATTGAAGAGCTCCAGACTGTAACAAACATAACCAGAGATACATTGGTTGGTAAGCTGACTGCTTTTGAGTTGAGTGAATTTGGTGATGACCTTCCTAAGTTTGAATCTGCATTTAGGGCTACTACTTCCAGAAGAGATAGATAGAGATATGATCCGGGTGAGAGTTCATCTAGAAAGACATTCAAGTATGAGGATGAAATCAGACAGATTGAAGAAGAAGAAAGAGAGCTAGAAGAGTTGGAAGCACTTATTGTCAAAAGAGTACTGGGAGGAAAAGGTAAATATGAAGGAAAATTACCTCTTAAATGTTTTTCTTGCAATAAGATAGGTCATTTTGCATCAAGGTGTCCAGAAAGAGCTGCTAAACCAATACATAACAAGCCTAGATTTCAAAATAAGTGTTACTATGCTGCTAATGAAGGCATGACAAATGATGAATCTGATGAAGGAAATAGAAGTGATGATGAATGGGTATTTATTGCTATCAAGGAAAATAATCATGTATTTACTTAATCTGTTGGTTGTACAAATGTGGAGAAATCCCTAGCTGCTCAAGTTGAAGAAAAATATGAATGGGTAATTGATAGTGGATGTTCACATCATATGACAGGAGACAAAAGTAAGTTTGTGAGCTTGGAAAAGTATGATGGCGGTGTTGTGAGATTTGGTGATAATACAACTAGTGTGATCCGTGGAAGAGGTTGCATTTCTTTTGCTGATAAGCATAATACTGATGATGTTTGTATGTGGAAAGCTTGAAGCATAATCTTTTGAGTTTTGGTCAAATGGTTGATAAGGGATACAATCTTTAGTTCAAGGATGGAAAGTGCAGAATATTGAGTTCCGGAAATGAAATTGCATCAGGTACAAAAATAAAAGAATGGTATGGGTTACTTTCTTAAGAGAGAAATCTGAAGTACTGGAAAAGTTCAAGATCTTTAAAGCTATGGTCGAGATATAAACAGGTTTGAAGATTAAATTTCTGAGATCAAATAGAGGTGGTGAATTCACTTTTGGTGAATTTAATACTTTTTGTGAAGAACATGGAATAAAGAGACAATTATCTGCACTGTGGACCCCTTAGCAAAATGGAGTTGTGGAAAGGAAGAACAGAACAATTGAAGATGCTGCTAGAACTATGATGCTGGAAGGAAATGTTCCTCATATCTATTGGAGAGAAGTTGTGAGTATTGTTGTGTACACACTCAACCGAATACAAATAAAAGTTGATACTGGTAAGACCCCTTTTGAGCTATGGACTGGTCAAAAGCCTACTGTTAAATACTTCAAGATATTTGGAAGCAGATGTTATATTAAGAGAGATGAAGACATAGGAAAGTTTGATGCTAGGAGTGATGAATGCATCTTTCTGGGTTATGCTACTAAAAGTAAGGCCTACCGGTGTTACAATAAAATATTGAAGAAAATGGTTGAAATTGCAAATGTTAAGGTTGATGAAGACTTTGGTACACTATCCAAAACCTGTGGATATGACTTTCATGATTAGTATGACAATACAAACAAAGGAAAGCAAGTTTAGACTACAAATCAAGTGCAAATCAATCTGGTAAATCAAGAAAATGAAGAAGGAGAAATTGGTGAAAGAGCAGAAGAAAGATCAGAAGAGCCTGAAGTTGAAGAAAATCCTAAGAAGACTTTGAGGTATGTAAGATTGAATCATTTAGAAGATCAGATTATAGGTGATAAGAACAAAGGTGTCCAGACTAGGAGAAAGATTGCAAAAGAGTATATTGCTTGATTTCAAAGACTGAGCCCTACTAGTGTGAATGAAGCATGTAAAGATGAGCATTGGATTGAGGCAATGAAAGAAGAGTTAAAACAGATTGAAAAGAATGATACATGGATTCTTGTTCCCAGACCTAAGGATAAGAATGTCATTGGAACCAAATGGGTCTTTAGAAACAAACTGAATGAGCAAGGTGAAGTGGTTAGAAACAAAGCAAGACTGGTATGGAAAGGATATTCACAAATGGAAGGAATTGATTTTAAAGAAACCTTTGCCCGTATTGCTAGAATTGAAGCTATAAGATTATTTCTTGCCTATGTTGCTCACAAGAACTACAAATTTTATTAGATGGATGTAAAATCAGCTTTTCTAAATGGTGAATTGGAAGAAGTGTATGTTGAGCAACCTGATGGATTCCAATTGACTAATAAAGAAGATATGGTGTGTTGGTTGAAGAAAGCATTGTATGGACTCAAGCAAGCCCCTAGCGCATGGTATGCAAGATTGGACAATTAATTGTTGAAGCTTGGATTTAACAAAGGTACTGCTGATAGTAATCTATATTTAAAGAATGATGTTAAAGATTTGATTGTTGAAGTCTTTGTTGATGATATTATTTTTGGAGGAGATGATGTTTTGTGCACGAAGTTTGCTAATGATATGCAAAATGAATTTGAGATGTCTATGATTGGTGAGATGAAATATTTTTTGGGATTGCAAACTACTCAGTTAGATAAAGGGATTTTTATATCTCAGTCCAAGTATGTGAAGGAATTGCTAAAGAAGTTTAGTATGGAAGATTCAAAGCCAGTTGGTACACCCATGGTGACCGGATGCAAGTTGACAACAAAAGATGATTCTCCAAAAGTAAATTAGACAAGATACAAATCAATGATTGGTGGATTGTTGTACTTAACTCAAACTAGGCCTGATATCATGAATGTTGTATGTATTGTTGCAAGATTTCAAGCTAATCTGAAAGAATCTCATGTGACTGTTGTGAAGATAATTTTTAGATACTTCAAGGGAACTGTTGATCTTGGCCTATGGTATCCTAAAGATGATTATCTTACTTTGAGTGCCTTTACTGATGCTAATTGGGCAGGAGATGTGAATGACATATAAAGTACTAGTGGTGGAGCAATTTTCTTGGGTAAGAAGCTAATTTCATGGTTAAGCAAGAAGTAGAATTCCATTTCCTTGTCTACTGTAGAGGCCGAATACATTGTTGCTGCTAATAATTGTACTCAAGTCTTGTGGATGAAACAGATGTTGAAGGATATCAGAATTATATATGATGAGCCTATTGCTATATTTTGTGATAACTCAAGTGCTATTAAAATTTCCAAGAACCCGGTGTTGCATTCAAAAATAAAGCATATATCTATCAAGTTTCACTTTTTGACGGAGAAGGTAAGTGAAAAGGAAGTCAGATTGGAGTATGTGCCTACTAAGGAGCAGATTGCAAAAATATTTACCAAGTCATTTCCTAAGGATACTTTTGAGTATCTCAGAGGGAAGTTAGGAGTGATTAACCCTTCTAATCATAACTAGGATGCAATGCAATGTGTGCATCAGTCCATGCATTTCACAGTCATATATTGTCTCAGATTGATGTTGTGGTGGCTGCTACTCAGGGGGAGTAGTCAGATGTTCAGAAATCCAGATATGTGGTTCAGAGCTTAGGGAACTTTATCATTGATTTCAAAGGGGGAGAAGAGTCATGTGAAAAATTGGTTATTATTTGAGGAGGAGATCCTTATGGGGAGAAAGATTATGTGAAAGTGTTGAGGAGAAGATGAGTCAAAACCTAAGCAGGAGTTAGTTGTGTTGATGGTGTTTTTCACATCATGTGTTTCCATCAATGCCAAAGGGGGAGATTGTTGGATGTTGTGGTTGTGTTGATGATATGTGGTTGTCATTGATGTCAACACTATTAGCATAAATGTATTTGAAGTTGTATATATGTCAAGGATATTGAGAAAATTGTAATAAATGAGTTCCAAGTTGTCAATGGTGAAGTGAAGTTCAGTATGGTGGTTATTTTTGTACGTTGTTGATAAGAGGTTATGGACTAAAGGGTTTTTTGCTGAGTGTATCTAGTTTATCCACGTTGAGTTTCAGAGATCCGAATGAAGATTTGATTGAGTTATGAAGATTTCCATTTAGACAATTTTTTTGTTTCTTTAGTCGATGTTCCTGATTGAAGACGATGCTATTTCAGTTAGTTTAGTTGTTGTAGATGCTTATCTTATGATTTGTGATGCTTGTGGATGTTTCTAGATCATGCTCTATCTTTGTTGCACATCCACATTGATTGTTGTGATCGTGGTTGGTGATTTTCTCTTGCATGTTCATGTTTTTCTTGTTCTTGGCAGACATAGTGTTTGTAGCGTGTTGTGGATCTTCGAGGAGAAATTAATTGAAGTATCTTCATGCTGGAGATGTTGATTTGGGTCCTCACTAAGTTTTGGCTGACCTTGGTTGATTCGAATTGATAATCTGTAATGTTTTGAGCCGACAATTTACGTTCATTTTGTTATTTCTTTGTGGCCAACTTGTAGCAATGAAATTTCATGTTGCGAATATATAAGAGCGATTGTTTATTCAAATTTAAGTGTGAGAAAGGTGTGCTTCTGTGTGTGTGTGTGAATAATGTTCTAAATCATTCGAAGGCATAACAGAGTGTGAATAATTTTGAAGAAGTGTGAAGAAGAGTGAAGAAGAGTGAAGAAGTGTTCATGTGCTTAATTGGAACTGTAATCAGGCATAAGCAGATGTTATTTTCTCAATTTAAAATCTGGATGGCTTTAATCCAAATCTCTTTGTAAGACAATGTGTCTTCCTTTGTAATTGAGCAGTGAGCTCTAGGCAGTGTGCCTGAATGCATGTGCATTCCCCATATTTCATTTTCATTATACTTTTAACAGGGTATAATCTTGTGGACTGACCTCCAACGTGGTTTTTCCCCTAATAGGGTTTCCACATAAAAAAATCTTGGTGTTATGTGTGTTTATGATGTGTTGATGATTTATGTTTCCATGGTTAATAATCCGATTAGAGAATAAGGTTAATAAGTTGACTAAGTTTTGAATTTATGTGACAACTGATTCACCCCCCTTCTTAGTTGTCTTCCCTTGTATTGCCAACAGTTTTGACCCTAAACTTTCCCAACACACTATTGATCTTGAAGCCAATTCCAAACCTATAAGGCATAAACAAAGGCCATTGAACCCAAAATTAGATCCACTCATGAAAATGGAGTTGAGAAAGTTGATAGAGGGAAACATTATATTTCCTTTATCAACCCAATCAACCTAATTATCCTCCTTACCAACCTAATCCTTAAGGTCAAAGAAGGAATTTCAATGTTGGGTTGTATCAACCCTACAATCAAAATGTTGCTAGAAATTTTAGAGAGCTTGTACCACTGCAAAACAACATGGAATAAGACTATGAATGGTGTTTTCCATGGAACCAACCTCATAACCAAGCCCCATGTTCCAATGGAATGCTAAATCAGGTCATCATGGTTCAAAATAACATTGTTGTCCCACAAGATACAACACAAGAAACTCATGAACAACAAGGTTCTCATCCTAAGCATGGCCATCATTATGTCACTCTCATGAATTGGCAAGGTGAAGTGTTTTGTGGGGTAAATCAACCACATGGATAAAATCAGTTATCTCACTCCATATCATCCAATTCAAGGGAAAAAGAGAGGGTTGTTAGCATAGGACAACAAGCTGATAAGGGGAAAAATTAGGTTCCTACAAGCCACCAAGGTGTTGCTAGTCTATCACACTCTCAAAATGTGCAAATATTACCAGGTGCCCAAGTTATATTTTAGTTAGTTATTTCTATTCTTTTTCTGCTCTAAGCAAGAAAATAGATCTTGTAACTCTTTTTTTTGAGAAATTTTCAATATAGAATAACAACTTTATGTATTTTCAAGTATTTTTTCAGAATTGTATCAACAAAAACTCATATTATTTTGATAAAATCAACATGTTATGCCTTCTCGAATTCATTTGTTAAATATCTTTGTAGATGATTTGATCTAATTTATATGATTATCAATATAAGATCCTTGAATTATGTCTCATTGAAAAACATTTCTATACAAGAATAAGAAAAACCCATATAGGTCATAGGCTGTGATAATTATTTTAGTATTTTTAGTTGTGAAAATACTTAGTTTTTTTTCTAAAAAACATGAAACATAACCTTCTTGTGAAACACTATTGTGTGAGCTTACAAAAAAATTAGTTGTGCATAGAGTAGGGTAGATTTTGAGAGAAATTGTGAGTTGAAACAACAAGTACAAGTCTTTTAAAGTTTGGTGCATCACCTCCTAGGATAATTTTTTTCTAGTTTTAATCCTTCTACCTCTTTTCCTTATCAATCAGTAGTTTATAAGAGGTTCATCAAAGGAACCAACCCTCTCTATAGGTTCATCTTCACCATAAGCAACCCATATCTTGAAGATAATCCCATGTTTCACAAGATAACTAGGTTTACATTTAGCTAGGGTGTAATCCTCTTCACAACAGTATTTTAGGTTTGTAATATTGACATGCTCCAGTTCATCACTATCAATAATCTTGTCTTATCCAACACTAACCTTGAAATACTTTCTATTGTCCTCTTCAATGGTGATAAAATTTTAGACCTTGACAATAATTATTAGCTTTTGATGCTTTGTAGAGTCTTCATGGAAGATATAATAAAATGTAAGTGCATCCCTTCTATGTTTCTTTGAAAAATTATCACATACTATCCATTTGGTTGTCTTTCACTTCCAAGATGCATTGAGTTGTCTTCTTTCATCTCTCCCTTTTGATTCTCCTTAAATATTCCTTCTACACATTTCTAACCTATCTATTACCCTTTATATTTGGAAATGGAATACCAACAAAGGCTTCATGCATAGGTTTAGGTCTACCTTTTTCATGCTTCCTATGATTTATTTCTTGATCACTATGAGACTTTCTTTCTCCCTATTACCCATTATAACCACAATTTACAATTGTAAGAAACCTTCCACTTTCTCACCCTTTCCCACTATCATTTGCTTGCTCTATTTTCATACACTCAATGGCTAGACCTTGTATCTTAATCACTATATTTTATCTTAATATATTTCTTCATACATTTATATGCATGAATTGTCTTTTCATGTCCTTTTGACTTTCATATTTTTAAAATGCTCATTCTTTCTCTACTCATGATATTGTCATCATTTCCTAATTTAGCACTATCCACTTATCATTCCTATGGTCTTTGGACTATCTATGTGCTCTTTCAATAGTTATTTCTTAGGAACTATCAACAAAAACTTTTCCTTCTTGTTTACTAATATTTTCTCAATGATTTTGAAGGGAAACAACAAGATACAAGATGGTCTCATATCTTTTAATGCTTGGATTTCATCCTTTAATCATTCATAGACCTTGCCCTCACAAAGACTGTCACACTATGAAAGACATTATCACTTTTCTTATCACTAACATTATCATTCACTTATTATGACAAACCTACATCTATTTTAAATACCTCCAATGTTACCTATGTGTGAATAAAGCACTTGTGTTCACAAGATTCTCATAATTATTTTACTCTTGCATTCTTTGAATAAAATAGGGATATGTGTAGGGTTTCTATGAGGGTTTTGACAAAGTACAAGGGATTTAACATCTTTGAAAGAGGTATTGGCATCTTGATATGCTTTTTTTAACAACAATAGGGTTTTTGCAAGGCTTTATGTCATCAAATAGAGTGGGTTAAGGGAAATTGATAGTGGTTTTGAAAAAAAATTATACTGTTTGATACAAACTACTTACCATTTGACATCCCTAAGAATCAAATTTAAAGATATCTAGAAACCCAAACATTTTAGTTGCTTTGAATGAGATCTCATTGAGATGTATTCTTTTGCTAAGAGTCTATGGATTAAAGAAGGTTTGTTACTCACTCTTAAGCTCTACTTGTGAAAATTCCTCTAATCACTAATCTTCCACATTACTTATACATTATGAAAATACATGAAATACTCAACTTAATGATAGTCTTCTTTTGCATATTACATACCTAGATGGTTCATGATAACTAAAAATTCTCATTTACACCACCACAAAAGAGAAACCACATAAGATTGCACATAGAAACCTTTGAGAAATACTCAACTTAATGATAGTCTTCTTTTGCATATTACATACCTAGATGGTTCACGATAACACAAGGATTTACACCCGAAGTTAAGCTGAAAAACTTATTAAATCCTGTGCACATGGGACTATTCTCAGGCTGTGGGTATCCTATGGTGAGAATAGACCTCCAGGTTTTGGGTTGGTTCCCTTTGGATTTACTTGAAAAACTAGTTTTTAAATAGAGGTAAAGGATAGAAAGATAAAGCAAATACTAAAATTGGAAAATGGTGATTCACCAAACTGAAAATTATTTGAATCTGCTTTTAAAATCTCATAAGATAACTCAACCAGAAACTAAAGGATTCACAGCTCAATCAAGTATGTCTTGCATAATTACTTCATTTGATAGGCTTCTATGATTGAAGTTTGTTTGAAAGAAAACAATAATGTTTTCATAACAAGCATTCAACAAAATGTATGAAACACAATCAATGACATGCACTATAACATAATAAATCTGAAGAATACATTGAGGCAATAGGATTAAGAGAAAGACTTCATGGAAATCACAAAAAATTAATCCAAATACTTACACACAATACATGCACAAGACATATCTGAGAAGGAATGACAAGCTTCTTTATTGAAAAATTTGGGATATTTGCATTACAAATCTCAAGTAATCATGAGTTACAGAGTAAGAGTTATATGCCTCAGCAATCTCCAAACCAAGAACTAGAGAAAATAAGAAAGAAGAGAAGGACTTATAGAAAAGGCTCTCAAAATTCAAATTTGAATTTTGGCTCCAAGAAAATATGTGTTGTCCTTCCTCTCCTCCAAACAAGGTATGAAATTGAAGGTGCTCCTCTAAATATGCAAACAGAGTTGTCAAAACTCAAACAAAACCAAATGGTCATATGAAACTGAAAATCCCTCCAAATCAGGATCATAACTGAATGTAACAAAGCGTTTTATGCCTCAAAACACTCCTTGACTCAAGTCAAGTCAAAAGGAACTCAAAACTGAAAGAGAACTCTTGATTTGGTGCTCCAAACTTCCTATTTTTACTCCACATGTTGGCACTGATTCCTAACCATCTGCATGACTCATACAAGTCATTTAAAGCTCAATTTGAACCCCCTTTGACTAAGTCCAATAATTTTAAATTACATTCAATCACTTTTTCATTTGCATTTTATGATTATCATTTATTTAAAATGATTTATAATTTATCATTTTAAATAAAGATTTACAATTTTTTAAATCTATGCAAATGATCATCATAGTCTCTTATCTTGAAAATTGCATAAAAATACTTTTATTTTGCATCTAAAATAACTTTATTTAGAGTGATTTGCATTTCATCACTTTAAATAAAGCCATATAATTTGAAATTTGAAATGCAAAAATAAAAGAAATTAAACAAAGCCAAATACAAATTATTGGCTAAGTGATAAGTCAGGTGGACATTTGAAGAGATTATTTAAAATAATCCTAAGGCATTTTAGAGTATGCCACAACTTAAAGACAAGTGAATAAAGTTTTGAAAAAGAAATGATAAGGCAAAAATGCCTTACTTTGCATCGAACCTTTTTAGGTTTTGAACAAAACCTAAAATGAATGAAGCCATATTCATTTTACATTATTTGCTTGTTGTTGGTTGTGAGGAGTGTCGCCATCCACAAACCCTAGCCACGTTTTTGCTAGTTTTCTCTGGATTATATGCCATTTTCTGAAGATTCTGGAAGATTTGAGGAAGGAATCTCATGGTAAGTTCTCCAATTTCATAAATTTGGAAATTTTCTGTGATTAAAAAGCTTTTACAAAGCTTAATAGGCCGCGGCCTATGAGCAAGTTTTTCTGAAAATTTCTCTTTCATTTTAATCTGTTGACTTCTATACATTCAATGCTGCCATGAATAACTTCATTTCAAGTTCAAGATTATTATAAATATTTGAAAACTTTGCTATATATTCACCTCCCATCCTGTAGCTGAAGCCATGCATTTTTATGCATCTGGGTATTTGATTTATTGTTGAATATTACTCTATTTCTTTCTTTGGTGACAAAATCCTCCATGAATAGCCACAGTTTTTCTTTTACTCCATTTTTCAGAAAATACTCATAACGGCTGGCTTGTTTCTTGAGTTGCAATTCGCATATTCTCATAAAACTTTCATGCTTACTTGTTACTGCAAAATGGGTATTTTTTGTATCTTGCCTTTTCATCATGAAAAACTGTAGAAATTTCATAAACATAATTTGATAGAACGAGGGTTGGATTGAGATACTCACAATCTCAATGCTTTGGGTCTTCGATAGACAACCCCTTGGTGTTTCACTCCACCACTCAACCTATAGGTCCTAAAAGTGAATAGGCACCCCTGGTCACTTGCCAACCCTGCTATCAGTTCCAATTTGCTGCTGCTAAACAATTCTTGATGCTGATTTTCTAGTTTGCTGCCTCCAATGAGTTCTTGGTGCTTTTCCACATTTCTTCCATCTAGTCCTTAATCCCTCTAAAGACTAGTCAACCTCATAATTCCTCCTAACAATGTTGCAGGGGTGTGCATAGGTTCTATTGCATTTAAAACAGCCTTGGAATGCTCACTATCCAAGCTCCAAACTCTATTCTCCTACCGCTTTCCTTAAACCCTAGCTTGGGGTTTGGAAAGGCTACAAGGACTAAGTCTTTTCCCTCAAGAAAAAAAAATGTTAAATACTCCTTCCTTCTGCCTCCAGAGGACTTGGAAATGTCTTCTGCCACCTGTCAGGCCTTTGCTAGGTTCCCAGCAATCTTTTTACGCCTTGGGTTTCCAACAATTAGTCACCCCTGCACATTAGGATTTATTTCCAACTGCCTTTTCCCAACCGAGCAACAATAACACTCCTAGGAAAAGATACTTAGCATGCTAACAACTCTCAAAAAGCATTCTTTATTTACACTATGTACAGGTATGGAGACTAACCTAGCTTCCTCTGCTCCCATACTTCCAGGTACAGGCAGGAAACCAGTTAAATCTCCATTTTCTGGTTTTCACCAGTCCAAAACAACAATACACAAATAACTTTGTATTTACAAAAAGAAAAGCAAATGATGGAATTTCCAACTATAGAATCAGAAAAAATACTGTAAAAGACCTTGCTACGTGTTATTCCATACAGAAAAAACTTTTATTTCATTTAAAAGTCTGCTGTATCAAACACAAGAAACCAGAAAAGAGTCCTTTTTCATGAAAATCACTGTTCTTTCCTTATTTTTTCACAAAATGCCATCATCAAAATACCACTCATCTGCTCAAAATGTCGGGCTCCTTCTTCCCAAACCGAAAAAAATCAGTTAGGTTAAAAATTCGAGCTCAAAAGTGGAGAAAAACACGTTTTTCGAAAACACACTGTGTTTTGCGATTTTCCCAAAATCTAAGGAAACGCCTACCAAATGATTCCTAATTTGTTCCAAATTAAACCTAAGCTTTAAGAGGGTCCCCTTACACCTTATCAATGGTGTATTAGACCATTACAAAACAAAACAAAAAGATTAAGAGCAAAACATTAAAATACGCTTGTATTCAAGTAGGTGCTCCCGCACCATAATTATTTTGTCTCTGTGATTTACTCCTACATTTAGAATTCATGTTACATTAGGATTCACAAATAAATATGATATTCTTAACCTTGATGATTGTTTTTCATACAAGCTATTTCTTCAAAGACTGAAACATGATCACTGCCTTAAACTCTTAAAGTCACCAAATATTAGTGTCTACAGACACATTGCATTTAAGTTGCATGACTATTCTTATATTTATTGTTTCCTCTATCTTTTTCTTGTAGCTGATTCCTTAAAGTCATTGTATGTTGTATTATATTTCCTCGTAGAAATCAATAACTTGTTTATGAAATTGCCTTCATCATGTTCATACCTTCAGGTACTTTGAAGCTTTTAATAATGTAAATTGAAACTCTTTTGCATTTCCTGAAAATGTATTCAAGTTCCTATTTATGATTTTCTTTGAAATCTCACAAACATAAATGATTTACTTCTTCGTAAAATAGCTGCTTGTTACCATCATAGTGCTTTCAATACCCAACTACATAAATTCTGTAAAAAGACAATGATTTCCTCTTGAATTTATAAACACATCTACTTTCAGCTCTTGATGACTTAGCCAATTTGTTTCTCCATTTGTAACCATGTAATACTTTTATTAGCATATTGATCTTATGATGAATACTCTGCTGGTATCACTGTTGTTCTTTACTTTGTAGCTCCTTGAAGTGATGCTTCATGAAATATAGCATGTATGCTTGTTCACTATCATAAAAAAACTGCATAGATAACTCTGATTACTTTTCTTTCATACTGTGCAACTGTTATTATTATGAGCTGAGCTCAACCCTTGAGGGAGCCACATTTCTCCCCACTCATGTTGTAATTTAATTAATTAGCAACAAGACTTTTCTTGTATCTGCACATGAAACAAACAAGTCAGTAAAAAAAATGGATCAATGATCTCTTTTGATGCTTTTCTTTTTTCAAAGTTAATCATTTGGTGAATGCTTGATAAGATGTAAATTGTCATGTCCCCCGAAATTGTAGCATTGCAATACGAAGCATAGAAAACGAGATAAACAAAATACATGTCAAAGACATTAGCTATTTTATTATCATAATTATAAGTATTAAATATAATGTTGTAATACCAAAATATAAATATTAGCAATCTCATTATAATTATGATTACCAAAATAATATTACAATTATGATTATAAATATAATAGATATTATAATATACATGTCATTAAACAAACATATATTGTTTTAGTAATTACTATAATAATAATAAAGAAATCATAAAAGAAATAGTTCTAAAATTTGTGACTAAATAAACAAATGACAAATATAAATACAAATTTAAATATTATTATAATCAGTATAATATAATAAATATTAAATAGAGTATATAAAATTAATATCAAAATAAATATATACTATACTAATAGAAATATGTAAATATACATATAAATATAATGTAATACAAAATATGTATATATATTTACCAACAGCAATGATTACCATATAAAAACAACGGATATATATTAAGGTGCAACATTGATATCACTCTAAGTCAGCGGTTAAGATAATATGGGAAAAAACAACATTTGATTTTTACATACAATGATTAAAATATACAGTAATCACTAATTAGAAAGGCAACGATATATTCCTAAAAGCAACATCAACGATCAATACAAATAACCAAGGCAAGCAAAGTTAATATTATATTAGTCAAAGTTTATACAACAAATGGAGGTATACGATGGGATTTTAGGGAAAAAGATAGATAGCAATTAATAAAAGGGCAAGGATTATCTAATGTGAAGGGTAGCATAAAGATTAGTTAATAAAGGATAAAGAAAAGGCATCACATGGTTTCAAAAGAATACAACTATTCAAATGGACGTACCCCTCATTAAGGAGGCATCCCTTGGCATATAGAGATATAAATATAAGGAAAGGAGGTAGCAAGAAGGATATAGGGAAAATCAATCAGAAATCTTCATAAAGCAGTAGATTGGAAATGAGATAAATTATGAGAGATATATTTAATTAAGCGTTATTGCCAAGAATATATTTGGGAATATAAGATTGAAAGAGGTGAGTAAGGAATCAAAAAAATGGAGAGATACAACTCAGGTGATGTACTCACTTAGTAATAATATTTAGCATATTTTGGGATATAAGAAATTAACATAGCTAATCTAATGATTGGTGTAATGCTTTCTTAGTGCTATCATGATAAAATGATATTAATATGGACTTAAAGAATCAAATGATAAATGAAAATGTATTTAATTGTTGCTAGACTCATTAACTGCATTATAATGGGCCTCTTTGGATACACTATTAGGGGAAAACACATAGGATAATAATTTAAGGAATCCACTCATAGGACTGTATTTAGATTTGTTTGATGTTGAATCTTATATTTGATAAACTGCATTATCATGATTAGAAAATAAGATCATAAGAATGAACATGAATATATTAACTGGCTACATCTACTTGTGCATAGTTGATACATTTCCTTAAATACATCTCATTTGGTTATATGTTCATGCTTATACTCAATGCATAATGAATATAGATGCAACTATAATAAGTGCATTTTCATATGGTTGTGTAAAGATTGTCTGCTATGTGCTTGTAAACCTATTAGGATGGGTGAAACATGGGTGAAGTGGATTGCCTAAAAACCCCACTTTCAGCCCCTTAGGCCCTAGACAAGGGATTGGGCTTTGCAGCCCCTTAGGCCCTTGACAAGGGATTGGGCTTTGCAGCCCCTTAGGCCCTTGACTAGGGATTGGGTTATAGAAAGATGGGGGTTCCACCTAGGTCTCTACCCCTTAGGCCCAAGATACGGGATTGGGCAAGAGAAGGTGGTAGGCCTTGGGCCACTTGGACTCTATGGTTCCTCTCCCCTGATAGGACAAGTGTCTTTCGAGGTGTTGCCATGAGTGGAGTATGCAGGTACTAAGCCCCTAGGCAAGAAGGATTGTGATGGACAACCTCTTGAGCTTTACATGAGAGCTTCAGGTTGGATCCACCTATGGCACTCCTCTTATGTCTTCATTAATTGATTTATGTTTATGAATATATTTTGGATATCTAGATATTATTGCTAACATATATATGTGTATGTGGAAATGTTATTAAATTGGTGAATGCAGATTTCAATCTAGGATTATTTCATCAGAGAAACACATTCCTTTTGGAAAGAAGAAACCCTAAACCTAATCAACAATTGAATTCTAGGGCAAACAAGCAAATACAAGAGCAAGGCTAGGTAAGGGACATTACAGTGGTATTAGAGCATCTTTCCTGCTATCCTGTGTATGTTTGAGCTAGTTGCCTACTTGTTTGAGCTACTTGCTTGTATGCTTGAGCTACTTGCTTGTCTACTTGAGCTAGTTGGCCACTTGCTTGAACTACTTGCTTGAACTACTTGCTTGTATGCTTGAGCTACTTGCTTGCCTACTTGAGCTACTTGCTTGTATGCTTGAGCTACTTGCTTTCCTACTTGAGCTAGTTGCCTACTTTCTTGAGCTAGTTGCTTGTGTGGCTTGAGCTACCTGCTTGTCTACTTGAGTTGGTTGCCTACTTGATTGAGCTAATTGCCTACATGCTTGAGCTAGTTGCTTGTGTGCTTGAGCTAGTTGCTTGTGCGCTTGAGCTAGTTGTCTATGTGCTTGAGCTACTTTTTTGCTTGCTTGAGCTACTTGCCTATGCGCTTGAGCTACTTGCCTATGTGCTTGAGCTACTTCTTTGCTTGCTTGAGCTACGTGCCTATGTGCTTGAGTTACTTGTTTGCTTGGTCGAACTACTTGTCTGTTTTGTTGAGCCACCTAGTTGTCTGCTTCAAGTAGTTTTAACTTATAACTCCAACTCATAGGTTTTGAGAGTAAGGAGAAATAGTAAAACTTAAGAATATTAGTTAACACATTGTCCTCATAACCAAAATAACCATCACTTGGGTTAGAACTTCCAACTCCTATCAAAGCTAATAACATCACCATAAGGAGAAACATCTGAAAATTACATATCTTAGGTTATGATTGCTTGAGGGAAAGCAATCTTGGGCGAGGTGGACTGTCATGTCCCCTGAAATTGTAGCATTACAATACGAAGCATAGAAAACGAGATAAACAAAATACATGTCAAAGACATTAGATACATAATTATAATGAGATTGCTAATATTTATATTTTGGTATTACAACATTATATTTAATACTTATAATTATGATAATAAAATAGCTAATGTCTTTGACATGTATTTTGTTTATCTCGTTTTCTATGCTTCGTATTGCAATGCTACAATTTCGGGGGACATGACATAAATTTCATTTTTGTTGATAAGGTAGAATGTGATTCCTCATTGCTCTAACATCACTCCTCACAATTTTGCAAGTAAACCTTGGAGCTGGAGTTGAACCTGATCCTGGAGCTCAAACAAGATCAACACAACTGCGACAATGATTTGTCATTCCAGGCAATGACGAATCACCTTCTTACTTTATTCTTACATTATTTTCAGTTATGTGATATGATTTTACCTTGTATTCATCATTTGATTAAGAAATCAAATCAGGCTACTCCCACGACTTGTGTGGGATTACAAAATATTTTCCTCAATAAATCAATTGTTCAAAATATGTAATGGTTTATGTATCCTCCGAGTTCATTCCAATTACATAATCTGAAACAATGAAATTACAGTTGTTTTAAACTCATATTCTATAATAAAAAAAATGAATGATTTCTTGCATTCCTGTTCTTATATCTGCAATTCCTTTTTGATAATCAACAGTAAAAATCACTGTGTAATGAATAATTCAGCTTGAAAAGTTTGTTTTCCAAATGAAATTTGTTTAGCATTTTATTTGTTAGGATTGTTTAATCATTTTGATTTGAACTGTTTGAATGATTTTGACAAACCAAACCTAAACACTCCTTTATTTTGAAAACAAAATTCATTGGATAACCTGACACCAAAAATTTTGTACTCCGGCAAGTAATTCCCCCTAAACTTCACTAATTTATGCGGGAAGCAAAAAATTAATAACATAACCTTTCTTCAAGTCCCTAGAAAAACTCAAACCTTCATGTAAAAGTGCCATGCATCTCTTGAATGCTTTGCAACATGCCATGTTTTTTCTCCTTCATCTTGAATTGGCATTCAAGGAGAAGGAACCCTAACAAATATTTTCTTTAAAATATTTGACCTTTTCAAAATGCTTCCCTCCTTGGTGTATACATGAGTTTCTTAAAAAAAACTAAGTAATTTAAGACTTTGACCAAAAATACTTCTTTCCAGAGGAAAGAGAAAAATATAACTCAACTCATGATATAAACAAGACACCCTATCAAGTTTTTCTAAAAATGATTTTCAACCAGCTTTTAAAGTCCTAAGACAAGACAAAAAACATGAGCAACCTTGTGATGACTATTTTAACCGATGGGGAAAATAGGCTAACAAGTACATGAACTTGACCCTCAAACCTAAGCAATCCTTCCATACATTGGATAAAGACCTAGCATTACAAATTTTATGTTACAAACCTTGATAATGGATTGATATGGTGGTTGTGATGTCTACTAAGTGATTGTACTAGGGTTGTAATTATCCTCATGTCTTCTAAACTTGTCAATGAAGTTGGACAACCATGAAACCATTTATTTGGTGCGTAGATTGAGGTTATACCACAAATTTCTTGATGGGAAACATACAACAATTGTTCAAAATATTATAGAAACCCAAATAATAAAAAAGATGCATTCCTTATCACCCAAAAAATAATGTTTATTAAAGATCTATCAAATCTTGAAGTGGCTAGACTAGGAGTGGACAAGTAGATAAGGAGTTCCTTTTAGTAGTGAATCCCTTTGAAACCCTACACGACTTCCTTGATATTCTCATTTTATGTTTATATGGAGGTATGATCTAGAAATAAGGGCATAAACCCTCAAAATCTAGGTGGTTGGACTACATAACCTCAAAAGAAGTAAGACAAAATATGCACCAAATAACTGACAGTATGAATATTAAACCTAGAATACTATAACCTTCACAAAAACCTACAAACCTAACTAAAATTAACATAAAATTGTAGCACCGTACTAGTAGCACATAACATTGCAACAACTGTACAAAATACTATAAAAGTAGTATGATTACTATAGAAAACTCCAAAAATTAAAAAATATTTAAAAAAATTCAAAAATATTCTATCATTCAGCACTCAGGTGAATTCTAAATGAACCCACTCAAATAGTTAGGAGGGTTTTTGTCCTTGAAACCACTCTTTTCCAAAGGGTTTTTGTCCTAGGGTAGAAAAATAATGAATAGTTGCTAAATCTCAATGTTGAGGTATGAAAGAAAATGCCAAGAATGGCCTTTCTTTTTCAGAAACTCCTTTTATAAGAACTTTTAGGACAACTAAAATAATTTCTCTTTTATTTCTCTTTTTCCCTCAATAATAAAATAAAGTGACTTTTCAACTCTTTTAATTTGATAATGCTATCAATCTTTGTTTTCTAATCCATTTTTAATATTTCATTTAAAACAACCTTTTAAATCATCACTTTATATTATCACTTTGGTCCTCTTTCAGAAAAAAATATGATGTTGGCCGCCTTTCTTTAAAATAAATAAATAAACATAAGTTTCCTTCAAGAAAATTATATAAAGTTACTTCAAAATAATTTAAGTTATTTATTTAATTACATTTCTGCACATCCTAAAGTGTACAAAAGTTTAGCATTCTCCAATAATGATTGAATTCCCACACATACTGAGAAGGCCATAAAAAGGGGACATTACATCTAAAAATCCACCTTATCACCTTTCCCTATTCTCCATCATCTTTCAAAAACAAAGGCTTGCAAGTCCTAAGGAAGTTACAAATGATATAACCTTGATGAATGATTAGTTGGGAAAATAGTCTTCCTTCTTGTTCATTGTCTATATATTTTGAGTGCATCACTATACTCCCTAGGCTTCCTCTTTTATAGTGCATTTACCATATAAGTTTCATGCCCAATTCCATATTCATCAACTTACAATTTATGAATGCAAGGTTGTAAATATTCTTTTCTTTGTCCCATTAATGAAATTGTACTTACTTTGTTCTCTAGTCTCACACCGTAAGAAGTTCCTTTGAACTTCAAAATTTATTTGGCAATCTTCCTTGGAATTTGAAAAATTGATATGACATAGATCATAATGGTTGGAAGAGAGGATTTGATAAGAAGAATGTGTGTTGCAAGTGGGAATCACTTTTTTTTGTATAAAGATAATTT
This sequence comes from Sequoia sempervirens, assembly GCA_007258455.2. Lineage (NCBI taxonomy): Eukaryota > Viridiplantae > Streptophyta > Pinopsida > Cupressales > Cupressaceae > Sequoia > Sequoia sempervirens. The sequence continues at coordinate 34,171,357 of VDFB02000010.1, read as the reverse complement.
ACTTTGTACATGCTCTACTATAGATTTAAACTTACCAATGGTGGTTTTCTTGTCTATAAATAGCATGTTGAGGTATAATCTTGGCATTTTTTCCAATTTTAAACCCAAAGATGTGTTGTATATTCAGGGAATCCTCATAGTGAATTTTAATAAAGTATATCATCAAATTGTGGATATTTTTTTAGCCTACAACCCTCTCATAATAGTCCAAGATCATTTTAATGGCCTTAACTTCCCTCATTAAAGCCTCTCCAAATAGTAGAGTTGTTGCATGTGTTGTCATTGATGTCAATAGTGTGGTGTAAAAAGTGTGGTATTGTGGAAGGTTGCATGTGATGGAGATTGTTGCAAGTGCTGTGGAAGGTTGCATGTGATTCAATCCGTGTGATGATCAGAAGTGTTGTGAAGTGTTGGACATAATGATGAATATCATGAGCATGCTATACACAATTGTACTACATCTCTTGTTGCTCATGAACAGGTGAATGCTGATATGGAGAAGTTGTGGTTTCTTCATTTTGATGAAGAATGTTGTAATTTTTGTCTATAATGTTGTGAATGATTATTTTCTTTGTCTCTTGATGTGAAATATTGCATAAGATATGAAAGAAAGTATGAAATGTTTTCATCTATTCAGTGGATTTGGAAGTTGTACTAAAGAAGCTCAAGAGAATGCTTTGCATTCCTCCGTATTTGAAGGTATAGCCTTGCAATTTGAAGAATAGATAAATACAAACATGTGGTATGTACGTTCTTATTTTTAGAACATAGAAGTTACTGTAAAAGTTTCTAGAGCTAGCAAAGTGAAGTCTATGCTATTGTAGTCAAGAAGGATCCAAGGAATGCTCTACATTTCTTTGCATTTGAATATATGGTCTTGCTATTTGGAGGATAAACTTAAATTTTTTGTATGTTATCTCATTTCAAGTTTTAGGTGTTGAGGTATACTGCAAGTATGGTTTTCAATGTTCTATCTCAAGGCTGGTTTTTCTGGGTTTGCAAGAGATGTTGGATTCAGTGCATGTTTGCTCGCCAACATAATGTAGCGTGAAGTTGTAAAAGGATTGTATGAGAATTTTTTTGAATATCATGTAATGCATGTAAAGTGATTTTCATTTTTTTATCTAGTCTCTTCGGTACTACTTATGGTATGGAGTTAATGCACAAAAGGTTAAGTGTTTGTTAGGGCGATTTGGAATGTTGAAGTGTTTGCACCAAATTTTTGAAGTGTGCGCTAGCATGCGGATGTGTGCTAAGGTAAAATAGGTCTTTCTTATCTCCTAGTTTTGAATGAATTTGATTCCCTCTTACTGCAGATGTTTTGGAGTCAACTTGTTGTTGCTGTTGCACATTTCATGTCACACATTTTATTTTGGCTGACTAAGGAGAAACCTTTTGAAACTTACAAAGGATATAAATCAAAGATCGATTTTATTGCAAAGAGTGTAGTAGTGTGTGAATGTGTGTGAGTGAATATGCAAAGAAGTATATGAGGTGTGTTGAAGGTAGTGAGGCGAAGGTAGTAGTATATGTGTGAGTGAGGAAGTGTGCTGAAGGTAGTGAGTTGAAGGCAGTAGAGCAAAGCTATTAAAGATTGTGTATGCGCAAGTGTGTATTGGAAGTAGTGAGTTGAAGGTAGCAAAGCAAAAGTGTTGAAGATTGTGTATGTACGAGTGTGTGCCAAAAGTAGTGAGTTGAAGGAAATAGAGGTTGTTGAGAAGAGGTGTTGAATATATATGTCAGTATGAAGGGTGTTGTTGTGGTGGTGATTGATCAACAAAATTATGTCAAGCATGTTGTACTGAGGTTGTAGCCTCTTTCTGTAAGTTTTGTAAACAATGTTTCAGGGAGTTGTAGCTTCCTTTGGGTTGTAGCCCATAAAACTTGTAAATATTTTTTTTATTTGTGGTGTTGGATTTGGAGAGTAGCTCCAAGCAGCTTGCTCATCATGGTTTTTCCCTTGTAGGGATTTCCATGTAAATCTACTATTATGGTTGTGTGCTTGTTCTTTTGAATTTCATTTGATACTTTACCTATTTTAAGGTAGTAAGAATTTTTGTAGATAAAGTTGAATTGGATAAATTTTTGGGATATACCGATTCACCCCCCCTCAGTATATCACTATGTTCTAACAAGAGTATCATCAACCAATTGGAGATGAGTGATTCTATTAATTTTGGATGAAATTTGTAGCCATCTAATTTAGAGCCCGACCAAGTGCCACAACAACAATGAGGAATCAAAGGAAAGAGAGAGGGGCCCCTTACCTAATACTATATTTTTTAGGGAATAATCCATTGGATATATCATTTATCAATGTAGAGAAAGTGATTAAATAAATATAATTATGTACCCATCTTTGCCACTCCTTTCTTAAGCAAAATTTATTGAGAATTTGGAGAAATTTGCATGATGCCTGATCATATGCCTATGCACATTAAAATTCAACATATCACCTTTTTATTTGTAATGAATAGAGTTGAAGAATCCACCTTGCTCTTTTAAAGTGATTCTCTCTAGGTAGAGCTTCAACTTAAGAGTCACAATCCTAGTAATGATAAGGTTATAGGCCTATAAGTATCAAAATAAATTATATTTTTAAACTTTAGATGAGATCCAAAAAGATGGAGTTCTAACACGTTGGCATTTTTTTTCCTTCCACACATATTTTCCTACAATGTACCAACATTTCTAAAAGAAACCTATTTGGAATTCATTGAGACTAAGGGATTTCCTCACACCAAGAGAGAAGGTGGTAGTCCCAACTTCTTCCAACATAATGGGTTTCATCAATTTCTCATTCTACACCATATTGGTGAGCCCAAGGATATTATTTAAAAGGATGTATTGGGATGCTTGATCCTTAGTCTAATCATTATCCAACAAATCCTAAAATTTAATATCTTCTCTACAATTGCTTTTACATTTGTCAATTCATTGCTTGTAGAGTGAAGCACCCTTTTGATTTTGTTGATCTACCTTATGATGTTAGTTGAAACATGGAAGTACTAAGTGTTATTTTTTCCTTCTTTCAATCATCTAACTCTTGTCTTTTACATCCACAAGATCTCCTCAATTATAACAAAACTATTGAGTTTCTCTAAGATGCTTCTATCTAGGGGAATGAACTCCATAGCTTATAGGGTCTCACAAATAGAAGCTATCGAGTTCATTCCGTGGATAGAAAACTTAGATTCTATATCCTAGTTCATTCCCCACCTTTATTTTTCTTTTAAATATATCCCCAAACATAGACCTATTCCATTTTCACTTATATTTTCATGATCTTGAGTATCCTTTCAAGGATGTATATAGTGCAAACTTTAACTCTTGTCACCCATTGTTGCCTATATGTTGCTTCAAATCAAGATTCTCAAACCATAAAAACTTTTTTTTGAATGGAAAACCTTTTGAATTTTTATTTTTGTAGATTTCAATCCAAATCAACTAGTGGCTTGAGGTAGCAAAAGGAAGTAATTTTTCCAAAAACAAAGTAGTTTAATTTAAATTATGTTGTTGAATAATTTGTCTAGCCAAATTTTAATTCATGCATCTTAAATCCACCTTTAAATCCAAGTAAACCAGCCCTATTCCAATTTAGAATCCATCAATACTAAATTAGAGAAAAAATTCCCCAAAATTCTCTAGAATTGGAGGTAAACAAGTCATTTCCTCCTAGTTTTTCTTTAGAGCATAAGATAGCATTAAAATAACCTCTAATGACCCAATTCTCCTAAAAGAACCACTTCTTTAAATCTCTCGATTTGTTCCCATGTTGAGCAATGTTCCCTTTCAAACTAGACCAATAAATATTGAGAATCATTGCCTCAAAATTATCTTGTGCATCATTAATCCTTACATGAATACCTTGTTGGAAGTTGGAACCATGTGAAAAAAACACTAATCATCCCATGGTATAACTAGACCCCTAACTTATATTTTTCATCAACCATTGCAACTTCATTCCTTACCATATATTTTTTAATAACTTGTTCATAGTTTCTTCACTTGATTTTGTTTCTTGAATTAGCACATCTAGACCATTCTCCTCCACTAGTTCATGAATCTAGTAATGTTTGGCAATGAAATTTAAACCCACAACATTCTAACTTAAGATCCTGATGGCATCCTTATGAAGAGGGGATCCTCTCCACCCTAAGATAATTTATTTATTCCACGGTATGCTTACCATTTTATGAATCATGTTTTGTTGTTATCCTCACTCTACTAGCATGTATCCTCCTACCCCTACGTATTCCCCCTCCTAGGTCAATCATAGGTGTAGAAGGGTCTTGGGTTAACACTTTTTTCCATTTCCATTTTGTTTCCTACATGTCATACTCCTATCCCTTATTCTTATCAACACTTTATAGATATCTTTCACAACCTCCTTATTAACTAAATTGTCTATCAAAATTACATCTCTCTCCTTTTCCTCAAGGTCATGGGGTATCTAGTTACTCTCACCAACTTTCTAGGCTAAGGTTCAATCACCAAAATTACCTTGATTATCATCATTAGCTAAAGAATAATCTATCTTGTTTACCTTCTTTAACTCTATATCATTATATGATTTCTCCATCGCTCATAATTTTCTTGATTGATTATTTCATCTCAAGGACTTATTTTGAACAAAACCAACAATGAACAACAACATAATGGTCAAATCTAATTTCAAATTATCCCAACTATTGTTACAAATTAGAAATATAAAGTTTGAAAATGCATCAAATTCCATGGGAAAACATGCCAAACATGCCCATAAATCTACTACTACAAACCAGGTCCAAAATTCATACCAAAATCCATAAGATATGCTGCTTCAAATATGCCCTAGCTGGGCAAACTACCCCAACTATACAAAGATGTCAAAAATATGCAAAATGTGAATGCTAATTCCTCCAAAACCCTAAAAAAAGGGTGCACTGGTCTGAAAATGATGGTTTATAACCCTTGCAATGCAGATAATGACCTCAAAACACTAAATCACCCTTCCAAACACTAGTCGCTCCTCCAAATGTTGTGCTCCACCCTAGGGTGAATCCCTAGGTCCAAACATGATAAAATTTTCCCTCTAAAATGTTGCTCAACTGATCTGCAAATCTGATTATCACTTTCCAGCCCTTAATCCTTCACAAAACACCATTGAAGCACAAGTAGACCTCCATCATGAAGTCCTCCCAAGATGAGATTTGGTTTTTGTCCAACTCACCAACAATTTGCAATGGTTTTCATCCTTGGAATGAATGAAACAAGTTGTTGGTTCAAACTGAAAATAATAATCTATGTGATGATCAAATGCCTTCTCAATATCTTGTATTTATATCAAACTTTCCTCCTTTCCCCAAAGAGGCCGACCCCCTCTCAATTTCACTTTGGCACCAAAATTCCATTTAAATTTTGCATTCACTTTATTTTATTTGTAAAATGGGGCATCCCAAAATAGAAATAGAAATACTATTATTTTAATCACTTTTTCCCTTTTTAATTCCACAAATGGGTCGCCCAACTCCAAGGAAAAATAAATAAATTATTTTGGCACCAAAAAAAATAATAATACTTTATGGAAAATTAATTCCCAAGTCCTCCTTGCTAAATTAATTGAGCCATAAAATAATTTGTTCAAAAATATCTGAGGCTCAAACCAAATATTCGGGAACATTACAAGGACTTATTTGTCCACTTAGCACAATTCTCAACAATATGCCTTGCTCAAAATCATGAAATAAATATAATAGGAATCCACTCATAATGTAATAACCCAAGGAGGAGAATAACCTAATAACTTGTTTATATTATGGCATATGAACCTAGATCTTTAGCAATAGTGGAGCTTTAGCTATCTAAGTATGTACCTAATGAATTTCCTTCAGTACATTTTTAATCCAAAATTTTGGTGGCTTTTTATACAAACAAATAGAAAAGGTCACTTGATTAATTATTTCTTATGATCAAAACCTAAAGACTATGCTTTGATATGCATGCATGCATTGCCCATGAACTAGGACACTTCTTTAATAATGTGTTCCTATTATTCTTTCATGAAAGACAATCTATGAAAATCCTAACACTAAAAAGATGGTTTTTGGATGTAGACATTGTAGTCAATATTGATCAATCCATGCTTTGACATGGTCTATAAAAGGCCAAATTTTAATGAATTAGGAATGATTAACATCTTTTAAGCTCTCTAATTGAGGGATTGAACATACCATAAAAATGGGACGTTTAGAATGTCATTGAAAACTTTGATAATTATACTGAACACCAATATCTTATGCAACTTTGCTTTTGTTGAGGGAATCTAATGTTCCATCAACACTTCTTGCACCACTTCTCCCAATATTTTTCCCAATTCCTAGTCTTTAGGTACTAACCTTTCTTGAGAAAAGAAGAAAAATACAAAACACATTGTTCTCAGTACTCTTCTTATATTGTCTTACTTTAGTAATTTTTTTATCTATCAGGAGAGCTTTTCTTCTATCTTATTCCCTTCTCTTATTCATGTCTACCTTTTATCAGTTTCCATCTTTAGATTGTTTTGAATTAGTTCAGAGTTCCTATACATATATATTGGAATGGCAGAAATAGCCACTTGAACTCAATAAATCCAGCAATCATCTTCTTCCAATGCTTTATGTCTTTTTATTAATAACATGGCTGTAAACAGAATCTCAAAATGATTAGTTTAAAAATAAAAGAAAACCATTCTTAAAAGTATATATTATCTTATTCCTTAATATTGACTTTCAAGACTAAATTTACAATCAAAGAAAATTAGTGGTTATGCATCGTTGTCGCATTTCTTTCTCTCATTATTAGATCAATTGATTTGTTTGTTTTTCTTCTAAATAAGCTCGGTTTGAAATTAAGATTTCACTTTAGGCGGTTGAAATATTTAAGGAAGAGGTAAACTTAGAGTTCCTTTGAGGATTTGTGACATTTCAAAAATTGCTTCACAAAGAATCAAATATTATTCAATTTCAACAAATATGGTAATTTCCTCATTGTATCCAATCTATTTTTCCTCAATGATTAAAGGAGGATCATCTTGATCATAATTGTCAAAAAAAAAATGATAATATGGAATGGAATTGATATTCTATACAACATTCTTCTTTGGCCTAGATAGAGTCCCCACCATATAAATGAACACATCAGATGATACACACCTACCACCCCACTAGATGATATGTCTACTTCAATATAATAGACTTTTATGAGTAAAATTGTTAGAACTTCAAATGGCCTAGCTTGGTAATCCTCTCATCATAAGTGTTGATTCCTCAAATGATAGATGGACATTCATTAGAGAATAAAAATACTTGAATCTTCTATCATAATTAAATTGTGTATGGGTGTTCAAATCTGCAATTTAAGTATGATAGAAGATTTGAGTATTTTTCTTCCCTAATTGATACTAGATATCTTACATGGGAACAAGTTGAAATAGCTTAGTTGTTGAATAAATGGTAGTTAGAAATATTCTCTTAAATTTTGAAGGTTTGTCATGATCAACATTTGCTAAGACATCTATTACCTCTCTAATAGACAATCAAATTGATGATATGTCTTCGTTATTGGCATTAGAACTAAGTAGAAAAACTCTTCAAGCTCAAGGAAATTAACTAGCTCAATGGATTTCATTAGCTCAATAGTGGTATTTAGTTATTATCATCGATTTCCCAATAATGGGTAGTAGCAATGATGAAGGGCTAAGTAAAAATCATAAATGGTTTGGCATGAGTGTCAATATGGGGTTTAGGGTGGTAGCTTATTATTTTATGTGACATATGTATGTATGATGTTACATTGCTGAAAAAGTAGTGGTGCTTGTTGTTTCTCAAAGTGATGGTTGTGAGACCTATCTTTTTGGTACCAAGGATTTTTGTGACTTATGTGACTTGTATGGTCCACATAGACAATTTTTTACTATGGATGCTTTGATATTGTAGATTTTGACTTTGACATGCTTTGATGTTACCATAGATACATTACATTCATGCATGCATGTTATCTTTATCGATATGGATTTGCGGCGTTATGTAGCTATTTGAACTAATCTAATTATTTTGTATCATTGCCTATGAGCATATGCTAATATGGTTAGATGGATTTTAACGGATGTCACATGTAGTGCATTTATGACCTATCTTGTTTTAAGTTGATTATGTTATTGTTATGATTCTAATATCATGGGATGAATGAACATGATGAGTTGCTTAGTTCTTTAAATGCTATTACATAGATATCATGTTGTATCTATCATGCTTAATTTTATTATGATGATGGATTGATGTTTGCATTGAGTGTGTAGGTTTAGTCCATGACTAGTGGACCCAAGAAAATACCAAGGTGACATATGTTTATTTCTTGTGAAATGGACCTAACTCATTAGAAGGTATTATATGCCATGCTTCTATGTAATTTGGATAATGTGTTGTGATGGGCTAGTAAGAATTATTGTGTTAATGTCCAGCGCAGTGTCTTGTGCAAATTGATTATGGTGACATTTCAAGTCCAAGTTTTAATGTGATTTAATGTGTTTTATTTATGTTTTATGATGTTTTCATGACCCTAGGTCATAAGGCTAGGGGTTGGGGTTAATTTCATGTGTTTAAAAGTTATTTTTAGAGCTTTAAGACCCCTTTTATGAAGCCTTTTTCATAAGTGACGAAATTCAAAAAGTGGATAAGGCATGGGACTCTTAGGCATGCTTAAAAGAACCCCCACACTAAAAGTATGAAGGGTTGGATTGAGAGTGATGGGTGATCAATTATGGAGGCGACACATGTTGCC
>VDFB02000010.1:33998714-34162458 GCA_007258455.2 Sequoia sempervirens | reverse complement strand
TAAAACATTTTTTAAAATCACATATAAACCAAATCAGATATCCGATTTAAAACAAATATCCGATTTGAAACAGATATCCAATATTTCTAACAAAGAATTTATTGCCTAGGGATTAGCCTCAGGCTTGTTTTGGTATTTGGCTTCGACATGCCAATCCTAAGAAGCTTCAACGTAAAAAAAAATTGCAGTTTGACAACTCACCTTGTTTTTCTACACTTTGTCCATGTGGCTAACGACTTTATTTTTATCCAAAATTGATGAAACAAAAAGGGTTCGTAGAGGAGACTCTCATCTTTCCACCAATATAAATTATTCTTACTTTGAATTTAATAAATAATTATTATTCATTTTCTATTAGAATTACTTACTAAAGTCATGATTGATAGGTTGATTGAAAACATCTATAACTTTCTTAACAAGATTTATTTTTTTTGAATCCAAAATATAAGGCCATCTCTATGCCTACATAATATAGGATTTAAAAAAAAAAAAAAAAATCAATTTCATGAAGTTTTGACCAAGTTAAGGTGGTCGACATACTGAAGTTTTTATATTTTTGAAAGTTGTAATAAAAATTCAGTTAATTATTTACTTGGAAAAAAATTACAAAAAAATATGTGTCACATCCGGACATGAGTCCTCTACTTATATCTAAAATCTTATAAAAAAATATTATCATTTTATTGTGGTTAGGGTGGTCAGACAGACACCTACTTCTTATTTTTTCCCTGAAATTTAAGTACTACTGCATTGAAATTTCAAATTTTCACCAAATAGGCTTTTAAAAAAATAAAATAAACTTAGTAGTTTAGAAACTACATTCAATTTTCCACGGATTTTATTCTTACATATTTTTGAAATAATATGGATAACTTATTCAAATTTTTATGTCAAGTTGCCTAACTCTGATTTTTCTGAATTTTCATTGCCACTTAAGGGCCTGTTTTTTCCATGATGATCTTGCATATACCCAGTCCCGAATGTTGTCTTGTGAATATCTGCCTCCACAATCCTCAATTGATGGTATCCAGACTTTAGGTCAATCTTGGAGAACACCTTGGCTCCCCTCTTCTAGTCAAAAAAATCATTAATCCTAGGCAGAGGGTAGTGGCTCTTAATTGTCAATTTGTTTAGCTGCCTATAATCAATGCATAGATGGACCCATCCTTCTTCTTAACGAAGATGATAGGTGTGCCCCAAGGTATTATGCTAGGTTGAATGTGCCCCTTCTCTAATAGCTCCTCCAATTGAATCTTGAGCTCATTGAGCTCCTATGTTGTCATCCTATATGGTGCCCTCAATATTGGCTAAGCTCCTAAAACTAAATCAATATGAAAGTCCACCTCTATGGAGAGGCATCCTTGGTAACTTTGAGGGAAAAATATTTGTAAACTCTCTAAGAATAGGATGGTCATCCAATGAAACCTCTATCAAGCCCTTTAACTTGTCACTGATAGTGATAGAAAACATTTAGCATCCACTCCTCATGCACTGTTTCAGTTGCATAGCAGATATCATGTAAAGAGAAATGGGCATGTGCAACCCTGAGATCGCCAATGATATACCTAGATCATCAATACACTTGATTGTCTTATGACGATAATCAATCTTAGCCTGATGTGCATCAAGCCAATCATACCCAACACTATGTTGTAGGATCCCAACAAAGTAATACAAAGATCCACCAAGGTGGTGATAGCCCCAAGAGTCAACCGACACCCATGAACCACTGAATCAATGAACACCTTGGCCCCTGAAGCAAACTCTACCTCCCAGGTCTATATTGTCTTTCTTAGATGCCACTAGCATGCAAAGATCCACTATGGTTGGGGAAATAAAAGAGTCTGATGCTCTTGAGTCAAATGATACACTAATTGATACACCATCAATCATACCTTCTACCTCGATAATGGTGGCCTAATGCTCGGCCTAGTGGTTCTCAACCACCACAAAAATCTGGTGGGACTTGCCCATATTGCCAACTATCGGCTCAGAGGCTCTAGGACGAGGTCTTCTTGCTGCAAAACCCTATGGACACTCCCTGGCTAAATGACCCACACCACCAGACATATCAAGGTCCCCTTGACTATCCCTGTGTTGGCTAGATCCTACTGAACTGAGAAAATATAGGCCTCCCAAAAATATTATGTCCTCTTCTAGAAGACTACTAGGATTAAGGAGTTGCATGTTAACCCCATGGCCTCTGATCTCTACATGGGTTCTGCATGTGCCATGCTCTCAAATGGCCACCCTATGCACCTTGTTGTGGCCTAGACCTCTGTGTTTGATGTTGTTGCTGATGTGGCCTAGGGGACCCAAATGAAGGTCTAAACCCCCCTTTATTGGGAGAGGTGGTCTACGAAAATTGTGCTCTTGTTGGCCCTGATTGTAGTTTCGAAACCACTCATTAGAATCATGTGTCCTGCTATGTACCTCCTCTTCTATGTATTCCTTCTCCACGACATCCCTAAGGTCCTCAAGATCGACCATTTGCACTAGTCTTGAAATGCTAGGGTTCAACCCCCTAATGAACTGATTGAAGAGCAACTTCTCGTCTTGAATATAGTCCACATACTATAAAAGCTCAAGAAATCAGCTCTCGTATTGAGCCACTGTAAGGCTCGTCTGCTATAGATCATGGAACTCATCAGTACACCTTTGAAAAAAATGCTTTGAAATATACCGCGCTTTGAAGTGCTCCAAGAAGGTATCCCATGTAATCATGTCTATAAATAATTGGTACTTTCGCTCCTCTTTGTGTCACCAAATAGAAGTAGACTGTCTCAACAAGTGAATAGCCACCCTAGCCTTAAGGTTGCTCCCATATGGTTGCAACCCAAAGTATTTGTCAAGACTAAGTAACCATGACTCTACCTCCACCCCATTGGTGGATCCTAAAAACTCTGATGTCTTAAGGTGAAGTGGATCACAAAGCTTGTCTCCTGCATCTTGTAAGACTCTCGGTGCCATAGATGGTGGTGGAATATGCACTGAATCCTCCTCTAAGTCCATTTCCCATGCCCCTTGATAGAGTGGGGAACTCTTGTTGTACTCATATGACCCTGCATTATACCCCTCGCCCTCAGGCTGATCCACATGTGGCACCTCGCCCTCAAGTTGATCCTCATGTGGTATCTCGCCCTCAAGCTTCTCTACATGTGATACCTCAGTTGTTGTGGGTAGTCTTTTCTCGATAACTCCTATCAAATTCTACAGTGCCTGTAGTATATGTGGCCCTAGATTTGGCTACTCACCCCGATGAGAATTCTTCATATTTCGTGACTCTTGTGGCACATCACATCCATGAGATCCTCTTGGAGCTCCTCTCCTTGCCTTATGAAGCATCCTACAATTTCCAAGGTATAACTTTAATTAGTTTACTATTTAACTTAGCCCAAAAGATCCCAATGTTTGAAAAACTTAGATTTGATGCCAAATGTCATGCCCTAAATTTTGCACTTGGACATGGACACAACTAACAACTTTAAAAGAAGGAAACACATAAAACACTGCACAATGCTAGATTTTTGCAAACATGTAAGTAACTACACACGTCAAGGAGGAGATTTTCATGAGCAACCTTGCAATTGTCACATCGTCCAAGGGTGGGGAAGAGTATGAATTTCATTTGGCAGAACACTAGTATCTAGGGAACATTATCATATTGTAAGTGAAGGTCAAACTCGATGTTCTAGGGCGAAGATCCAAGAAATAGAGTGGATGCATGGTAACTATTGACTACATACCTTAGCTCCATGCAACCCCATCTCAACCATTTAAATTTTAGTGAATTTGCGTCAATGATTCTTGTTTTAACATTCATCATTTATCCTATTGACTTCTCTCTTAACCTCAATGTTAGATTTCAAATTTTAATAATATTGCGCATATTATCATTAGTTGGGTATTGATGTTAACATCATTCCTCATTGATTTACTTAACGTTCCCATCCTTGTAGAGGAACCACAATGTTAACATATTCTATTTTATTGGTGACAAATACATTATTGTCACTTAATGTTAATTGACTAATCATTAATATTTTTTACAAGGTATCTCCATTGTGTTTACATTACACACTAGTTGTCTAGTTATTTATATGTGAGAAGGGTGTTATAATTTGACCAACAAGGTTATCAAATTATGTTGTCGATTAATTTGTTATGATCACTAATACAATTAATAGACAGTTTAAATTTCTATCTTGACTTCTTAATGGTAATGCTAGTATTTTTTTTTGTGATATTAATAATCACATTAAGATCCATATGAAGATTTAAGATTCTCATATTTTAATATTAATGTAAAAATTCTAGTCTATAAGTATTACCATTAAGTGCCACATTTACTTCTATTAACAATAATTTTGAATGCTACTTTCATATATTATTTTTAATCGGTAATGTTTAATCTATTATCAATTATATCAAGTAACATTATTATTCTACTCAACATATTAAAATGAGCTCGTTTAATATTATTATTACTTATTAATTCTACTCATTAATTATTACTATTAAATATTTATTTTCACATTTGGAACCATAGTATTAACATTATTTACTATTATCATTATATATTATTAATGCTAATTCTATTTACGATAAGGATAGAGGTTTTATTATTATCTATATATATATAAATATTTTAATATATATTATTTTCATTTAAATTAAAGTTAGTGATAACAATAATGTTAATATTGGTCTGTGAGTATTGAACGCTATCATTTAACCTGCTGCCAAAATAGTAATTAGTTACATCCAAGAATTACATTGCATTACACCAACATTGTCTTGATTAAAATAATAACCATATCCATGTCATATCGTTGTCTTCATTAATACAACCAATAAATGCTATTTCTACCAATATCGACATTACCTCAAGTTTCTTTTTGGCTTAAAATTTAATATTGTTAAATAGGGCCGATGAGATAAATCATTATTCACATCGATGTTTTAAATGTTGAAGCCTATAGTTTCAAACCACCCGATGAATTATTCTCTTTTAATTTTCATACAGCTCCATTTTGAATGCACTTGGGCACTAAGTTTTTTTGTTTAAGTGAAATTTTAAAATATTTTACAATTTCGTTTCCCTAACATAGCACAAAGTCTTCTTTTTCCTTTATTGTTACATTTATTTCCAGAGATCACTAAAAAAGAAAGGAATGGACAAAGAGTACAAGAAAAAATATGAAAAATTGGTGCAATCTAAAAAATATGATTATGTAAATGAAAGAAGGAAGGAGCTAATCTCGCTTGGAAAACAGAACCCTAAAGGTTTTTGGAGAGAATTGCAGCAAAAGAAAAAGAGGATTGAAAACAATATTACAGATGTCCAATGGCTAGAATATGCTAGGCTTCTTTATGAGCGGGTTCACGAGAAAGACCATCCACCTGTTATTAACACATCAATGGAACTATTCACTGTGGATGATATTAAACAAGGAATAAAGAATTTAGTGAGTGGTAAAGCACAGGACATAGATGGTTTGCAGGCTGAATTTTTAAAGTGGGGGATCGAGACTCTTGCTCCTCACATAAAAAGAATTTTTGATAATGCCAATCAAGAAGGATTTCCTATGGAGTGGACCACCAGTGTGGTCATTCCTCTATTTAAAAGTGGTGATATCAACAATCCATCTAACTACCGCACGATTATGGTCAATCCTATATTTGGCAAGCTCTTTGGGAGCATGATTGAACGAAGGATCAGCAGTTGGGCAGAAAATGAGGGCAAAAGGGCAAAGGGGCAGGCAGGCTTTAGGTCAAGACACTCTACCATTGATCACTGCATCACCCTTAGACATTTGATTGAAATTTTTTGGAACACTTAGGGCAAGGAAGCTTATTGTTGTTTTGTAGATTTCAAGAAAGCTTTTGAAACGGTACCTAGAGACAAACTATGGAATAGAATGGAGGAATTAGACATCCCAAATGTGTATAGAGTAGTTGTTCACAGATTGTATGAGAATGTTAGAGCTAAAATCAGAACAAGTGATGGTATGTCAGAATGTTTTGGTAGCGACATTGGAGTTAAACAGGGTTGTCCTCTATCTCCCACGTTTTTTGGGTTATACATTGATAAGTTGGAAGCTTGGTTAAGCAAGACGGATGGGGATGGTATTCAACTGGTAGGTTATGTGGTGAAGCTATTTTTATATGTTGATGATCTTATCCTAATTTCAAAAATAGCTCATGGGTTAAGAGAACATCTGAAATCTCTAGAACTCTTTTGTCACGAGGTTGGGATGCAAGTGAATATCACCAAGACCAAAATCATGATTTTCTCATTGAATAGAAAAGATAAGCAGAATACCTTTCTTTTTGAAGGCAGCCTGCTTGAAATAGTCAAAGAATACAAGTATCTTGGGATTGACTTTCATTATAAGCTCAGTTGGGAGACTTGTCGGACGAAAATGATATAGGGAGGTTGGAAAGCTTCTTACCTTCTACAAAATAGGTGTAGAAAAGTTGAGCTTTGGGATTGGAAAACCAAGAAAACCCTTTTTGGTTTGCTTGTCACTCTGGTTGTACTTTATGGGTGTGAAGTATGGGGAAACAGTATGTCAAAGTGTAGTTGGAGACAACTAGAAAGAATTCAAAAACATCTAATAACAAGCAGTCTCAAAGTTAAAACCACAGTCCCCTATGAAATTCTTTTAGCTGAAACAAGGTCTTTCCCATTGGAAGCATCGACTTTAATCCGGTTGATAAGCTATTTAAAGAAGGTTGAAAACATGGATAACCACCGTTGGCCTAAAGCAATTATGAAGGAGACGCTAGATCGTAGGAAGAAAACTTGGATGAAACAGAACCACAAGTGGATGAACAAGTGGGACATCAATTTGCATGAGTGTCCTAGCAGCAATAGTGAAATAAAAAGCTATGTGACTGAAAAATTTAGAACTGCTATGTGGACAAACCAGATTGGGTGAAAAAAAACATACTACATCAAAGAGTTTAACCCGACAAAGGATCATAGTGAAAAAACTTATTTAGGTGCAGCTATTAAAGGGAAAGCGAGGTTGTTAGTGGCACAATTGAGGACGGGATCGCATCACCTTAGGTGTGAGACCGATAGGTGGAAGATACCCAAGGAAACTTGGGAAGAAAGAACTTGTATTTTCTGCAATAAGGGGGTTGTGGAAACAGAATGGCACTTCATCATGGAATGCATTGCTTACGAGGATATCCATACTCAACATGAAAATAGTTTGAAAGTTGACAATATGCACCAGCTATTTGAGGAAGATAAGATTAATCGGACGGCTAGCCTTCTAGTCAAAATTAATAGCAGGAGATCCGACTTGGAAAAGAGCATGAAGACAAATTAGGCCTGTTTTGTCTCGGTCCCATAAACTGTTTAGTCTCGTGAACGTCATTAAAATCTTTCATTCATTCATTCAAGAGAAACGCCTGCCCTAATTTTACATATTTTTTTCTTTTTCCTCACCCTAACTTTTTTTTATTTGTTGTTGAGTTTGCAGAAGGCAGGGAAGGAGGGTCTGGCGGCAAAGGTATAATGGGGTGCATGGGAGACGGTTTGCTTCTACATTTTCCACTTCTTCTATTTACCCTATCCCCTTTCCTGGTGCAAGCTTTTACCCTCTCCGACTTCTCTAAGCTGAAATAGACCAATGGAATTGATAGGGGCGACTATGGTTATTTTTCTTGTGTTTCATTTCATTGTGTAGGTCGCCATATCCGTTTGTTGTTGGAAACTCGGCTTTTGCATATGTCCTTCCTTTCTTTCATTGTATGGCTTATAAGGGGAGAAACCCCTTCTTGGGGCGACGACCTGTGGCCGGCTATGCCCACCACAGAGCCATCCCCTTTAGGGGTGTGGCCTCTGTGGTGGTCGCAGCCTCGCACAGGGACATGCCTTGAGGAGGGCGTTCCCTCCTTTCATTTTTTATATATATTATTTATTTTCCATTTATATATTTATTTTTTAAAATAAAACTTTTAAGAACTTAAATTTATTACTATCAGATAACAGAAAATAGCATTTCCTTAAACTAACTATCAGAAGATTGAACAAGGGCTTTCATACATGCATTTTTTCTGCTCTATTCTTCTCTACAACAACAAATAACTTACATACAATAAATAGATTTATTCTCTGTTGATCTTACATTTGCACACCAAAATGAACATGTCTATCTTGACATAATCCTCCTTCTTTGCATACAAATATCACATTACAACTCATAAAAGATTTTTGTTTGCATTTGCACACGTCTAAAAGAATCAAACACCCATGTGAAGAAATTTCTCACGCAGAAGTGTATCTAGAATAGCTAATCATAACAAGTTCATTTTTCTTTAGTTTTCTATTTGCAGATGTAACAGAGTATAAGATTTCTAATATACCTTATCTATCTACTTGCAGATTTACAAGCTGTCACACCACAGAGAGTTTCGTATCAGACATTTTTAACTTCAACTAGAAACAACTACATTTCTTGTAGTCTCTCCGTAAGGTATTTTCATTTTCTTTTACAACGAAAAATAACCAACAACAAATTTAAATACAGACCTAGTTTACATTGTATTTCTCTACCTTTCACTAATACAATTTAAACTCTTCATTTTTATAGGTTACCAGCTATGCTAATATTTCTATGAAGATTTCACTTTAAAAATGTTACTACAAAGTGACCATTTCGCAACCCTCTTACACAACACGGTTTTACACTATGTTCCACGGCTTGTTGGGGACGGGGGGACAACAGGGGGCGCGTTTCCAGGATATTTCCTAAGGGACAATTTTTAGTGGATGGCAGGGACGGCGACATACAAAATTCACACACACACACACACACACACACACACACACATATATATATATGATTTTTTCAAAATTTATTAATATATTAGAGAGAGAGAGGGAAAGAGAGATAGATATGTCAATAAATTAATAATTGATAACAACAATATCAATATGTAAGTAAATCGCGAAAGTAGTACTATAACAGCATGAGAAATGTCATTAAAGCATTATAAAATTTATCACAGCAGTATCAAACATCAATAAAACCATGGTCTATCAATATCCAAATGTCTCAAACATGTATCTAGAAGTCTCAAAGTTCAAACATGAAAATCAATATCCCTCGTATTCTCGTGCCTCAAAACTCAGAAGCTTCGTCCCAGTGCGTCGACCTTGCCTTGCCTTGCCGTGAGAAATGAAAAGAGCCCGATAAAATCAAAAGATTTAATATTTAGTCTTTTTCAGACTTTAGCCCAAACAATTAAAACATTAAACAGTTGGTGGGTCCCGTGCGAAGGAACTAAACCTTTAAAAAATCATTTTTTAATTGTTTTTAAATATATTTTGACTTGCAACCTACGAGGGACGACTAGCCATCCTCGGTATAGGGAACCGTCCCCAATCCGTATCGGGGACGGGGAACTGTCCCCAAAGTGAAGGAAACGTTTCCTGGCATTTCCAATGGATTTTTCATTTTCGGGGACGGTAGGGGGACGCCCCCTTTGTGTCCCCTCATTCCCGGGATGACAGGGGATGGGAATAGGGGGTTTTGGGGCAGGGGACGCGTCCATGTGTAACCTTGGTTTTACATATAGGAACATATTTCATACAACTAAATGCATCTCACTTTTAATGCACAATTTGTACAGTTTTGCATATAACCAGAAGTTTCATGCAACTATATACAACTCACTTTTAATGCACAATGATACCAATTAAGTTTACAACATCTCTCAACCATATTTCACATGCTTCTAGTTAAAAAAGATTCTTAGAAGGAGATCTGTATGAAAATATGTATACATGTTTACAATGCCAACACAAAAACTACATAGCATAACTCAATACTATGCAGGAAACAACACTAGAGGAGTCCTCTCTCAAGGCATGAAACCTTCCACCATGAATTAAAGCTACACACAACAACAAGAATCAATCCATAACCAATGGGAGCTCACCTCCCAACCTTAGGGTTGAAACAACCCACCCCTAAGCTAGGGGATTACCAAGATGACAAGGTTTGCATAACACAACATTTCAACCATGATATTCATATTGTAGCTACCTTTTCACTTAACCAACAACACTTCACATAGAAAACTTCATACAATGAATACAATACAGGTTTGTGAGAACACATTACCCACAACACAAAACTCTCCTTTAAGATCTTGAAAAGGGGGAGTGGGGACATCAACAAATGAGGGAGAGTATCAAAATTTTGTACAAATGTTTCATATCTCCACATTTTCTCATACATAAACACCAACCATACTTCCACTACCCAACCTCCATATCATACCCAATCACCACCATACCATACTATGAAACACCAATTTTTTGCATAACCAAAGTAAGCTTTATATGGGTACTCATACCCTTACAACAACCCCCTCTATGGACATCTCACCCACTCAACCCCACACATAATTAAACCTCCATACAATGGTAGGTTCATTCAACATGAAAAACAACTTACAACACAACCACAACAAACAACACACAAATCTTTACAAGAAAAATGCTTACACTCATTTTCATAAACAAAAAGACACAAAAAAAAGGAGAGATAACAACCTAGATTGTCCTCAAATTGGCAATGGTGGATACAAAAACTAGAAGTACCTCTTCCAATCTTCCTTTACTCTCTTCAAGGTTGATAGCGAAATTAGAGTGAATGAGTGGATCCCAATGCTAGAGTTTTTTTCAAAACAAAACTCCCATAAGAACCCTAATTCCTCATCTTCAATTGTGAGGGCAACATGTGTCGCCTCCATAATTGATCACCCATCACTCTCAATCCAACCCTTCATACTTTTAGTGTGGGGGTTCTTTTAAGCATGCCTAAGAGTCCCATGCCTTATCCACTTTTTGAATTTCGTCACTTATGAAAAAGGCTTCATAAAAGGGGTCTTAAAGCTCTAAAAATAACTTTTAAACACATGAAATTAACCCCAACCCCTAGCCTTATGACCTAGGGTCATGAAAACATCATAAAACATAAATAAAACACATTAAATCACATTAAAACTTGGACTTGAAATGTCACCATAATCAATTTGCACAAGACACTGCGCTGGACATTAACACAATAATTCTTACTAGCCCATCACAACACATTATCCAAATTACATAGAAGCATGGCATATAATACCTTCTAATGAGTTAGGTCCATTTCACAAGAAATAAACATATGTCACCTTGGTATTTTCTTGGGTCCACTAGTCATGGACTAAACCTACACACTCAATGCAAACATCAATCCATCATCATAATAAAATTAAGCATGATAGATACAACATGATATCTATGTAATAGCATTTAAAGAACTAAGCAACTCATCATGTTCATTCATCCCATGATATTAGAATCATAACAATAACATAATCAACTTAAAACAAGATAGGTCATAAATGCACTACATGTGACATCCGTTAAAATCCATCTAACCATATTAGCATATGCTCATAGGCAATGATACAAAATAATTAGATTAGTTCAAATAGCTACATAACGCCGCAAATCCATATCGATAAAGATAACATGCATGCATGAATGTAATGTATCTATGGTAACATCAAAGCATGTCAAAGTCAAAATCTACAATATCAAAGCATCCATAGTAAAAAATTGTCTATGTGGACCATACAAGTCACATAAGTCACAAAAATCCTTGGTACCAAAAAGATAGGTCTCACAACCATCACTTTGAGAAACAACAAGCACCACTACTTTTTCAGCAATGTAACATCATACATACATATGTCACATAAAATAATAAGCTACCACCCTAAACCCCATATTGACACTCATGCCAAACCATTTATGATTTTTACTTAGCCCTTCATCATTGCTACTACCCATTATTGGGAAATCGATGATAATAACTAAATACCACTATTGAGCTAATGAAATCCATTGAGCTAGTTAATTTCCTTGAGCTTGAAGAGTTTTTCTACTTAGTTCTAATGCCAATAACGAAGACATATCATCAATTTGATTGTCTATTAGAGAGGTAATAGATGTCTTAGCAAATGTTGATCATGACAAACCTTCAAAATTTAAGAGAATATTTCTAACTACCATTTATTCAACAACTAAGCTATTTCAACTTGTTCCCATGTAAGATATCTAGTATCAATTAGGGAAGAAAAATACTCAAATCTTCTATCATACTTAAATTGCAGATTTGAACACCCATACACAATTTAATTATGATAGAAGATTCAAGTATTTTTATTCTCTAATGAATGTCCATCTATCATTTGAGGAATCAACACTTATGATGAGAGGATTACCAAGCTAGGCCATTTGAAGTTCTAACAATTTTACTCATAAAAGTCTATTATATTGAAGTAGACATATCATCTAGTGGGGTGGTAGGTGTGTATCATCTGATGTGTTCATTTATATGGTGGGGACTCTATCTAGGCCAAAGAAGAATGTTGTATAGAATATCAATTCCATTCCATATTATCATTTTTTTTTTGACAATTATGATCAAGATGATCCTCCTTTAATCATTGAGGAAAAATAGATTGGATACAATGAGGAAATTACCATATTTGTTGAAATTGAATAATATTTGATTCTTTGTGAAGCAATTTTTGAAATGTCACAAATCCTCAAAGGAACTCTAAGTTTACCTCTTCCTTAACACAACCGCCTAAAGTGAAATCTAATTTCAAACTTGTTTAGCTAGAAGGAAAACAACAAATTCCACTTGATCTAATAAATGGAGAGAAAGAAATGCGATGTTCATTTGGCCAACCACTACTTTCTTGATTGTAAATTTGAATTTTGGAAAGTCAATATTAAGGAATAAGATAATTATATACTTCTTTTAAGAATACATTATTTTCTTTATTTTTAAATCATCCATTTATATTCTTGTTTGTTAGCCATGTTAATAATAAAGACATAGCATTGGAAGAGATGATTGGTTGATTTATTTGAGCCTGAAGGGTTATTTCTTAGCTCCAATATACATGCATAGAACTTAAATCAATTCAGTGGAACAATTCAAAGATGGTGAGAAACGATAAAAGGTAGAGCCATGAAGAGAAGGGAACATGATAGGAAGAAAAAAGCTTCTCCATAGATGAAAAATTATTGTATGGTAAGGACAATACGAAGACAAGGAGCAATGGAGAATAATGCAAGCTAGTATTTTCTCTTCTTTCAAGAAAGGTTAGTACCTAAAGACTAGGAATTGGGAAAAATATTGGGAGAAGTGGTGCAAGAAGTGTTGATGGAACATTAGATTCCCTCAACAAAAGCAAAGTTGCATAAGATATTGGTGTTCAGTATAATTATCAAAGTTTTCAATGACATTCTAAACGTCCCATTTTTATGGTATGTTCAATCCCTCAATTAGAGAGCTTAAAAGATGTTAATCATTCCTAATTCATTAAAATTTGGCCTTTTATAGACCATGTCAAAGCATGGATTGATCAATATTGACTACAATGTCTACATCCAAAAACCATCTTTTTAGTGTTAGGATTTTCATAGATTGTCTTTCATGAAAGAATAATAGGAACACATTATTAAAGAAGTGTCCTAGTTCATGGGCAATGCATGCATGCATATCAAAGCATAGTCTTTAGGTTTTGATCATAAGAAATAATTAATCAAGTGACCTTTTCTATTTGTTTGTATAAAAAGCCACCAAAATTTTGGATTAAAAATGTACTGAAGGAAATTCATTAGGTACATACTTAGATAGCTAAAGCTCCACTATTGCTAAAGATCTAGGTTCATATGCCATAATATAAACAAGTTATTAGGTTATTCTCCTCCTTGGGTTATTACATTATGAGTGGATTCCTATTATATTTATTTCATGATTTTGAGCAAGGCATATTGTTGAGAATTGTGCTAAGTGGACAAATAAGTCCTTGTAATGTTCTCGAATATTTGGTTTGAGCCTCAGATATTTTTGAACAAATTATTTTATGGCTCAATTAATTTTATTTAGCAAGGAGGACTTGGGAATTAATTTTCCATAAAGTATTATTATTTTTTGTGGTGCCAAAATAATTTATTTATTTTTCCTTGGAGTTGGGCGACCCATTTGTGGAATTAAAAAGGGAAAAAGTGATTAAAATAATAGTATTTCTATTTCTATTTTGGGACACCCCATTTTACAAATAAAATAAAGTGAATGCAAAATTTAAATGGAATTTTGGTGCCAAAGTGAAATTGAGAGGGGGTCGGCCTCTTTGGGGAAAGGAGGAAAGTTTGATATAAATACAAGATATTGAGAAGGCAATTGATCATCACATAGATTATTATTTTCAGTTTGAACCAACAACTTGTTTCATTCATTCCAAGGATGAAAACCATTGCAAATTGTTGGTGAGTTGGACAAAAACCAAATCTCACCTTGGGAGGAATTCATGATGGAGGTCTACTTGTGCTTCAATGGTGTTTTGTGAAGGATTAAGGGCTGGAAAGCGATAATCAGATTTGCAGATCAGTTGAGCAACATTTTAGAGGGAAAATTTTATCATGTTTGGACCTAGGGATTCACCCTAGGGTGGAGCACAACATTTGGAGGAGTGACTAGTGTTTGGAAGGGTGATTTAGTGTTTTGAGGTCATTTATTTGCATTGCAAGGGTTATAAACCATCGTTTTCAAACCAGTGCACCCTTTTTTTAGGGTTTTGGAGGAATTAGCATTCATATTTTGCATATTTTTGACATCTTTGTATAGTTGGGGTAGTTTTCCCAGCTAGGGCATATTTGAAGCAGCATATCTTATGGATTTTGGTATGTATTTTGGACCTGGTTTGTAGTAGTAGATTTATGGGCATGTTTGGCATGTTTTCCCATGGAATTTGATGCATTTTCAAACTTTATATTTCTAATTTGTAACAATAGTTGGGATAATTTGAAATCAGATTTGACCATTATGTTGTTGTTCATTGTTGGTTTTTTTCAAAATAAGTCCTTGAGATGAAATAATCAATCAAGAAAATTATGAGCGATGGAGAAATCATATAATGATATAGAGTTAAAGAAGGTAAACAAGATAGATTATTCTTTAGCTAATGATGATAATCAAGGTAATTTTGGTGATTGAACCTTAGCCTAGAAAGTTGGTGAGAGTAACTAGATACCCCATGACCTTGAGGAAAAGGAGAGAGATGTAATTTTTATAGACAATTTAGTTAATAAGGAGGTTGTGAAAGATATCTATAAAGTGTTGATAAGAATAAGGGATAGGAGTATGGCATGTAGGAAACAAAATGGAAATAGAAAAAAGTGTTAACCCAAGACCCTTCTACACCTATGATTGACCTAGGAGGGGGGATATGTAGGGGTAGGAGGATACATGCTAGTAGAGTGGGGATAACAACAAAACATGATTCATAAAACGGTAAGCATACCGTGGAATAAATAAATTATCTTAGGGTGGAGAGGATCCCCTCTTCATAAGGATGCCATCAGGATCTTAAGTTAGAATGTTGTGGGTTTAAATTTCATTGCCAAACATTACTAGATTCATGAACTAGTGGAGGAGAATGGTCTAGATGTGCTAATTCAAGAAACAAAATCAAGTGAAGAAACTATGAACAAGTTATTGAAAAATATATGGTAAGGAGTGAAGTTGCAATGGTTGATGAAAAATATAAGTTAGGGGTCTAGTTATACCATGGGATGATTATTGTTTTTTTCACATGGTTCCAACGTCCAACAAGGTATTCATGTAAGGATTAATGATGCACAAGATAATTTTGAGGCAATGATTCTCAATATTTATTGGTCTAGTTTGAAAGGGAACATTGCTCAACATGGGAACAAATTGAGAGATTTAAAGAAGTGGTTCTTTTAGGAGAGTTGGTTCATTAGAGGTTATTTTAATGCTATCTTATGCTCTAAAGAAAAACTAGGAGGAAATGACTTGTTTACCTCCAATTCTAGAGAATTTTTTCTCTAATTTAGTATTGATGGATTCTAAATTGGAATAGGGCTGGTTTACTTGGATTTAAAGGTGGATTTAAGATGCATGAATTAAAATTTGGCTAGACAAATTATTCAACAACTTAATTTAAATTAAACTACTTTGTTTTTGGAAAAATTACTTCCTTTTGCTACCTCAAGCCACTAGTTGATTTGGATTGAAATCTACAAAAATAAAAAGTCAAAAGGTTTTCCATTCAAAAAAAAGTTTTTATGGTTTGAGAATCTTGATTTGAAGCAACATATAGGCAACAATGGGTGACAAGAGTTAAAGTTTGCACTATATACATCCTTGAAAGGATACTCAAGATCATGAAAATATAAGTGAAAATGGAATAGGTCTATGTTTGGGGATATATTTAAAAGAAAAATAAAGGTGGGGAATGAACTAGGATATAGAATCTAAGTTTTCTATCTAGGGAATGAACTCAATAGCTTCTATTTGCGAGACCCTATAAGCTATGGAGTTCATTCCCCTAGATAGAAGCATCTTAGAGAAACTCAATAGTTTTGTTATAATTGAGGAGATCTTGTGGATGTAAAAGACAAGAGTTAGATGATTGAAAGAAGGAAAAAATAACACTTAGTACTTCCATGTTTCAACTAACATCATAAGGTAGACCAACAAAATCAAAAGGGTGCTTCACTCTACAAGCAATGAATTGAAAAATGTAAAAGAAATTGTAGAGAAGATATTAAATTTTAGGATTTGTTGGATAATGATTAGACTAAGGATCAAGCATCCCAATACATCCTTTTAAATAATATCCTTGGGCTCACCAATATGGTGTAGAATGAGACATTGATGAAACCCATTATGTTGGAAGAAGTTGGGACTACCACCTTCTCTCTTGGTGTGAGGAAATCCCTTAGTCTCAATGAATTCCAAATAGGTTTCTTTTAGAAATGTTGGTACATTGTAGGAAAATATGTGTGGAAGGAAAAAAAATGCCAACGTGTTAGAACTCCATCTTTTTGGATCTCATCTAAAGTTTAAAAATATAATTTATTTTGATACTTATAGGCCTATAACCTTATCATTACTAGGATTGTGACTCTTAAGTTGAAGCTCTACCTAGAGAGCATCACTTTAAAAGAGCAAGGTGGATTCTTCAACTCTATTCATTACAAATAAAAAGGTGATATGTTGAATTTTAATGTGCATAGGCATATGATCAGGCATCATGCAAATTTCTCCAAATTCTCAATAACTTTTGCTTAAGCAAGGAGTGGCAAAGATGGGTACATAATTATATTTATTTAATCACTTTCTCTACATTGATAAATGATATATCCAATGGATTATTCCCTAAAAAATATAGTATTAGGTAAGGGGCCCCTCTCTCTTTCCTTTGATTCCTCATTGTTGTTGTGGCACTTGGTTGGGCTCTAAATTAGATGGCTACAAATTTCATCCAAAATTAATAGAATCACTCATCTCCAATTTGTTGATGATACTCTTGTTAGAATATAGTGATATACTGAGGGGGGGTGAATCGGTATATCCCAAAAATTTATCCAATTCAACTTTATCTACAAAAATTCTTACTACCTTAAAATAGGTAAAGTATCAAATGAAATTCAGAAGAACAAGCACACAACCATAACAGTAGATTTACATGGAAAGCCCTACAAGGGAAAAACCATGATGAGCAAGCTGCTTGGATCTACTCTCCAAATCCAACACCGCAAATAAAAACAATATTTACAAGTTTTATGGGATACAACCCAAAGGAGGCTACAACTCCCTGAAACATAGTTTACAAAACTTACAGAAAGAGGCTACAACCTCAGTATAACATGCTTGACATAATTTTGTTGATCAATCACCACCACAACAACACCCTTCACACTGACATATATATTCAACACCTCTTCTCAACAACCTCTATTTCCTTCAACTCACTACTTTTGGCACACACTCGTACATACACAATCTTCAACACTTTTTCTTTGCTACCTTCAACTCACTACTTCCAATACACACTTGCACATACACAATCTTTAATAGCTCTGCTCTACTGCCTTCAACTCACTACCTTCAGCACACTTCCTCACTCACACATATACTGCTACCTTCGCCTCACTACCTTCAACACACCTCATATACTTCTTCGCATATTCACTCACACACATTCACACACTACTACACTCTTTGCAATAAAATCTATATTTGATTTATATCCTTTGTAAGTTTCAAAAGGTTTCTCCTTAGTCAGCCAAAATAAAATGTGTGACATGAAATGTGCAACAGCCACAACAAGTTGACTCCAAAACATCTACAGTAAGAGGGAATCAAATTCGTTCAAAACTAGGAGATAAGAAAGACCTATTTTACCTTAGCACACATCTGCATGCTAGCGCACACTTCAAAAATTTGGTGCAAACACTTCAACATTCCAAATCGGCCCAACAAACACTTAACCTTTTGTGCATTAACTCCATATCATAAGTAGTTTCGAAGAGACTAGATAACAAAATGAAAATCACTTTACAAGCATTACATGATATTCAAAAAAAAAATCATACACTCCTTTTACAACTTCACGCTACATTATGTTGGCGAGCAAACATGCACTGAATCCAACATCTCTTGCAAACCCAAAAAAACTAGCCTTGAGATTGAACATTGAAAACCATACTTGCAGTATACCTCAACACCTAAAACTTGAAATGAGATAACATACAAAAAAATTAAGTTTATCCTCCAAATAGCAAGACCATATATTCAAATGCAAAGAAATGCAGAGCATTCCTTGGATCCTTCCTGACTACAATAGCATAGACTTCACTTTGGTAGCTCTGGAAACTTTTACAGTAACTTCTATGTTCTAAAAATAAGAACATACATACCACATGTTTGTATTTATCTATTCTTCAAATTGCAAGGCTATACCTTCAAATACGGAGGAATGCAAAGCATTCTCTCGATCTTCTTTAGTACAACTTCCAAATCCACTGAATACATGAAAACATTTCATACTTTCTTTCATATCTTATGCAATATTTCACATCAAGAGACAAAGAAAATAATCATTCACAACATTATAGACAACAATTACAACATTCTTCATCAAAATGAAGAAACCACAACTTCTCCATATCAGCATTCACCTGTTCATGAGCAACAAGAGATGTAGTACAATTGTGTATAGCATGCTCATGATATTCATCATTATGTCCAACACTTCACAACACTTCTAATCATCACACGGATTGAATCACATGCAACCTTCCACAACACTTGCAACAATCTCCATCACATGCAACCTTCCACAATACCACACTTTTTACACCACACTATTGACATCAATGACAACACATGCAACAACTCTACTATTTGGAGAGGCTTTAATGAGGGAAGTTAAGGCCATTAAAATGATCTTGGACTATTATGAGAGGGTTGTAGGCTAAAAAAATATCCACAATTTGATGATATACTTTATTAAAATTCACTATGAGGATTCCTTGAATATACAACACATCTTTGGGTTTAAAATTGGAAAAATTTCCAAGATTATACCTCAACATGCTATTTATAGACAAGAAAACCACCATTGGTAAGTTTAAATCTATAGTAGAGCATGTACAAAGTAAATTATCTTTATACAAAAAAAAGTGATTCCCACTTGCAACACACATTCTTCTTATCAAATCCTCTCTTCCAACCATTATGATCTATGTCATATCAATTTTTCAAATTCCAAGGAAGATTGCCAAATAAATTTTGAAGTTCAAAGGAACTTCTTACGGTGTGAAACTAGAGAACAAAGTAAGTACAATTTCATTAATGGGACAAAGAAAAGAATATTTACAACCTTGCGTTCATAAATTGTAAGTTGATGAATATGGAATTGGGCATGAAACTTATATGGTAAATGCACTATAAAAGAGGAAGCCTAGGGAGTATAGTGATGCACTCAAAATATATAGACAATGAACAAGAAGGAAGACTATTTTCCCAACTAATCATTCATCAAGGTTATATCATTTGTAACTTACTTAGGACTTGCAAGCCTTTGTTTTTGAAAGATGATGGAGAATAGGGAAAGGTGATAAGGTGGATTTTTAGATGTAATGTCCCCTTTTTATGGCCTTCTCAGTATGTGTGGGAATTCAATCATTATTGGAGAATGCTAAAATTTTGTACACTTTAGGATGTGCAGAAATGTAATTAAATAAATAACTTAAATTATTTTGAAGTAACTTTATATAATTTTCTTGAAGGAAACTTATGTTTATTTATTTATTTTAAAGAAGGGCGGCCAACATCATATTTTTTTCTGAAAGAGGACCAAAGTGATAATATAAAGTGATGATTTAAAAGGTTGTTTTAAATGAAATATTAAAAATGGATTAGAAAACAAAGATTGATAGCATTATCAAATTAAAAGAGTTGAAAAGTCACTTTATTTTATTATTGAGGGAAAAAGAGAAATAAAAGAGAAATTATTTTAGTTGTCCTAAAAGTTCTTATAAAAGGAGTTTCTGAAAAAGAAAGGCCATTCTGGGCATTTTCTTTCATACCTCAACATTGAGATTTAGCAACTATTCATTATTTTTCTACCCTAGGACAAAAACCCTTTGGAAAAGAGTGGTTTCAAGGACAAAAACCCTCCTAACTATTTGAGTGGGTTCATTTAGAATTCACCTGAGTGCTGAATGATAGAATATTTTTGAATATTTTTAAATATTTTCTAATTTTTGGAGTTTTCTATAGTAATCGTACTACTTCTATAGTATTTTGTACAGTTGTTGCAATGTTATGTGCTACTAGTACGATGCTACAATTTTATGTTAATTTTAATTAGGTTTGTAGGTTTTTGTGAAGGT
Organism: Sequoia sempervirens; assembly: GCA_007258455.2. Lineage (NCBI taxonomy): Eukaryota > Viridiplantae > Streptophyta > Pinopsida > Cupressales > Cupressaceae > Sequoia > Sequoia sempervirens. Next base: position 34,141,655 of record VDFB02000010.1, on the reverse strand, counting down.
TATAGTATTCTAGGTTTAATATTCATACTGTCAGTTATTTGGTGCATATTTTGTCTTCTTTTGAGGTTATGTAGTCCAACCACCTAGATTTTGAGGGTTTATGCCCTTATTTCTAGATCATACCTCCATATAAACATAAAATGAGAATATCAAGGAAGTCGTGTAGGGTTTCAAAGGGATTCACTACTAAAAGGAACTCCTTATCTACTTGTCCACTCCTAGTCTAGCCACTTCAAGATTTGATAGATCTTTAATAAACATTATTTTTTGGGTGATAAGGAATGCATCTTTTTTATTATTTGGGTTTCTGTAATATTTTGAACAATTGTTGTATGTTTCCCATCAAGAAATTTGTGGTATAACCTCAATCTATGCACCAAATAAATGGTTTCATGGTTGTCCAACTTCATAGACAAGTTTAGAAGACATGAGGATAATTACAACCCTAGTACAATCACTTAGTAGACATCACAACCACCATATCAATCCATTATCAAGGTTTGTAACATAAAATTTGTAATGCTAGGTTTTCATCCAATGTATGGAAGGATTGCTTAGGTTTGAGGGTCAATTTCATGTACTTGTTAGCCTATTTTCCCCATCGGTTAAAATAGTCATCACAAGGTTGCTCATGTTTTTTGTCTTGTCCTAGGACTTTAAAAGCTGGTTGAAAATCGTTTTTAGAAAAACTTGATAGGGTGTCTTGTTTATATCATGAGTTGAGTTATATTTTTCTCTTTCCTCTTGAAAGAAGTATTTTTGGTCAAAGTCTTAAATTACTTAGTTTTTTTTAAGAAACTCATGTATACACCAAGGAGGGAATCATTTTGAAAAGGTCAAATATTTTAAAGAAAATATTTGTTAGGGTTCCTTCTCCTTGAATGCCAATTCAAGATGAAGGAGAAAAAACATGGCATGTTGCAAAGCATTCAAGAGATGCATGGCACTTTTACATGAAGGTTTGAGTTTTTCTAGGGACTTGAAGAAAGGTTATGTTATTAATTTTTTGCTTCCCACATAAATTAATGAAGTTTAGGGGGAATTACTTGCCAGAGTACAAAATTTTTGGTGTCAGGTTATCCAATGAATTTTTTTTTCAGAATAAAGGAGTGTTTAGGTTTGGTTTGTCAAAATCATTCAAATAGTTCAAATCAAAATGATTGAACAATCCTAACAAATAAAATGCTAAACAAATTTCATTTGGAAAAAAAACTTTTCAAGCTGAATTATTCATTACACAGTGATTTTTACTATTGATTATCAGAAAGGAATTGCAGATATAAGAACATGAATGCAAGAAATCATTCATTTTTTTTAATTACAGAATATGAGTTTAAAACAACTGTAATTTCATTGTTTCAGATTATGTAATTGGAATGAACTCAGAGGATACATAAACCATTACATATTTTGAGCAATTGATTTATTGAGGAAAATCTTCTGTAATCCCACACAAGTTGTGGGAGTAGCCTGATTTGATTTCTTAATCAAATGATGAATACAAGGTAAAATCATATCACACAATTGAAAATAATGTAAGAATAAAGTAAGAAGGTGATTCGTCATTGCCTAGAATGAAAAATCATTGTCGCAGTTGTGTTGATCTTGTTTGAGCTCTAGGATCATGTTCAACTCCAGCTCCAAGGTTTACTTGCAAAATTGTGAGGAGTGATGTTAGAGCAATGAGGAATCACATTCTACCTTATCCCTACATTATCAACAAAAATGAAATTTATGTCATGTCCCCCAAAATTGTAGCATAGCAATACGAAGCATAGAAAATGAGATAAACAAAATACATGTCAAAGACATTAGCTATTTTATTATCATAATTATAAGTATTAAATATAATGTTGTAATACCAAAATATAAATATTAGCAATCTCATTATAATTATGATAATAAAATAGCTAATGTCTTTGACATGTATTTTGTTTATCTCGTTTTCTATGCTTCGTATTGCAATGCTACAATTTAGGGGGACATGACAGTCCACCCCGCCCAAGATTGCTTGCCCTCAAGCAATCATAACCTAAGATATGTAATTTTTAGATGTTTCTCCTTATGGTGATGTTATTAGCTTTGATAGGAGTCGGAAGTTCTAACCCAAGTGATGGTTATTCTGGTTATGAGGACAATGTGTTAACTAATATTCTTAAGTTTTACTATTTCTCCTTACTCTCAAAACCTATGAGTTGGAGTTATAAGTTAAAACTACTTGAAGCAGACAACTAGGTGGCTCAACAAAACAGACAAGTAGTTCGACCAAGCAAACAAGTAACTCAAGCACATAGGCAAGTAGCTCAAGCACATAGGTAAGTAGCTCAAGCAAGAAAAGAAGTAGCTCAAGCACATAGGCAAGTAGCTCAAATGCATAGGCAAGTAGCTCAAGCAAGCAAACAAGTAGCTCAAGCACATAGACAACTAGCTCAAGTGCACAAGCAACTAGCTCAAGCACACAAGCAAGTAGCTCAAGCATGCAGGCAATTAGCTCAATCAAGTAGGCAACCAGCTCAAGTAGACAAGCAGGTAGCTCAAGCCACACAAGCAACTAGCTCAAGAAAGTAGGCAACTAGCTCAAGTAGGAAAGCAAGTAGCTCAAGCATACAAGCAAGTAGCTCAAGTAGGCAAGCAAGTAGCTCAAGCAAGTAGCTCAAGCATACAAGCAAGTAGTTCAAGCAAGTGGCCAACTAGCTCAAGTAGACAAGCAAGTAGCTCAAGCATACAAGCAAGTAGCTCAAACAAGTAGGCAACTAGCTCAAACACACACATGATGGCAGGAAAGATGCTCTGATACCACTGTAATGTCCCTTACCTAGCCTTGCTCTTGTATTTGCTTGTTTGCCCTAGAATTCGATTGTTGATTAGGTTTAGGGTTTCTTCTTTCCAAAAGGAATGCGTTTCTCTAATGAAATAATCCTAGATTGAAATCTGCATTCACCAATTTAATAACATTTCCACATACACATATATCTGTTAGCAATAATATCTAGATATCCAAAATATATTCATAAACATAAATCAATTAATGAAGACATAAGAGTGCCATAGGTGGATCCGGCCTGAAGCTCTCATGTAAAGCTCAAGAGGTTGTCCATCACAATCCTTCTTGCCTAGGGGCTTAGTACCTGCATACTCCACTCATTGCAACACCTCGGAAGACACTCATCCTATCAGGGGAGAGGAACCATAGAGTCCAAGTGGCCCAAGGCCTACCACCTTCTCTTGCCCAATCCCATATCTCGGGCCTAAGGGAAAAAGACCTAGGTGGAACCCCCATCTTTCTATAACCCAATCCCTAGTCAAGGGCCTAAGGGGCTGCAAAGCCCAATCCCTTGCCAAGGGCCTAAGGGGCTGCAAAGCCCAATCCCTTGCCAAGGGCCTAAGGGGCTGCAAAGCCCAATCCCTTGTCTAGGGCCTAAGGGGCTGAAAGTGGGGTTTTTAGGCAATCCACTTCACCCATGTTTCACCCATCCTAATAGGTTTACAAGCACATAGCAGACAATCTTTACACAACCATATGAAAATGCACTTATTATAGTTGCATCTATATTCATTATGCATTATGAGTATAAGCATGAGCATATAACCAAATGAGATGTATTTAAGGAAATGTATCAACTATGCACAAGTAGATGTAGCTAGTTAATATATTCATGTCAATTCTTATGATCTTATTTTCTAATCATGATAATGCAGTTTATCAAATATAAGATTCAACATCAAACAAATCTAAATACAATCCTATGAGTGGATTCCTTAAATTATTATCCTATGCATTTTCCCCTAATAGTGTATCCAAAGAGGCCCATTATAATGCAGTTAATGAGTCTAGCAACAATTAAATACATTTTCATTTATCATTTGATTCTTTAAGTCCATATTAATATCATTTTATCATGATAACACTAAGAAAGTATTACACCAATCATTAGATTAGCTATGTTAATTTCTTATATCCCAAAATATGCTAAATATTATTACTAAGTGAGTACATCACCTGAGTTGTATCTCTCCACGTTTTTTGATTCCTTACTCGCCTCTTTCAATCTTATATTCCCAATTATATTCTTGGCAATAACGCTTAATTAAATATATCTCTCATAATTGATCTCATTTCCAATCTGCTGCTTTATGAAGATTTCTGATTGATTTTCCCTATATCCTTCTTGCTACCTCCTTTCCTTATATTTATATCTCTATATGCCAAGGGATGCCTCCTCAATGAGGGGTACGTCCATTTGAATAGTTGTATCCTTTTGAAACCATGTGATGCCTTTTCTTTATCCTTTATTAACTAATCTTTATGCTACCCTTCACATTAGATAATCCTTGCCCTTTTATTAATTGCTATCTATCTTTTTCCCTAAAATCCCATCGTATACCTCCATTTGTTGTATAAACTTTGACTAATATAATATTAACTTTGCTTGCCTTGGTTATTTGTATTGATCGTTGATGTTGCTTTTAGGAATATATCGCTGCCTTTCTAATTAGTGATTACTATATATTTTAATCATTGTATGTAAAAATCAAATGTTTTTTTTCCCATATTATCTTAACCGCTGACTTAGAGTGATATCAATGTTGCACCTTAATATATATCCGTTGTTTTTATATGGTAATCATTGCTGCTGGTAAATATATATACGTATTTTGTATTACATTATATTTATATGTATATTTACATATTTCTATTAGTATAGTATATATTTATTTTGATATTAATTTTATATACTCTATTTAATATTTATTATATTATACTGATTATAATAATATTTAAATTTGTATTTATATTTGTCATTTGTTTATTTAGTCACAGATTTCAATACTATTTCTTTTATGATTTCTTTATTATTATTATAGTAATTACTAAAACAATATATGTTTGTTTAATGACATGTATATTATAATATCTATTATATTTATAATCATAATTGTAATATTATTTTGGTAATCATAATTATAATGAGATTGCTAATATTTATATTCTAGTATTACAACATTATATTTAATACTTATAATTATGATAATAAAATAGCTAATGTCTTTGACATGTATTTTGTTTACCTCATTTTCTATGCTTTGTATTGCAATGCTACAATTTTGGGGGACATGACAATTTACATCTTATCAGGCATTCACTAGATGATTAACTTTGAAAAAAGCAGAGCATCAAAAGAGATCATTAATCCATTTTTTTTACTGACTTGTTTGTTTCATGTGCAGATACAAGAAAAGTCTTGTTGCTAATTAATTAAATTACAACATGAGTGGGGAGAAATGTGGCTCCCTCAAGGGTTGAGCTCAGCTCATAATAATAACAGTTGCACAGTATGAAAGAAAAGTAATCAGAGTTATCTATGCAGTTTTTTGATGATAGTGAACAAGCATACATGCTATATTTCATGAAGCATCACTTCAAGGAGCTACAAAGTAAAGAACAACAGTGATACCAACAGAGTATTCATCATAAGATCAATATGCTAATAAAAGTATTACATGGTTACAAATGGAGAAACAAATTGGCTAAGTCATCAAGAGCTGAAAGTAGATGTGTTGTTTATAAATTCAAGAGGAAATCATTGTCTTTTTACATAATTTTTGTAGTTGGGTATTGAAAGCACTATGATGGTAACAACCAGCTATTGTATGAAGAAGTAAATCATTTATGTTTGTGAGATTTCAAAGAAAATCAGAAATAGGAACTTGAATACATTTTCAGGAAATGCAAAAGAGTTTCAATTTACATTATTAAAAGCTTCAAAGTACCTGAAGGTATGAACATGATGAAGGAAATTTCATAAACAAGTTACTGATTTATGCAAGGAAATATAATACAACATACAATGACTTTAAGGAATCGGCTACAAGCAAAAGACAGAGGAAACAATAAATATAAGAATAGTCATGCAACTTAAATGCAATGTGTCTGTAGACACTAATATTTGGTGACTTTAAGAGTTTAAGGCAGTGATCATGTTTCAGTGTTTGAAGAAATAGTTTGTATGAAAAACAATCATCAAGGTTAAGAATATCATATTTATTTATGAATCCTAATGTAACATGAATTCTAAATGTAGGAGTAAATCATAGAGACAAAATAATTATGTTTATGAAATTTCTACAGTTTTTCATGATGAAAAGGCAAGATATAAAAAATACCCATTTTGTAGTAACAAGTAAGCATGAAAAATTTATGAGAATATGTGAATTGCAACTCAAGAAACAAGCCAGGCGTTATGAGTATTTTTTGAAAATGGAGTAAAAGAAAAACTGTGGCTATTCATGGAGGATTTTGTCAGCAAAGAAAGAAATAGAGTAATATTCAACAATAAATCAAATACCCAGATGCATAAAAATGCATGGCTTCAGCTACAGGATGGGAGGTGAATATATAGCAAAGTTTTCAAATATTTATAATAATCTTGAACTTGAAATGAAGTTATTCATGGCAGCATTGAATGTATAGAAGTCAACAAATGAAAATGAAAGAGAAATTTTCAGAAAAACTTGCTCATAGGCCGCGGCCTGTTAAGCTTTGTAAAAGCTTTTTAATCACAGAAAATTTCCAAATTTATGAAATTGGAGAACTTACCATGAGATTCCTTCCTCAAATCTTCAGAAAATGGCATACAATCCAGAGAAAACTAGCAAAAACGTGGCTAGGGTTTGTGCATGGCAGCGCTCCTCACAACCAACAGCAAGCAAATAATGTAAAATGAATATGGCTTCATTCATTTTAGGTTTTGTTCAAAACCTAAAAAGGTTCAATGCAAAGTAAGGCATTTTTGCCTTATCATTTCTTTTTCAAAACTTTATTCACTTGTCTTTAAGTCGTGGCATACTCTGAAATGCCTTAGGATTATTTTAGATAATCTCTTCAAATGTCCACCTGACTTATCACTTAGCCAATAATTTGTATTTGGCTTTGTTTAATTTATTTTATTTTTGCATTTCAAATTTGAAATTATATGGCTTTATTTAAAGTGATGAAATGCAAATCACTCTAAATAAAGTTATTTTAGATGCAAAATAAAAGTATTTTTATGCAATTTTCAAGATAAGAGACTATGATGATCATTTGCATAGATTTAAAAAATTGTAAATCTTTATTTAAAATGATAAATTATAAATCATTTTAAATAAATGATAATCATAAAATGCAAATGAAAAAGTGATTGAATGTAATTTCAAATTATTGGACTTAGTCAAAGAGGGTTCAAATTGAACTTTAAATGACTTGTATGAATCATGCAGATGGTTAGGAATCAGTGCCAACATGTGGAGTAAAAATAGGAAGTTTGGAGCACCAAATCAGGAGTTCTCTTCCAGTTTTGAGTTCCTTTTGAATTGACTTGAGTCAAGGAGTGTTTTGAGGCATAAAACGCTTTGTTACATTCAGTTATGATCCTGATTTGGAGGGATTTTCAGTTTCATATGACCCTTTGGATTTGTTTGAGTTTTGACAACTCTGTTTGCATATTTAGAGGAGCACCTTCAATTTCATACCTTGTTTGGAGGAGAGGAAGGACAACACATATTTTCTTGGAGCCAAAATTCAAATTTGAATTTTGAGAGCCTTTTCTATAAGTCCTCTTCTTTCTTATTTTCTCTAGTTCTTGGTTTTGCTGAGGCATATCACTCTTACTTTGTAACTCTTGATTACTTGAGATTTGTAATGCAAATATCCCATATTTTTCAATAAAGAAGCTTGTCATTCCTTCTCAGATCTGTCTTGTGCATGTATTATGTGTAAGTATTTGGATTAATTTTTTGTGATTTCCATGAAGTCTTTCTTTTAATCCTATTGCCTCAATGCATTCTTCAGATTTAGTATGTTATAGTGCAGGTCATTGATTGTGTTTCATACATTTTGTTGAATGCTTGTTATGAAAACATTATTGTTTTCTTTCAAACAAACTTCAATCATAGAAACCTATCAAATGAAGTAATTATGCAAGACATACTTGATTGAGCTGTGAATCCTTTAGTTTCAGGTTGAGTTATCTTATGAGATTTTAAAAGCATATTCAAATCATTTTCAGTTTGGTGAATCACCATTTTCCAATTTTATTATTTTCTTTATCTTTCTATCCTTTACCTCTATTTAAAAACTAGTTTTTCAAGTAAATCCAAAGGGAACCAACCCAAAACTTGGAGGTCTATTCTCACCATAAGATACCCACAGCCTGAGAATAGTCCCATGTGCACAGGATTTAATAAGTTTTTCAGCTTAACTTCGGGTGCAAATCCTTGTGTTATCGTGAACCATCTAGGTATGTAATATGCAAAAGAAGAATATCATTAAGTTGAGTATTTCTCAAAGGTTTCTATGTGCAATCTTATGTGGTTTCCTTTTGTGGTGGTGTAAATGAGCATTTTTAGTTATCGTGAACCATCTAGGTATGTAATATGCAAAAGAAGACTATCATTAAGTTGAGTATTTCATGTATTTTCATAATGTATAAGTAATGTGGAAGATTAGTGATTAGAGGAATTTTCACAAGTAGAGGTTAAGAGTGAGTAACAAACCTTCTTTAATCCATGAGACTCTTAGCAAAAGAATACATCTCAATGAGACCTCATTCAAAGCAACTAAAATGTTTGGGTTTCTAGATATCTTTAAATTTGATTCTTAGGGATGTCAAATGGTAAGTAGTTTGTATCAAACAGTATAATTTTTTTTCAAAAGCACTATCAATTTCCCTTAACCCACTCTATTTGATGACATAAAGCCTTGCAAAAACCCTATTGTTGTTAAAAAAAGCATATCAAGATGCCAATACCTCTTTCAAAGATGTTAAATCCCTTGTACTTTGTCAAAACCCTCATAGAAACCCTACACATATCCCTATTTTATTCAAAGAATGCAAGAGTAAAAGAATTATGAGAATCTTGTGAACACAAGTGCTTTATCACACATAGGTAACATTGGAGGTATTTAAAATAGATGTAGGTTTGTCATAAAAAGTGAATGATAATGTTAGTGATAAGAAAAGTGATAATGTATTTCATAGTGTGACAGTCTTTGTGAGGGAAAGGTCTATGATTGATAAAAGGATGAAATCCAAGCATTAAAAGATATGAGACCGTCTTGTATCTTGTTGTTTCCCTTCAAAATCATTGAAAAAATATTAGTAAACAAGAAGGAAAAGTTTTTGTTGATAGTTCCTAAGAAATAACTATTGAAAGAGCACATAGATAGTCCAAAGATCATAGGAATGATAAGTGGATAGTGCTAAATTAGGAAATGATGACAATATCATGAGTAGAGAAAGAATGAGCATTTTAAAAATATGAAAGTCAAAAGGACATGAAAAGACAATTCATGCATATAAATGTATGAAGAAATCTATTAAGATAAAATATAGTGATTAAGATACAAGGTCTAGCCATTGAGTGTGTGAAAATAGAGCAAGCAAATGACAGTGGGAAAGGGTGAGAAAGTGGAAGGTTTCTTACAATTGTAAATTGTGGTTATAATGGGTAATAGGGAGAAAGAAAGTCTCATAGTGATCAAGAAATAAATCATAGGAAGCATGAAAAAGGTAGACCTAAACCTATGCATGAAGCCTTTGTTGGTATTCCATTGCCAAATATAAAGGGTAATAGACAGGTTAGAAATGTGTAGAAGGAATATTTAAGGAGAATCAAAAGGGAGAGATGAAAGAAGACAACTCAATGCATCTTGGAAGTGAAAGACAACTAAATGGATAGTATGTGATAATTTTTCAAAGAAACATAGAAGGGATGCACTTACATTTTATTATATCTTCCATGAAGACTCTACAAAGCATCAAAAGCTAATAATTATTGTCAAGGTTTAAAATTTTATCACCATTGAAGAGGACAATAGAAAGGATTTCAAGGTTAGTGTTGGATAAGACAAGATTATTGATAGTGATGAACTGGAGCATGTCAATATTACAAACCTAAAATACTGTTGTCAAGAGGATTACACCCTAGCTAAATGTAAACCTAGTTATCTTGTGAAACATGGGATTATCTTCAAGATATGGGTTGCTTATGGTGAAGATGAACCTCTAGAGAGGGTTGGTTCCTTTGATGAACCTCTTATAAACTACTGATTGATAAGGAAAAGAGATAGAAGGATTAAAACTAGAAAAAAATTATCCTAGGAGGTGATGCACCAAACTTTAAAAGACTTGTACTTGTTGTTTCAACTCACAATTTCTCTCAAAATCTACCCTACTCTATGCACAACTCATTTTTTTGTAAGCTCACACAATAGTGTTTCGCAAGAAGGTTATGTTTCATGTTTTTTAGAAAAAAACTAAGTATTTTCACAACTAAAAATACTAAAATAATTATCACAGCCTATGACCTATATGGGTTTTTCTTATTCTTGTATAGAAATGTTTTTCAATGAGACATAATTCAAGGATCTTATATTGATAATCATATAAATTAGATCAAATCATCTACAAAGATATTTAACAAATGAATTCGAGATGGCATAACATGTTGATTTTATCAAAATAATATGAGTTTTTGTTGATACAATTCTGAAAAAATACTTGAAAATACATAAGGTTGTTATTCTATATTGAAAATTTCTCAAAAAAAAGAGTTACAAGATCTATTTTCTTGCTTAGAGCAGAAAAAGAATAGAAATAACTAACTAAAATATAACTTGGGCACCTGGTAATATTTGCACATTTTGAGAGTGTGATAGACTAGCAACACCTCGGTGGCTTGTAGGAACCTAATTTTTCCCCTTATCAGCTTGTTGTCCTATGTTAACAACCCTCTCTTTTTCCCTTGAATTGGATGATATGGAGTGAGATAACTGATTTTATCCATGTGGTTGATTTACCCCACAAAACACTTCACCTTGCCAATTCATGAGAGTGACATAATGATGGCCATGCTTAGGATGAGAACCTTGTTGTTCATGAGTTTCTTGTGTTGTATCTTGTGGGACAACAATGTTATTTTGAACTATGAGGACCTGATTTAGCATTCCATTGGAACATGTGGCTTGGTTATGAGGTTGGTTCCATGGAAAACACCATTCATAGTCTTATTCCATGTTGTTTTGCAGTGGTACAAGCTCTCTAAAATTTCTAGCAACATTTTGATTAAAGGGTTGATACAACTCAACATTGAAATTCCTTCTTTGACCTTAAGGATTTGGTTGGTAAGGAGGATAATTAGGTTGATTGGGTTGATAAAGGAAATATAATGTTTCCCTCTATCAACTTTCTCAACTCCATTTTCATGAGTGGATCTAATTTTGGGTTCAATGGCCTTTTTTTATGCCTTATAGGTTTGGAATTGGCTTCAAGATCAATAGTGTGTTGGGAAAGTTTAGGGTCAAAACTGTTGGCAATACAAGGGAAGACAACTAAGAAGGGGGGTGAATCAGTTGTCATAGAAATTCAAAACTTAGTCAACTTATTAACCTTATTCTCCGATCGGACTATTAACCATGGAAACATAGATCATCAACACATCAGAAACACACATAACACCAAGATTTTTTTATGTGGAAACCCTATTAGGGGAAAAAACACAGTGGAGGTCAGTCCACAAGATTATACCCTGTTAAAAGTATAATGAAAATGAAATATGGGGAATGCACATGCATTCAGGCACACTACCTAGAGCTCACTGCTCAATTACAAAGGAAGACACATTGTCTTACAAAGAGATTTGGATTAAATCCATCCAGATTTTAAACTGAGAAAATAACATCTACTAATGCCTAATTACAATTCCAATTAAGCACATGAACACTTCTTCACTCTTCTTCACACTTCTTCAAAATTATTCACACTCTGCTCTACCTTCGAATGATTTAGAACATTATTCGCACACACACACAGAAGCACACCTTTCTCACACTTAAATTTGAATAAACAATCGCTCTTATATATCTGCAACATGAAATTTCATCGCTACAAGTCGGCCACAAAGAAATAATAAAATGAACGTAAATTGTCGGCTCAAAACATTAAAGATTATCAATTTGAATCAACCAAGGTTGGCCAAAACTTAGTGAGGACCCAAATCAACATCTTCAGCATGAAGATACTTCAATTAATTTCTCCTCGAAGATCCACAACACGCTACAAACACTATGTCTGCCAAGAACAAGAAAAACATGAACACGCAAGAGAAAATCACCAACCATGATCACAACAATCAATGTGGATGTGCAACAAAGATAGAGCATGATCTAGAAACATCCACAAGCATCACAAATCATAAGATAAGCATCTGCAACAACTAAACTAACTGAAATAGCATCATCTTCAATCAGGAACACCGACTAAAGAAACAAAAAAACTATCTAAATGGAAATCTTCATAACTCAATCAAATCTTCATACGGATCTCTGAAACTTGGCGTGGATAAAATAGATACACTCAGCAAAAAACCCTTTAGCCCACAACCTCTTATCAACAACGTACAAAAATAACCACCATACTGAACTTCACTTCACCATTGACAACTTGGAACTCATTTATTACAATTTTCTCAATATCCTTGACATATATACAACTTCAAATACATTTATGCTAATAGTGTTGACATCAATGACAACCACATATCATCAACACAACCACAACATCCAACAATCTCCCCCTTTAGCATTGATGGAAACACATGATGTGAAAAACACCATCAACACAACTAACTCCTGCTTAGGTTTTGACTCATCTTCTCCTCAACATTTTCACATAATCTTTCTCCCCATAAGGATCTCCTCCTCAGATAATAACCAATTTTTCACATGACTCTTCTCCCCCTTTGAAATCAATGACAAAGTTCCCTAAGCTTTGAACCACATATCTGGATTTCTGAACATCTAACTACTCCCCCTGAGTAGCAGCCACCACAACATCAATCTGAGATAAGAAATGACTGTGAAATGCACGGACTGATGCACACATTGCATTGCATCCTAGTTATGATTAGAAGGGTTAATCACTCCTAACTTCCCTCTGAGATACTCAAAAGTATCCTTAGGAAATGACTTGGTAAATATTTCTGCAATCTGCTCCTTAGTAGGCACATACTCCAATCTGACTTCCTTTTCACTTACCTTCTCCATCAAAAAGTGAAACTTGATAGATATATGCTTTATTTTTTAATGCAACACCGGGTTCTTGGAAATTTTAATAGCACTTGAGTTATCACAAAATATAGCAATAGGCTCATCATATATAATTTTGACATCCTTCAACATCTATTTCATCCACAGGACTTGAGTACAATTATTAGTAGCAACAATGTATTCAGCCTCTGCAGTAGACAAGGAAATGGAATTATGCTTCTTGCTTAACCATGAAATTAGCTTCTTACCCAAGAAAATTGCTCCACCACTAGTACTTTTTATGTCATTCACATCTCCTTCCCAATCAACATCAGTAAAGGCACTCAAAGTAAGATAATCATCTTTAGGATACCATAGGCCAAGATCAACAATTCCCTTCAAGTATCTAAAAATTATCTTCACAACAGTCACATGAGATTCTTTCAGATTAGCTCGAAATATTGCAACAATACATACAACACTCATGATATCAGGCCTAGTTTGAGTTAAGTACAACAATCCACCAATCATTGATTTGTATCTTGTCTAATTTACTTTTGGAGAATCATCTTTTGTTGTCAACTTGCATCCGGTCACCATGGGTGTACCAACTGGCTTTGAATCTTCCATACTAAACTTCTTCAACAATTCCTTCACATACTTGGACTGAGATATAAAAATCCCTTTATCTAACTGAGTAGTTTGCAATACCAAAAGATATTTCATCTCACCAATCATAGACATCTCAAATTCATTTTGCATATCATTAGCAAACTTCATGCACAAAACATCATCTCCTCCAAAAATAATATCATCAACAAAGACTTCAACAATCAAATCTTTATCATCATTATTTAAATACAGATTACTATCAACAATACCTTTGTTAAATCCAAGCTTCAACAAATACTTGTCCAATCTTGCATACCATGCTCTAGGGGCTTGCTTGAGTCCATACAATGCTTTCTTCAACCAACACACCATATCTTCTTTATTAGTCAGTTGGAATCCATCAGGTTGCTCAACATACACTTCTTCCAATTCACCAGTTAGAAAAGCTGATTTTACATCCATCTGATAAACTTTGTAGTTCTTGTGAGCAGCATAGGCAAGAAATAATCTTATAGCTTCAATTCTAGCAATACGGGCAAAGGTTTCTTTAAAATCAATTCCTTCCATTTATGAATATCCTTTCCATACCAGTCTTGCTTTGTTTCTAACCACTTCACCTTGCTCATTCAGTTTGTTTCTAAAGACCCAATTGTTATGTTCTTCCTTTCCACAACTCCATTTTGCTAAGGGGTCCACAGTGTAGATAATTGTCTCTTTATTCCATGTTCTTCACAAAAAGTATTAAATTCACTAGAAGTGAATTCACCACCTCTATTTGATCTCAGAAATTTAATCTTCAAACCTGTTTATATCTCGACCATAGCTTTAAAGATCTTGAACTTTTCCAGTACTTCAGATTTCTTCCTTAAGAAAGTAACCCATACCATTCTTTTATTTTTGTACCTGATGCAATTTCATTTCTAGAACTCAATATTCTGCACTTTCCATCCTTGAACTGAAGATTGTATCCCTTATCAACCATTTGACCAAAACTCAAAAGATTATGCTTTAAGCTTTCTACACACAGAACATCATCAGTATTATGCTTATCAGCAAGAGAAATGCAACCTCTTCCACAGATCACACCAGTTGTATTATCACCAAATCTCACAACACCACCATCATACTTTTCCAAGCTCACAAACTTACTTTTGTCTCTTGTAATATGATGTGAACATCCACTATCAATTACCCATTCATATTTTTCTTCAACTCGAGCAGCTAGGGATTTCTCCACATTTGTACAACCAACAGATTTAGTAAATACATGATTATTTTCCTTGATAGCAATAAATACCCATTCATCATCACTTCTATTTCCTTCATCAGATTCATCATTTGTCACGCCTTCATCAGCAGCATAGTAACACTTCTTTTGAAATCTAGGCTTGTTATGTCTTGGTTTAGCAGCTCTTTCTAAACACCTTGATGCAAAATGACCTATCTTATTGCAAGAAAAACATTTAAGAGGTAATTTTCCTTCATATTTACCTTTTCCTCCCAGTACTCTTTTGACAATAAGTGCTTCCAACTCTTCTAGCTCTCTTTCTTCTTCTTCAATCTGTCTGATTTCGTCCTCATACTTGAATGTCTTTCTAGATGAACTCTCACCTAGATCATATCTCTATCTATCTCTTATGGAAGTAGTAGCCCTAAATGTAGATTCAAACTTAGGAAGGTCATCACCAAATTCACTCAACTCAAAAGCAATCAGCTTACCAACCAGTGTATCTCTGGTTATGTTTGTTACAGTCTGGAGCTCTTCAATAGCACTAGCTTTGACTTTGTAAGAACCAGGCAGGGATCTAAGCACTTTAGCAACAATCTTAGATTCATCTATCTTTCCTCCAACACATCTAATACCACACACTAGTTCATTCACTCTTTGCATGAAAGTATTAATGTTCTCATAATCACCCATTCTCAACCTTTCATATTTCCCTTTCAAACTCTACAACTTAGAAATCTTCAGATTAGAATCACCTTCATACAAGGTTTCCAACTTTTTCCAAATCTCATAAGCAGTCTTCAGATCCATAACATTCGTCATCTCATAATCAGTCAAAACACTCAACAAAGCTTCCTTAGCCCGGATATTATACTCAGAATATGTACTATTCAGTGGAATAACATACCTATTACTTGTAATGCTCCACTAGGGTTCACCAATGCATCTCAGATGGCACTCTATTCGATTCTTCCACAAAGAATAATTTGTTCAATCAAATATCAGACTATCCTTCTTGTAGCTTGTCATCCTAGATCACCTTAAGCTATTAAAATTCTTCCAAGGAACCTACTTTGATACCAATTGTTGGCAATACAAGGACAAACAACTGAGAGGGGGGGGTGAAACAGTTGTCACATAAATTCAAAACTTATTCAACTTATTAACCTTATTCTCTGATTTGATTATTAACCATGAAAACATAAATCATCAACACATCAGAAACACACATAACACCAAGATTTTTTACGTGGAAACCCTGTTAGGGGAAAAACCATGTCCACAAGATTATACCCTGTTAAAAGTATAATGAAAATGAAATATGGGGAATGCACATGCATTCAGGAAAATTGCCTAGAGCTCACTGCTCAATTACAAAGGAAGACACATTGTCTTACAAATAGATTCAGATTAAATCCATCTGGATTTTGAACTGAGAAAATAGCATCTGCTAATGCCTGATTACAGTTCCAATTGAGCACATGAACACTTCTTCACTCTTCTTCACTCTTCTTCACACTTCTTCACAAATTTTCACACTTTGCTCTGCCTTCGAATGATTTAGAACATTATTCGTGCACACACAAAAAATCACACCTTTCTCACACTTAAATTTGAATAAACAATCGCTCTTATATATTTGTAACATGAAATTTCATCGCTACAAGTCGACCACAAAGAAATAATAAAATGAATATAAACTATTGGCCCAAAACATTAAAGATTATCAATGTGAATCAACCAAGGTCGGCCAAAAATTATTGAGGACCCAAATCAACATCTCTAGCACAAAGAAACTTCAATTAATTTATCCTTGAAGATCCACAACATGCTACAAACACTATGTCGGCCAAGAATAAGCAAAACAATGAACATGCAAGAGAAAATCGCCAACCACGATCACAACGATAAATGCAGATGTGCAACAAAGATAGAGCACAATCTAGAAACATCCACAAGCATCACAAATCACAAGATAAGCATTTGCGACAACTGAACTAACTGAAATAGCATCATCTTCAATCAGAAACACCAACTGAAGAAACAAAAAAACTGTCTGAATGGAAATCTTCATAACTCGACCAAATCTTCATGTGGATCTCTAAAACTCGATGTGGATAAACTAGATACACTCAGCAAAAAACCCTTTAGTCCACAACCTCTGATCAACAGCGTACAAAAATAACCACCATACTAAACTTCACTTCACCACTGACAACCTGGAACTCATTTATTACAATTTTCTCAATATCCTTGACATATACAGCTTCAAATACATTTATGCTAATAGTGTTGACATCAATGACAACCACATATCATCAACACAACCAAAAAATCCAACAAAACCCTTCAAATCACTATATTTCCATGCAAAAATGTCATCATACTCTTGACATAACTCAGTGAAAGCAACCCTTTCTTTAGTTGTACATATTTTACCCAACTTCAAAAGTTTGTCTTTGAAAATGGTTAACTGTCCATACTGATCTTGTTTTTCTTTTTCACTTGATCATTAGAACTGAAAAATGATTTTAATGAGACCAAACCTTTGGGAAACTTGTTAGTTTTGAGCTGTATAATTTTCTCACCATACTACTACTACAATTTTTCTTGGTTAGCAGCAAAAAACTCAACCTCTTCAATCCAAAAAATTATAATTTTCTTATCAATATCAAACACTTGTCAATGTGTTTGATTATCAAGTACTGAGGATCTTACCTCAAATTTTACATATTTTTGTACTTTACCATTGTTTTCATTCAAAATATCATACTCTTCTCTTATGGCAGCCAAACTATCAACATGTTTGTTCTCATTTCCTATGGACAACAAGTTAAAAGCATCAAATTCTTCAATAAATAAAACTTATAGACCTTGTATAGTCCATAGAAATCATAAAAATCAATAAGCATAGGTGAAAAGGGGAATAAAGGGAAAGGTTACAGTCATTAAAATGGACAACCATTAAGATTTTCACAGTGACAATCATAGTCATAAGATGTATGAAGAGAGGTAACACATGAGGAGAACATAGGAATGCTATGGACAAAAGACATTAATAGTGACCCTCATTAGGAGAACACAATTTTGATGAGGACCCATAGGAAAATACAAAAAAAACCTTGATGACAATCCAAAGGTGGTTGGAGTGATTGAGTTATGCAAGCAACAAATTGACAACACATAATGATAGGATAATAATATTTTTTCCATATACAATGAACAAGAGTTTATAACTATCTAGTGAGCCAAGGAGATTTGACAATACTATTCATTATCAATAAAGATAGAGACTTGAGAGGACTGAGACTAAGACAGTCTTAGGGTGAAGAAATATTGTCAACCAAGTATCTAGTGTAAGAGATGTAAACTAGTGATGAATGACAAGGTACAATGCAATATAGAAGAAAAGGGTCTTGGTAGGGGCCATTAAAATAAAAAATCTTAAGAGAAAGGATATGAAAATATTATAACATTGAGTCTATAAAAAACTTCAATGAAAAAGGTGAAGAAGGTGTGACAATCCTTTTCAAGCATATTGTTATCCTAGATAAGCAAGTATGCAAGATGAAAAAAATACCTCATCAAGACAATGAACTATAGATGAGAGTGGATTGTAGCAGATATTATGTTGAAGGAATTATGGAGTTGTATAAGGAAGCTAAGGTAGTGGAACAACTTCCTACACTAATCTTGAGAGGAGGATAATTCAAAACTTTATAGATCTTTATAGAAGTTACAAAAACTAAAACAAAAAATAAATATAAATATCATGCATACCACAACACAATGACTTATGTGGAGAAAACCCTTTTAGAATAAAAAACCACACTCCAAAAGCTTCCCAATAATTAAAAAATCACAAAGATTACAATATACTTGTAGAGCAAGCTTCCCATAGGAGCATCACCAACTAGAGATCCAGAGGCATCATGACTACTATCAGACTCTTAGAATACATCACAATACCCATTCACAATACAACACCCTCATAAAATAGGGTTTACCTTCTAGGGAAATTAAAGCAAACAAAATATCTAGCATCAAATCTAAGACCTAATGATGAACTATCTATATTTACAATAATATATTATATATATATATATATATATATATATATATATATATATATATATATAATTTGGCTTTCGAGGGAATTGCCCCCAAACCCCTACTGGGGTGCGCAACCTCCAGACCCCTCGTAGGGGGGATACTACCCCCTGCAACCCCCCGCACTTACCTATCAATAGCAAACCTTATGTAATTGTAAGGTTGAGACATATTTTCCCAACAAATCTCCTACTTGTCGATCACCTTGCAAGAGCAACAAGAGGGAGTATAAACATCATTTTGTAATTACTAGGGGTCGAAAGGACCATAGAATCTAAACACCATCTTAACTTCTTTATGCTCACAAGATTAGTTAAAGAATATACAAAATTCATCAAATTCTCTACCTTAACCAACTCCACCCTACCATCTTAGACCATATCTCAAACAAAATGATATTGTACATCAAAGTGATTAGTCTTGGAATGAAATATGAGGTTCTTAGCTAGACATATCTCTCTTTGACTATCACAATAAATTATCATTGGACCTTGTTTTATTCCAATATTTGAACATAGTCTCTTAATGCAAATGTCTTATTTATAAGCATGAGTAGTTTTCATATACTCAACTTCAGTAGTGGACAAAGAAACTAGAACTTGTATCTTACTCATCCAACTAATTGCACCGCCAAAAAAAGTAAATACATAAGCACTAGTGGATCATCTGCTGTCAACATCACATGCCCAGTTTGAATCCACATAACCATGAATATCAATGAAAATCTCGTCTTCAGTCAAATTACTATGATAACACAAGGAATTTGTATCTTACTCATCCAACTAATTGCACCGCCAAAAAAAGTAAATACATAAGCACTAGTGGATCATTTGGTGTCAACATCACATGCCCAGTTTGAATCCACATAACCATGAATATCAATGAAAAACTCGTCTTCAGTCAAATTACTATGATAACACAAGGAATACTCTAAGGCACTGCATAAATCTCTAAAGACTCTAACTACATCCCAATGAACTCCACCAGGATTAGACATATATCTGGAAAGAACTCCCACTGCTTGGGTAATTTTTGGTCTAGTACAAAGCATAGCATACATAAAACTTCCAATTTCACTCTAGTAAGGAACTTTGATCATGTCTTCCACATTTGATGGGGATGTTGGACAATTTGAAATAGATAACTTGTTCCAACTAAAAAAGGAACACGATGGTCTACAATCGTGCATGTCAAACCTTTGTAAAATTGAATTGGTATACTTACTTTGTCCAAGCCATAGATTTCTATTCACTCTATCTCTTCTAATTTACATCCCAAGAATGTGTCTAGATGCACCAAGATCTTTCATTTCAATTTAGCTGCAAGTTGAGATTTTAGTTCTGAAATCATACCTTTCCCTTTACCAATAAATAACATATCATCAACATATAATGCAATAAACAAGAAATGATCACCATCACTTTTATAATAAACACAATGATCTGATTTAGAATGATCAAATCCCAAACTCAACAAATATGTATCAAATTTTTGGTACCACATCCTAGGACTTTGTTTTAGGCCATACAAAGATTTCTTTAATTTGAAAACTAATTTACTTTTACCTTTCACCATGTAGTTCTCTAGTTGTGTCATATAAAAATCCTCCTCTAAGTCACCATGAAGGAAAGTAGTTTTCATATCTATTTTCTCAACCTCTAAATCATAAGTAGCAAAAATAGAAAGAAAAAATCTAATGGATATCCTTTTTGCAATAGGAGAAAATATCTCACCATAATCAACACCCTCAACTTGAGAGTAACCTTTCACAACCAACCTTGCTTTTTACTTCTCAGTGCCTCCATCTGAACCAATATTTTTCTTGAACACCCATTTGCAACCAATAGGTTTTCTTCCTTCAGAAAATGGTACAAGATTCCATGTATCATTTTTTTCAAAGCTACAATTTCTTCATCCATAGCAATCTTCCAATATTTTGCATCATTCATACCTAATGCATCTTCTATCAATCTGGGTTCATCCATGCTAGTATTCAAAGCAAAAATACATCTCCAATCATCAAGTGAATACCTTTTAGGTGGTTTTCTATTCCTTGTAGACCTACAAAAAAGCTAAGTTGGAGGTTCTTCCTCCTCTTCTAAAGATTCTAAGCTAGATGAGCTCTCCTCAACTTCTTGTCTATCCATGGGCCTTGATTCAAATTTCTTAGGTGTAGAAGAAAATTGAATCACACCTTCCTATTTACTTTGTTTTGGTTGTACTGTAACATAAGAAGGCTTAGTTTCTCTAAAAATAACACTTCTACTATATTTTACCTTCTATGCAATAGGATCCCAAAGCTTGTATCCTTTCACACTATAACTATATCTGATGAAGATACATTTCACAGCCTTGTTCTCCAAATTTGTTCACTTCTCCTTTGGAACATGTGCATATTCCTCACAACCAAAAACTCTAAGATGTCTTAATGAAGGCTTTGATCCGACCGTGTCTCTATAGGAATCTTATCAACAAGAGCTGATGTAGGAAACCTATTAATTAGGTATCAACCAGTGTCACCAAATTTAGCCTAAAACCTTTATTCCAGACCAACACCACTCAACATACTCCTAGCCTTCTCCATTAGTGTCCTGTTCATTCTTTCTATAAATCCAATCTATTGTGGAGAATATGAAGTATTTTTTCTATGAATACCATAATATTTATAGAATCTATCAAAACCATTAGAGAAAAAATCACCGCCATTATCAATCCTTAAACATTTTATTTTCTTTCCAGTCTACAACTCAACCATTTCTTTAAATTCTTTAAATCAATTGAAAACTTCATATTTACTCTTTAGAAAGTATACCCATGTCATTCTACTATAATAATCAATAAATGAAACATAATATGTGGATTTTCCAATTGAAGGAACATCTACAGGACCAAAAACATTAGAATGAATAATATCCAATACACCACAAGATTTATGAGAACTCGAGTAAAACTAAACACAGTTTGTTTCCGTAAATGTAATTCTCACAAAAATCAAATTTAAGATTACAATCAGACAACCCTTTAACAAGGTTTTTATTTTTCAAGTTCCTTAGACCTTTTTCTCCAATATGGCCAAGTCTTTGGTGCCATAACATATTTTTCTCTATAGGTTACTTTGATTCAGAAGAAAGAGCACCCTTGGGTACCCAAAAGCCATGAACATCTATTGAAGATGAAACCATCACCTCTTTTGTAGACTTGCTTTTCATAGAAGTACTATTGCACTCAATAGTGTATGAATAAAGCTTATACAATGTGCTATATCTAAAACCTCTAGCAATCACCATAACACCTCTAACCATCTTGCATCATGCATCAGAAAATACTACCTACACACTTGCATCTATTATTTTTCTCACAGATAACAAACTTTGTGCTAATCCAGGGATATACAACACACCATTAATCATTTTTATTATACCATCAAGAAACTTGATTATGAATTTACCACAACCAACAATATTTAAACAAGAATCATCACTCAAGTACACCTACCTCCATCAAATTCTTTATATTAAAAAAACCAATCTCTATTAGAAGTCATATGGAAAGATGCATATGAGGCAATTAACCATGCATGATTACTTGTACAAGTTTCTAAAGCTATAATGAATGCATCACCATCTTCCTTGTTAGACTTAGAATTAGAATCAAATCTCTTCTTTTCTTCTTTGTAGTCCTTACGAATATTTCTAGGCTTACCGCATTTCTAGAAAATAACTTTGGACTTTCTAGGAGATTAGGATCTCCCCTTGGACTTGGATTTTTCACGCTTCTCATTCTTTTTTCCATTTTTCTTAGGTCTTCCACGAACATTTAGGGCCTCCTTGTCACTTATGGATACCTTCCTCCTTATCCCTTCAGAAAGAAAAGAACCCACCACATCTTCAGTCTTCAAGCTAACAAAAGCACTCCCAATATCCATAACAAGAGAATCCCACGAATCAGGCAGAGAACAAAGAAAGATATCAAATTTCTCCTCCTCATCCATTTTGACACCAACTGATGCCAATTAAGCCACCAATATATTGAATGCTTCTAGGTGGTCTATAATTCGCCTACCCTCAAAGAATATACTTTTTTCATTGAGAAAATATTGTTCACTAAAGATTTGGCTTGATACATCTCACCAAGCTTCTTCCATAGTTTTTGTGCAAAGGTCTCTTCATGGAAACTAATTAAAATAGAGGCTTCCAAGCATAATCTTATTAGACCCTTGGCTTTGTGACCATAACATCATATTGAGTAGCTAAAGTAGAGTTTGCAGGCCTTGAAACATTCTCATCAACAATATCCCATAGATATTGATCTATCAACAAATCCTCCATCTTCAACTTACATATTTCAAAATTGTTTCCAGAAAATTTATCCACCTTTATTCTCCTTGATGAACTTTCCATCTAAAAATTCCTACAACAAGATCACACGGTATCTTTTGCACAAGATCCCACTCAAATTTGGATTAGTTCAAAAAACCCAACAACCCACAATTGAAACCAAAGGTGGTCAGGATCTGATACCAATTGTAAGGAAGCTAAGGTAGCAAAACAACTTCCTACACTAAGCTTGAGAGGAGGATAATGCAAAACTTTACAAATCTTTATCAAAATTAAAGAAACTTAAATATAAATAAATATAAATATCATACATACCACAAAACAGTTATTTACGTTGGGAAAACCCTTTCGGGAGAAAAACCCCACACTCCAAAAGCTTCCCAATAAATACTTATAGAGAAAACTTCTCATAAGAGTATCACCAAAAAGAGATCCAGAGACAAAATGATTGCTATTAGAATCTCATAATACATCACAATACCCAATAGTAATACAATGCCCTCATAAAATAGGGTTGCCTTCTAGGGCAAGTCAAACCAACAAAATATCTATTGTTAGAATGAAGACCTAATGATGAATGGTCTAGATTTACAATAATAAAATATGTTGAGATTATTGAGCCTTGAAACATGAGCATGAAGTGTGGATGGTTTGTGTTGGTTGTTCCTATGTTTTCATTAATGTCAACATGGTGACAACTATATGGGAAATCTACTTGGTTTACCAGAAGTTGTTCTCTGTCGGTAATGTTTTTTTTGTGATGGATTAGTGTGTTGGTATTTGAGTCTGGAATTCACTGCAAGAAAAAATATGACTCTAATATCTTAACCATGTTATCATGACTCATTTAGACAACTATATCTTGGATCTTGAGACATTTTGGGTTGTGAACAGAACGTTATCTATGACAGAGTTCAACTCTGTATCTTACTGTTGTTCTTTGCTTGGTATATCTATATGGGAGACTCCGCATGTTTTCAAGGAGAACATTCTTATGCTGTGATTTTGTTGGTAGTCTCTTTGATGGTAGTATGATGGTAGTATGATGTGTTCTCATATATGGAAGGTGTTTTCTTTTAGGATTATTTGTTGGTTTGAGATTTTGTGAATTATGTTCTAGTCTTGGCCGACCTAATGTATGCAATACATTGAGGAGACTAGTTATTCTTTATAGATGATAGTTGACTTGGTATAATGCACTACATGGATAAAATGTTTAAGTAATATATGGTGCTAACTGTTTGTTACCAAAATTTGCACCCGATTCTGAACTACACAAGTTTCAACAATTCTGGTAAAACATTGGATTCACTTCTATGTGGGACAGTTGGAATGAAGTGAAACCTCCGGGTTCTAGACTGGCTCCTATTCAAATAAACATCTAAATGCACTTAAAATTGAAAGGAAAAGGGGTAGGAAGAAAACTAAACAATAAACAACTGGATACTTTAAAACCTTTCAAGGTGATACACCGAAAATATGATGATATCTTGTTTTAACAACACTTAAAAATGAAAATCTGACAATACTAAGTGCATAGAACACAACTTTGGTATATGAGCAACTACATAAAATATTTTATAGAAAAGTATTGAACTAGTTCTAGACTTTAACTTAGCAGGAAAATATAAAATCC
Organism: Sequoia sempervirens; assembly: GCA_007258455.2. Lineage (NCBI taxonomy): Eukaryota > Viridiplantae > Streptophyta > Pinopsida > Cupressales > Cupressaceae > Sequoia > Sequoia sempervirens. The sequence continues at coordinate 34,116,666 of VDFB02000010.1, read as the reverse complement.
TCACAACTAATCAGGCCTGAACTATAGAAAATTTCACAATCTATAATCTATTCAGCTGTAAGATCTTCACTTCAGACACAATTTCAAGACATAACATGTAGGATTAGAGTAAATCTTAGCATGAAACATCAAATTGAAAATAGGAAAAAAGCATACAAGAGTGAACTCCAAAGTAGGTCCCAAAAGCTCCTGAATTATCAGAAAATGACTCTGAGGAAGTCCTCAAAATATTATGAGTTACAACTGCCAAAAGAACACAAACTCTGGCATTGAAAGTCTCCAAAAGTCTCTATCACTGAATGTAGAAGAATTGATGAAAAATGAGCTTCAAAACTCATAAGTACAACACACAACCACCCAGGGTCGGATCCAGAAAAATAGCCCCCAAAATAGGACACTCCACTTTCTAAAAGAAAGTTAGATACATGGAAAAGTCTCCCCAAGTCATTAACCACCCTATGACTTAGAAAAACAACCTCTGAAAGCACTCCAACTAACCATAAAGGCATCCAAATTGCTTGAGAGAAGTCAAATTCGACCCCTGAATCTTCTCTAACATCCCTAGATACCCTCCTAATGTTTGTAAACTACAAACCATCTCCCAATATTCTTTCAAAAGGCATTAAACTTTAACAACTCCCATAAAATCAAGTAAGGGTATGCATCTTATCCTTGCATAAACACATGATTTAAATGATTTATAAAGTCATCATCAAAATCATGAGCTTTACATTCATACTCTAATGCAAGAATAGAAGGGTATAGTGTATTCATTGTATACAAGGTCAAAGTGGAAAATAAGTCATAAGACTTAAGGCATATTAGTAATTCTTTTATTTAAAACAAAAATAAAAATGCAATAAAGCATCGATATGCATTAGCCATTAGGGTAAAACCCTAAAAGACAAAAATGCAAAACAAGCAAAGGCATTTTCACCTTGTTTTCTGGAATCATTTGAATGAAGCTAAGTCCGCTACCATTGGGAAAACCCTAGCTGAGCTTTAAAGCTTGAAATCTCTGCCTTTTCACCATTTTCTTTGCAGATTCTGAAGATATGAAACAGGGTAAGTCTAATCCTGTCTTCAAATGTCTTTTCCTATATATTTTGAAAGCTTTTATAAATATTTTGGCTTTCTGAGGCCGCGGATTCTATATCTCTTTCTTATTTCTTACTCACCCATTCCCTTCTTCTGTGTTCCTTTCTGTGCATTCAACGGCCATATATACCTCTATATGGAGTTTTGGGAAGCTTGAATATGGTAGTTTGAAAGTAACTCAAACACTAGACCTGTGAGTAAGCTCTATGTTTGTCTCTTAATTGCTTCATCAAGATAAAAATGTTGTATTCGAATTTTGTTTGCAAAGAACATGAGCATATTATGAATAAAGTATTTTCCTGTGCAAAATATACGAGCACTTTTGATTACCAAGGCCACGGCCATTCTTTGCTGTAGACATTTGACACTTTGAGTGCATTTTAACCTGTAGACTTCATTTTCATTCTTTAAACGGTTGCAGCCATACTAATCCCCTTTGCTTCTATGGCGTGGCCATATACATTAGCAGATCATTTAGTTTTTTGGAGTGGCTTTTCAGGGCATTCTGATTTTTATATTGAAAGCTTCATGACTGTATCCTTCCACACAGGGTTAACACTAGAGGTTAACATATAATACCTTTTGATAGTTTCTCTTTCATTTATTTGTCTCAAAAATCCATTTTCTTCGTTGAGGATTTATAACCCAGCAAGCCATGGCTTTTAAAACTCCATTTCATTTTCCATTATTCTTCTTTTCTAACCCTGTGACTTCAAAATTAACTCAAGTCTCATGAACCGTGGATTTTGTTTCATACCTAGCCACCATACCTGCTCTATATGAATGGGGTTTTCTCTGCAAAAATTTGAAGACATTCTTACATTCCTTGTATACTTCTCATGGATTCCTCTATATTTATCTTCTTTCATGTACAAAAATATATCCTCTTACTCATTTCATGAATAAATGTTGTAAGTAGTTAATTTTTGTGTATTGCATAGAAAAGAATGTAATGATAGAGAAATGAGTATTTTGGGTCTCCAAAACATGCAACCATCATCATGCGCTTTGTAAATTGTTATGTATTTTCTATAAAAATAAAAGAAAAGGTCATGGCTATTCTTTTTTTATTCATAATCTTGTCCTGTTCTTGGGTAACCTCTAGATACTGTTGTTTCCATTTTATTCTGAATTTGCACAATAGAAGGTATTGCTGCATCTAAAACTTGAAGGAATGATATTTCATAAAATGACATGTCTGAAGTTTTATTCTGTACACATCTGATGTGATCAGACCATCATGAAATGAGAAAAGACCTCTACCTCTATATTTTGCAAGCCTACTGCAAATATTTCATTTTCACAGAGCATATATGCATTGTTTCACAGGGCATAGGACTTGTCCACACCTGGACCCTCTAAATAACTATGACAGTGATTCCTCCTCTTATGCATGTTGCTGAATAATCCTTGTGTTCTGCCATTTAACATTCAACAATGCACATTTTAATTCATGATTATTTCATTTTCTTGATTTGTAACCCTGCATCATGCATAAAGTTTCATAGTATTATGGTTCCAGTTGAATGATCATGTTATTTTATGCTCTTTCACTACTTCAATAAGAAAATATTTGCTAGTGACATATTATAATTGCAATCTACATTGAATGTACTGAAGTGTACTTCATGAGTTGAGCATAAATAATGAGTTGGGCTCAATCCTCATGGGAGCCACATTTATCTCCACTCATTTAATCTAAAAATAACTGCACCTGTAGCTGCACATGGAACAAACAAGTTAGAAAAAATGACTATCTTTTGTGTGTATGTTGACCAAATGGTTTTCCTAGACACCTGAGGCATTCATTGATCTCTTGATGCACATGGAGACAAATTGATACATGGATAGGTGGATAATATAAATGATCATGTATAGTTATGACTTTTCATTTCTTAGAGTATAACTCTAACACATTGATTGACTACTGCAGGGAAAGGAGCACAAGGAAACTAGGAAGGACAAGCAACGAGGACAACATCAGAGTGAGACAAACCTCAACTAGTCATTCAGGCAATGACTAGTCATCCCTTCTACATGCTTATTTATTTTCCTTCATTTATTCATGTATTGATTTATCTTTATTTGTATCAAAGAAAATTCAGTCTCATGGCTTGCTGTGTGAGACACATGTATCTTATCACATTCAATAAAGATTACATTTTCAGAAATATGTGAATCTTTCTGTATTACATGCATATGTATGAATGTAATGGTCTATATTTGTAACCTTTTCAGATTTTTCATTTATGCATTCGAATGTGATAAAGAAGAATAATAAAATGTACCTTATCTTCCTTAGTTTAAAACAAATTCTACCCTTTTGAACCAATGAGTGAAAAATGGGTAACATTTCTGGCAACCTTTGCTGTATGTTTTCCTGCTAAACATGAAAACCAGTAGCCTAAAATTTCCATTGGGCATGGAGTCATTAGGAAAAACTCAGAAACAGACCTAGAGCAGTTTTGTACATGGTTGTAACTCATTTGAGACTCTAAGAACATAACAGGTCACTTGTAAACTTATTGAAAACAAGAAAATACTGAAGTGAAACTATCTATTGTGCTGGAACATCACTTAGGGAATGAAACAAAAACTAAACCAAAGTGCATCAACACTTATTGAAAGCATAAAATCTAACCTAATATGTTCAATGATAAATCATACCTCAAACAACGTTTGAGGTGAATCCCTTTAACTGGGATTGGAAGCACTTCACCTTCAGTTGTAGCCAGTTGGAAAGCATTATGTTCCTTGCACTCTTTGATGATAAATGGACCCATCCACATGTTGTCAAACTTGGTATGATGGCCTAGCCTGCTCCTTAGTACATCCCATTTCAGCACAAGATCTCCCACCATGAAATCTCTTGATCTAGTTTTCTTGTCAAATGTTTTCTTAGTCAGGATTTGCTGATATTCCATGTTCTTCATAGCCTTGTCTCTGGTTTCTTCCAACTCCATCAGCTGAGTATATCTTAAGGCAAGTGGATCAGTCTGCTCAAACAAGACTAGCTGGCTGGCAGTGTCCAAGGCAGGTAACTCAGTAGAAATAGGTAATTTTTCTTCTTTACCATATACCAGCATATAGGGTGAGTTCCCAATCACCTTTTTAGGGGTAATTTTGTCTTCCCAAAGAGAAGTCTTCAGTTTGGCATACCAATCCATCTGATTGTTTTGAAGCGTCCTTTTGATAATGTTAATCAGATTTTTATTAGTGGACTCTGCAAGTCCGTTGCCCTGAGGATAATAGTTGGAGCTTGTATTCAATTAAATGCCATTCTTCAATGCCCAATCAACAACTTTCAAACCAACAAATGCTAGGGCATTGTCAGAAATTATAGAGTCTGGGACTCCAAATTTGCAAACAATATCTTCATAAAAATTCAGCACTGTTGTTTCATTAGCTTCCTTTAGAGGCAAAGCTTCTTTCCATCGTGTAAAATAATTTGTTGCTGTGATAATCCACCGATGGCCTACACTTGAGGGTGGATTGATTTTCCCTATGAAGTCAATTCCCCACTTCATAAATGGCTGCTCTATCTAGATAGGCTGCAATGGAAAAGCAGACAGTTTTTCTTTGCCTGAAAATAAGGCACATTTGGCACATCTCCTAAAATATGTATGTGCATCTTTAAAAAAAATTAGGCCAATAATAGCCTGCTCTTAAAATCTTATATATTGTTGTCCTTGCAGCATAATGACCTCTAGAAGGTTCGTCATGGAACTCATGTAATATCTGATCAACTTGATGATTATCAGCACACCTGAGCAGTACTCCACTGTGATCCTTCTTATACAACACATCATCAATCAAGATGAAAGGAATAGACTGAAGTCGGTAGTACCTCCTTTTTGTTCTATTCAGATTAAGTGGACATTCCCTGGTTTTCAAAAAATGTGACATCTCCCGCATCCAGCTAGTAGTTTCATTGTCTGTTGTCCCAACATTAACCAAAACTGAGTCTCTTTCATCCATTACTGCTGAAAAATATTCTTTAGCCAACTGCTGGCATAAACCCTTTCCCCTCACCAACTTGGTGACTTGAAAATCCACATCGTACTCCATAACTTTTGTGATCCACCCAGCCTGTTTTTCATTTAGTTCTTTGCTAAGTAAAAACTATTTCACACTGGAATGTGCCACTTGTAGATGAATTTTGTTATGAGACAGCAGATGTCTAAATTTCTTCAAACTTTTCACAACAGCCAGCACATGTTTTTCTACGAAGGTATACTTCTGCTCATAGTCTTCCAGACCCTTACTAAAAAAAGCAATGGGCTGCTCTAACCCTTCTACATTTTTCTGCACTAAAATTGTAGAAATGACATCAAAACTGCCAAAAGCGTACAAGGTAAAATCCTTGCTAAAATCTAGGTTAACTAATGTTGGGGCTGAAGCTAATGCCTCCTTGATCATCTGAAAACTGTCCTTTGCTTCTCGAGTCCATTTAAACTCTGCATTCTTTTTTAACATAGTTGTAAGGGGTTTTAACAAGGCTGCTATATCAAGTAGAAACCTCCTGACAAAATTAATACGACCAATGAAACTATGAAGTCCTTTCTTATGCTGAGGTAAAGGCAGCTCCAAGATTGCTGCAACTCTTTCAGGATCTATGGTGATTCCCTTTTTAGATACTACATATCCAAGAAGCTTTCCTTCATGAATAGAGAAAACACATTTCTTGGGATTCAATGATATACCGAACTCCCGACAACGTTCAAAAATCTACCTCAAATGGTCAATGTGATATGTTGTCTTCTTGGAATAGACAGTGATGTCATCAAGATATACTAAAACAAACTTATACATTAAGTTGCTAAAGGCCATGTCGATAGCCTTTTGGAAGGTTGCTCCAGTATTAGACAAACCAAATGGCATTTTTATGTACGCCATTGTGCCCCACTTTGTGGTGAAGGCAGTTTTAAATTGATCTTCTTCTCTTACCAAAATCTAGTTATAACTAGAATATCCATCCAATAAAGAAAAACGTTCAGAACCTGATACACATTGAAGAATTTTCTCCATAGACAGAAGAGGGTGCCTGTCCTTTAAAGAAGCTCTGTTCAAATCTCTGAAGTCTATGCATAATCTAAGTTCTCCATTCTTCTTCCTCATGGGGACTAGATTTGCAACCCAACTAGTATGCTTGATGGGAAAGATAATCCCACTTTCTATAAGTCTGAAAACTTCCTTCTGCATTAATGGCTCCAATTTGGGATTAACTGACCTCTGTTTCTGTCTTATGGGTTTGGCTGTTGGCTCCAATTCTATTGCATGTTGTGCAAGGCATGTATCAAATCCCTTCAAATCTCCATACTCCCAAGCAAATATGTCAATGAATTCTTGGAATAATTGCAGAAAAGACTGCTTTTTAGTAGCAGAATTTATTTTTCCTATCTTGAGGCTTTTTTTGGGTGCAATTTCTAAGTCCTCATAGTGATTTTGTCGAACCAGTAAATTGGCTTTGTTACTTTTGGCCTGATCGTCAGAGTTGAAAATACTTTCTAAGGTGACCAATCCCTTAGGAAATTTGTTGTTTTTCAATTGCAATATCTGGTTTTCATACTGTTGTTTGATTCTCTCCTAGTTTGATGTTGCAAACACATCTTCAAGCAAAAACTGTAGAATTTGCTCATCACTCTCAAAGACCTGCCAGTTAACATTATTATCGGGCACTAAAGGCCTGATAATAACCTTGATGTGCTACTGATTACATTCCTTCCTTATGCTGTTTAGAATTCCAAACTGAGCCCTCACAACTGTTAACTTGTCAGCATGCTGATTCTGATTTCTTGGGATTGAAATAATATTGAAAGCTTCAAAATCCTCCATGAGGTCCCAAACCCTATTCTTATACAATTTAAGGACATCATTTTTACCAACATTCAGGCCTCTAACCTGATTTACTATAATTTCACTATCCCCATGCACCTTTAAATTCCATGTTTCCTCGCCCATTCCAGCCCTTGAATAAGACCTTCATATTCTGTTGTGTTATTAGTGCACGAAAATGCAAATCTAAAGGTTGCATAATATCTTTCAGCTCTTGGGGAAACCAATAATGCACCCCCACCAGCACCATGCTTTCTCCTTGAGCCATCAAAATACATTTTCCAAACTTCGTCTTGCTGATCAGAATCATTCTTTGACCTCTTAACCAAGTTAGGCATCACTATGTCAACTTCTTGAAACATGTAATTACCCATACCAGCATCCAACACTAAGTCACTTTTAGCACTAAAAGTTTTCCCTGCTGCCCACTCATCTAAAAGTATATCAGGAACATCATTAACAGTAGTACAAGGATCAGAGACAACAACATCCTCGTCTTGTTCAAAAATTATGCAATTGGCATTTATTGCACTAGGTATATAGGGTTCTATATTATCTTTTGCAAGTAGCTCAAACTTAATGGTTACTTTGGTTCCATACCTAGTAAGGAACAACATGTGAAACCAGTCAGACGAAAGGTATCCCCCTATTTTAGCTGTGAACTCTCTTGACAAACATAACCCAAAATACGGGGGAAAATCTACTACATAAATGTTTTGGGAAATCAAAAAATTATGGCAAGCATGCAAAGTTAAGCTAACATCTTTGATAAGACCCACTGTATTAACAGATGAGCCATCCAACTAGACTACTCATTTCTCTAAAGGTTCATACTTTAATCCTAACTGATCAGCTACTTGCTTGGGCATCACAGAACATGTAGCACCACTATCTACCATACAATTGTGCACTAAATTTTTCCCAATAATCAATGAAACATAGAACAGAGGAGGTCTCACGTTCTTACCTTGAATTGTAGATTTTCCTTTGCTACTGGGATTAGCAACTTTCCCTTGATCATCATTAGTCATCATGACCTTTTGGGAATCAACAACAACTTGTTTAGGATTTGCATCTTCAAACAATTCCTTTTTAAGCAAATAAGCCTGTCTAGGAATGCTTAAGGAGTCCCACATGGTCATATTCACGTTCATCTTCTTCATACTATCCACAATGTTGTAAGGCACAACTAAAAGTACCTTCTGATGTACTTTAGCAGCAGCTGGTTCCATGTTCTTGTGAGGCTGCTCATTGATTAGTAAGACAGTAGTTTTCTTTGGTATGTTTGGAATAGGTGTGGATGATGTTTCTGCAGTTGTAGGCCACTTATTTTTATCAGCTGATTGCTCCACCTCTAGAGCTCTTTTCTTAGCTCGTGTATTAGCTGCAATTGCTAAATCACCATTCACACCACATAACTCCTCACCTTGCCAATTTAGAAATGCAGTCTCGTTAGAATGTATATCTGATTGTTGTTCAGGTATGCTAGCAGATACATCTGGCTGTGAACTGATAGTATTCTGAACCATAAGTGCCTGATTAATTACCCCATTTGAGCATGAAGTTGGGTTATGTGCTTGATTACACAAATAACACCATTCATTTTCTATCACAAAGTTATTCTGGGCTGGAACCATATCTTTCATTGGATTTACAGCATTAAGAGGAGCTGGATTATATGGTTGGAACAGTCTCTGGTTAACATTTTCCTCTGATAAGCACCTTGATAGGGTTTCCTATTTTGTTGATACTAATATCCTTGGTTTGGATAAGGCTGCTTGCATTCTGACCTTGCTGTTGGTTCTGTTGTTGAAAATTTGGCCTTGCCCCTTGATACTGTTTCTTCATGCTGATCAACTCATTTCCCATAGTCTGTAAAATAATTTCAATCTTCTGCTGACTAGACTTGATCTCTTGCAATTCACTTAACGGTGCTGACACTCCATGACTTATAGCAATGGGTAATGTTGGAACAACAGGTAAAGGGGCTAAAGATGGCATTGCAATGGCATATTTGATTGAATTTCAGGGAAGTAGGGCATAGGTGGCCTAGGTGCTATCTTACCTGCTTGAATGAGGTTATTTTTTGCCTTAATAGCTATACTATAAGCCTAAGGTAAAGAAGTATCCCCCATGGACTGTATCATGACTAAGATATCACTATTTAAACTTTTCAAATAGTATAAGAATGCATAGTCAGCAGAAGGTCTTATCGTAGCAGGTATTCTATTCCAAGTCTTTTGAAATCGAATGTTGAAATTTGTCATTTGCTCTTATGGGGCTTTTTTAATGGTTGTTAACTGCTCTACCAAAGATAGGTGATCATATTTTTCCTCAAAAATCTAGTAAGTTCATCACCAAGCTCATCCCATGTTCTTATAGAGCCCACCGACAAGCTTCTAAACCATTCCAATGCCTTCTTCTTGAAAGATGCAACCAACAATCTCACAGCTACATTTTCTTGTGTCACATGATGCACATTGCACAATGCTGCCACATCTCTGATATGTTCAAAAGGCATTACTTGTCCTTCTCCAGTAAACTCTGCTAACCCTTTTAACGCTACCAATGGAATGTCATCATGTTGTGCTAGATTAAGGGGACTACCCTGATTGAACGGTCCAAAAGTAAAGGCTCTTGGTGCTGCCATTGAGCTGAAATGTGTTGGTATGCTTGTTGAAACAGAGCTTGAACTGACTAGTACTAAACTTGAACTTGATTGAAAAGTATTTGCTGCAGTAGAATTACTACTTGTTGAAAAATGAAAAACCCCAAATGAAGAGATAGAAAGATCTATTCTAAAGGTAGGTGATGTTGAACGCCTAGCAAGAGAATCTCTCCTTCTTCTTCTTTTGTATGAAAACAATGCCTTGTCACTAACACCAGGTGGTGTTGACTGAACTCTGGGGGAAGGAATAGTCCTTCTGAGTGCTCTTCCTTTTCTTCTTGGAGGGGATAAATGAAGAAACTCTATACATTTTGAACTTCTAGTTTCTATTCTTCTCATATAAACAAATGCATTGATCCTTTTTTCTCCACACAAAGTCGCCAGATATGCTAGAAAAACAACCTCTAAAAGGCTATTAGCTCACTGTTAGCACATCAAAACAACAAGACTTATAAAATTATTTTTGACTTCGTCCCACCGGGCGTGCCAAAATTGTTTGTTACCAAAATTTGCACTTGATTCTAAACTACACAAGTTTCAACAATTCTGGTAAAATTTGGATTCACTTCTATGTGGGACAGTTGGAATGAAGTGAAACCTCCAGGTTCTAGGCCGACTCCTATTCAGATAAACAACTAAATGCACTTCAACTTGAAAGGAAAAGGGGTAGGAAGAAAACTAAACAATAAACAACTGGATACTTTAAAACCTTTCAAGGTGATACACCGAAAATATGATGACATCTTGTTTTAACAACACATAACAATGAAAATCTGACAATACTAAGTGCATAGAACACAACTTTGGATATGAGCAACTGCATAAAATATTTTATAGATAGGTATTGAACTAGTTCCACACTTTAACTTAGTAGGAAAATATAAAATCCTCACAACTAATCAGGCCTGAACTATATAAAATTTCACAATCTATAATCTATTCAGTTGTAAGATCTTCACTTCAAACACAATTTCAAGACATAACATGTAGGATTAGAGGAAATATTAGCATGAAACATCAAATTGAAAATAGGAAAAAAGCATACAAGAGTGAACTCCAAAGTAGGTCCCAAAAGCTCCTGAATTATCAGAAAATGACTTTGAGGAAGTCCTCAAAATATCATGAGTTACAACTGCCAAAAGAACACAAACTCTGGCACTGAAAGTCTCCAAAAGTCTCTATCACTGAATGTAGAAGAACTGACTGAAAAATGACTTTCAAAACTCATAAGTACAACTCACAACCACCTAGGGTCGGATCCAAAAAAATAGCCCCCAAAATAGGACACTCCACTTTCTAAAAGAAAGTTAGATACTTGGAAAAGTCTCCCCAAGTCATTAACCACCTATGACTCAGCAAAAAAACCTCTGAAAGCACTCCAACTAACCATAAAGGCATCCAAACTGCTTGAGAGAAGTCAAATTCGACCCCTGAATCTTCTCTTACATCCCTAGATACCCCCCTAATGTTTGTAAACTACAAACCATCTCCCAATATTCTTTCAAAAGGCATTAAACTTTAACAACTCCCATAAAAGCAAGTAAGGGTACGCATATTATCCTTGCATAAAAATAGACACATGATTCAAATGATTTATAAAGTCATTATCAAAATCATGAGCTTTACATTCATACTCTAATGCAAGAATAGAAGGGTTTAGTGTATTTATTGTTTACAAGGTCGAAGTGGCAAATAAGTCATAAGACTTAAGGCATATTAGTAATTCTTTTATTTAAAACAAAAATAAAAATGCAATAAAGCATCGATATGCATTAGCCATTAGGGTAAAACCCTAAAAGACAAAAATGTGAAACAAGCAAAGGCATTTTCACTTTGTTTTTTGGAATCATTTGAATGAAGCTAAGTCCGCCACCATTGGGAAAACCCTAGCTGAGCTTTAAAGCTTGAAATATCTTCCTTTTCACCATTTTCTTTGTAGATTCTGAAGATATGAAACAAGGTAAGTCTAATCTTGTCTTCAAATGTCTTTTCCTGTATATTTTGAAAGCTTTTATAAATCTTTTGGCTTTCTGAGGCCGCGGCTTCTGTATCTCTTTCTTATTTCTTACTCGCCCATTCCCTTCTTCTGTGTTCCTTTCTGTTCATTCGATGGCCATATATACCTTTGTATGGAGTTTTGCGAAGCTTGAATATGGCAGTTTGAAAGTAACTCAAACACCAGACCTGATAGTAAGCTCTTTGTTTGTCTCTTAATTGCTTCATCAAGATAAAAATGTTGTATTCGAATTCTGTTTGCAAAGAACATGAGCATATTATGAATAAAGTATTTTCCTATGCAAAATATACGAGCACTTTTGATTACCAAGGCCACGGCCATTCTTTGCTATAGACATTTGACACTTTGAGTGCATTTTAACCTATAGACTTCATTTTCATTCTTTAAACGGTTGCAACCATACTAATCCCCTTTGCTTCTATGGCGCGGCCATATACATTAGCAGATCATTTAGTTTTCTGGAGTGACTTTTTAGGGTATTCTGATTTTTATATTGAAATCTTCATGACTGTATCCTTCCACACAGGGTTAACACTAGAGGTTAACATATAATACCTTTTGACAGTTTCTCTTTCATTTATTTTTCTCAAAAATCCATTTTTCGGGTTGAGGATTTATAACCCAGCAAGCCATGGCTTTTAAAACTCCATTTCATTTTCCATTATTCTTCTTTCCTAACCCTGTGACTTCAAAATTAACTCAAGTCTCATGAACCGTGGATTTTGTTTCATACCTAGCAACCATACTTGCTCTGTATCAATGGGGTTTTCTCTGCAAAAATTTGAAGACATTCTTACATTCCTTGTATACTTCTCATGCATTCCTCTATATTTATCTTCTTTCATGTACATAAATATATCCTCTTACTCATTTCATGAATAAATGTTGTAAGTAGTTGATTTCTGTGTATTGCATAGAAAAGAATGTAATGACAGAGAAATGAGTATTCTGGGTCTCCAAAACATGCAACCATCATCATTCTCTTTGTAAATTGTTATGTATTTTCTGTAAAAATAAAAGAAAAGGTCATGGCTATGCTTTTTTTTTTCATAATCTTGTCCTGTTCTTGGGTAACCTCCAGATACTGTTGTTTCCATTTTATTCTGAATTTGCACAATAGAAGGTATTGCTGCATCTAAAACTTGAAGGAATGATATTTCATAAAATGACATGTCTGAAGTTTTATTTTGTACACATCTGATGTGATTAGACCACCATGAAATGAGAAAAGACCTCTACCTCTGTCTTTTGCAAGCCTACTGCAAATATTTCATTTTCACATAGCATATATGCGTTGTTTTATAGGGCATAGGACTTGTCCACACCTGGACCCTCTAAATAACTATGACAATGATTCCTCCTCTTATGCATGTTGTTGAATAATCCTTGTGTTCTGCCATTTAACATTCAACAATGCACATTTTAATTCATGATTATTTCATTTTCTTGCTCTGTAACCCTGCATCATGCATAAAGTTTCATAGTATTATGGTTCTAGTTGAATGATCATGTTATTTTATGCTCTTTCACTGCTTCAATAAGCAAATATTTGCCAGTGACATATTACAATTGCAATCTACATTGAATGTACTGAAGTGTACTTCATGAGTTGAGCATAAATAATAAGTTGGGCTCAACCCTCATGGGAGCCACATTTATCTCCACTCATTTAATCTGAAAATAACTGCACCTATAGCTGCACATGGAACAAACAAGTTAGAAAAAATGACTGTCTTTTGTGTGTACGTTGACCAAATGGTTTTCCTAGACACCTAAGGCATTCATTGATCTCTTGATGCACATGGAGACAAATTGATACATGGATAGGTGGATAATATAAATGATCATGTATAGTTATAACTTTTCATTGCTTAGATTATAACTCTAACACATTGCTTGAATGTTGTAGGGAAAGGAGCGCGAGGAAACTAGGAAGGACAAGCAACAAGGACAACATCAGAGCGAGACAAACCTCAACCAATCATTCAGGAAATGACTGTTCATCCCTTCTACATGCTAATTTATTTTCCTTCATTTATTCATGTATTGATTTATCTTTATTTGTATCGAAGAAAAGTCAGTCTCACGGCTTGCTGTGTGAGACACATGTATCTTATCACATTCAATAAAGATTACATTTTTTCAGAAATATGTGAATCTTTCTGTATTACATGCATATGTATGAATGTAATGGTCTGTATTTGTAACCTTTTCATATTTTTCATTTATACATTTGAATGTGATAAAGAAGAATAATAAAATGTACCTTATCTTCCTTAGTTTAAAACAAATTCTACCCTTTTGAACCAATGTGTGAAAAATGGGTAACACTAAGAAAGAGAGTTTTGATTTTTTTTTTTAATCTAATTAGGCTAACCTTATTGATGTATAAGATATACATACATATATATATATATATATAAGATGTTTTGAAGAGAAGTAAGAAGATAGTGAGTGAGAAGTGGGTGTGTGAGTGTGGAAGGTGAAGATCCAAGCCTAAATAATTTATCAGTTGTGGATCAGTGCAGATTAGTTGAGCGATTGTTGTGTGAAGCAATACTTCATATTCAGAGCTTCATTAGAACTGAACCCTGTACATTGAAGGTGTATTCTATCAGTTCAATCTTTTGGTAGTGAGCCACAATATTTGTATCTTTGTGGTTAGCCATATTTTGTACTTAGGAAGTGAGCCTTTTAAGGACAGTGAGTCCTAGTAGTGAGCCCTATAATGTCTTGTATCTGGATATAATATATTGTGAGTTAACCCTCTCATGGTTTTTCCCTTTTTGGGTTTTCCACGTAAAAATCTTGGTGTTCATGTGTATGGTTGCATTGATTTGTTTATATGTTCTCTTTTTCCAATTCAGTTAGAATTGTGATAATGGTTAGATGGATTTTATTATGGTTTTATGGAATACTAATTCACCCACCCCCTCTCAGTATTCTGGATGTTCAACAATTGGTATCAGAGCTTGGTTCCTCACAAGAAGCCTAATAGCTTGAGGAAGGTCCTAGAATTTGGGTATAAGAAATTTTTTCCTCTGGAAGTGATCTTTGTTGGATATTCAGAAGAAATAGAAGATCTAAAGGCAAGTTGATGAAATCAAATGAGTATATTGAAAAAATGCAAAGTAAAAGTGTTGAAGCATGTGATCTATTGGTTAAGGTAGATGAAATTGTCTCCAGCCTGCTGCAACAATTGGATGAAAAGAAAAGAACTAAAGCATGCCAAGAAATTGAAATTCAAAGGAAGATGGATGAATGCATAAAGCTTGAGAAGAAGCATAAATCTTGAGATCTGATATGGAAAAGGAAAGAAGTTTTGAAGACAAATTTAGGGTAAGCTCAACAATGCTTGATGAGTTGATTACTTCTTAGAGATCAGAAATGGATAAATGTGGCTTAGGGTTTGAAGAAGGTCAAAGTTCTAAAGCAAAGCAATCTACTGGTAAGAAGACTCAATGCAAAGATGGTTGAATCAAGGATCTAAGTAGCAAATCTGGAAGAATTTTTGTCAAACAACCTAATGCTAAAAGGTATTTATCTTTCAATGGTGTTTGTTATTCCTGCAAGAAATTTGGTCATAAGGAAAAGGACTGCAAAAGTAAAATGAATGATTCTTTATCACTCTCTGGAAAATGCTTTAAGAGCAAGAAGGTTGGACATAAAGCTATTCTGTGTGAAAATAAGTTGAATAAAAGAAAGAATGGAAGGAAAAATGCTATTTGTTGTAAGTGCAACAATCTAGAACATCCTGTTAATAACTGCAGAAGAAGAAAAAATAATTATCTAGCGAAGAAACATGATCAAATCATTGATCAGAAGAAGCAAGAAAAGAAATGAAAAGGATTTGGAAAAAGGAAAGAGAATTCAAGCATGTTGAATCAAAATCGTTAGTCTAATCTGCACTGACCTCCAGTACAGATACTTCTATCAATTTTTGAGTCAAGCAGTGGCTAAGGGGGAGCAATTATAAATTTTTTAAAAAAACCCCCTCATCAATACTTGTGTCACATCATGAAAAAAGTATATTTAATGTGGTAACGAACTTAAGGAATTTTCTCAGTTGCATGTGTGAAAGAATGAAGTCTGTAGAATTTGAAAGAATGGAGGCATACACAATCCTTGAGGTAATCTACCTGCAAGTTGAATCATTTATTGTAAAATCATTCAGAATAAAAGAAATAAATCCAGATAATTCAAGATTCATATGTATTTTTTGTAGAAGTGTACAAAGGAAGTTTAGAGAGTAATTCAGAGTTTTAGGGATTGAAGAAGAGATCAAGTGGATTCGAAGTGAGCTTCGGAAGCAAGATATCTACACATTTCTTGTTGGCATTTACAAAGGTATTCATGCTTGCACAATCTTTCATTTTTATTGCTATTGATAATTCAAAGGTTGTGAATAGTGTGGATAAAGTGCAAGTTAATTTGAGAAGATATTTGAAGAATGTGTTAGAAGAGTTTGTTGGTGCATTCTCTCGCATCCCTTTGAGAGTGTTTCCTTCAGAGGATATCTATGCATTTGTTTACAGTAAGATAGAAGAAATGCCATTAGTCTAGTTGAGCATTGTATGTAAGAGTGAATTGGAAGAGAACCGCAATGCCTACAAAGTGTTAGTTGAAAAGAAGTTGGATGTTTGGAGGAAATTCCATTTGTTTGAGTTTGAGAGGAAGTATATTCAAATAGTGTTGAGCAGAATTCATGATGAATCTTTGTGGATTGATGAAGCACATTTGATTACCATAGAAGAAATTAGAGATGTAATTGGTTTGTGTTCCTTCAGACCAGTTCCCAAATGAAAGGCTATGGATGAGCAAGAGATAATTGAAGTTACCGGTGCGAATCTTGAAGGGAAAGAGATTGATTTGAGATCAATTTTGGATCCGGTAATCAGGTATGTTGCTATGGTCATCAATCACAAAGTTTGTCTCCCTAGCAATGAACTCAAAGTTTCTACTATTTTTGTACATACTGTTGTTGATATGGTTAAAAGAGGTATGGATTATGACTTATGTGAATTACTTTGTACACATTTTTTGAAGAATTTAAAGGAAATCAAGAAGAGTAAGAAGAATACATTCTGGTATGGCAATTTGGTTATCTTTTTACTCTTTTACTTTTTAAGAGAACTACCGGTAATAGGAAGGATAGAATGGTCAAATATAGAGCCTATTTCCCATGAAATTAGGAATGTCATGATAAATCTTGGTAATTCGGATGCACAAGAGATTTCCTTTGCTGCATTCTTTGGAACATTTCAAATGAGGTTGAGCAAAAGGTCTAGGATTCTAGCAAGTGTTGTTGAAAGGTACTCTGGGAGAATCAATTTTCTTGTGTCTATAGATTTCTGTCACATGGAAGCAGTTGAATCAAGGTTGGTATGGATATCTAAGTTAGATTATGAAGTGTTAGAGGATGAAATTGATTATTATGCAAAAATTCTTTTGGAAAGCCCTAAGAATCTCAATGTAGAAGGTAACTCTGGTAGTGCAACCAGAACATGAAAGAAAAGGAAGAGTGTTGTTAAACAAGAAGTTGCAGAAGGAAGTGAGTGTGAGAGAGCTCAACATGAGTATGAAAGAATAAACATTCAAAGAGCTTTAGAAGAATTGAAAAAGGTTATTCCTAGTGCTAATTTTGATTCATCTATTTGTATTGTGGAGAATCTCAAGAACAAGATTGATTCTTTGAAGGTCTACATCTTTGGACTTGAAGTACATGCTGGAATCAGGTCTGATGAAGGAAATTTGGAAGATATCAAAGAAAAATGTGCAAATGCACATAGTCGAGTAATGAAGGAATTGGAGAGTGTACAAGTTTGTGAAGAAGAGGCACAAGAACTACTTTCTTTTTTCCTAGATTAGTATGACAGTACACTGAACATAAGAAATGAGATAAGGATAAATGAGACCTGGATGAGCACTCATGCAGATACATAAAAGTTGGCAGAAGATAGAGATAATCAGAGTTGGTCCTACATTGTGCAGCTTCAAGATAAATTATTTTCTCTGTAGGATCAAAGAATAGAATTCATTAAGAAGTTTGTGGCACTCAGAGACATGATTAAACTCATACACATTCCTGTTTCTAGTGCTCTTAACAGTATTGGCGGATTATCAAAAAATAATATTAGTCCCAATACTTTAGCAGATGGTATAGAGTTCTTAACTAAGCTTGAACTATTACACAAGACTCTTATAAGTGCAAAAGGATCATGGGAAGAAGGCAAAGCATCATGGAATGGCATCCTAGAGAGTCTCAAAGGTTCTTCCTCTTCAGGTTAATTCAATTTTTGTGTTCTTTTTGGTTACATTTTGATGCATATATACATATATACCAAACCCCCATCCTTTTCCATTGATTTCAAACGGGGAGAGATAGAGGATGATAGAGGTAAAACATTTTTGTGAAGAGCAGTTTCAATAGGGGGAGTATTCAGTTGTAGTATATTGAAAAATGTTTTTGACATGCATGTTGCCATCAATGCCAAAGGGAGAGATTGTTGGGATTATGAAGCCTTGCAACATGAGCATGAAGTGTGGATGGTTTGTGTTGGATATTCCTATGTCGTCATTGATGTCAACATGGTGACAACTATATGGGAAGTCTACTTGGTTTACAAGAAGTTTTTCTTTGCCAATAATGTTTTTTTGTGATGGATCAATGTGTTGGTATTTGAGTCCAAAATTCATTGCAAGAACATATATGAATCTAATCTCTTAACCATGTTATCATGACTCATTTAGATAGCTATATCCTAGATCTTGAGATGTTTTAGGTTGTGAGCAAAAAGTTATCTCTGACAGAGTTCAACTCTGTATCTTACTGTTGTTCTTTGCTTGGTATATCTATGTGGGAGACTCCACATTTTCTTAAGAACATTCTTATGCTACGATTTTTTTGGTAGTCTCTTTGATGGTAGTATGACGATAAATTGGTTTGTTCTCATATCCATAAGGTGTTTGATTTGAGGATTATTTGTTGGTTTGATATTTTGTGAATTATGTTCTAGTCTTGGCCGACCTAATGTATGCAATACATTAAGGAGACTAGTTATGCTTTATGGATGATAGCCAACTTGGTATAATGCACTACATGGATAAAATATTTAAGTCATATATGGTGCTAAAAAAGATAGTTTTGATTTTTTTGTTTTCATCTAATTAGGTCGACCTAATTGATGAATAGGATATACTTTTATATATAAGATGTTTTGAAGAGAAGTAAGAAGAGAGTGAGTGAGAAGTGGGTGTGTGAGTGTGGAAGAAAGGTGGAGATCCGAGCCTAAATGATTTATCAGATGTGGATCAGTGCAGATTAGTTGAGTGACTATTGTGTGAGGCAGTAATTCATATTCAGAGCTTCATTGGAACTGAACCTTGCACATTGAAGGTGTATTCTATCAATTCAATCTTTTGGCAGTGAGCCACAATCTTTGTATCTTGGCAGTTAGCCATCTTTTGTACTCAGGAAGTGAGTCCTAGCAGTGAGCCTTGTAATATCTTGTATCCAGATATAATATGTTGTGAGTTAACCCTCACCTTGTTTTTTCCCTTTTTGGGCTTTCCACGTAAAAATCCTGGTGTTCATGTGTATGGTTGCATTGACTTGTTTCTATGTTTTTTTTTGTTGATTTAGTCAGAATTGTGATAATGGTTAGATGGATTTTATTATTATTTTATGGAATACTGATTCACCCCCCCTCTCAGTATTTCATATGTTCAACAAAATATACATAAAATTTGGCTTTCGAGGGAATTTCCCTTAAATCCTCAGCAAGGGGATGATCCCCCTAGACACCTCACAGTGGGGTACCCCCTGCAACGCCCCCACACTTACCTATAATAGTAAACCTTATGTAATTACAAGGTTGAGACAACCTTATGTAATTACAAGGTTGAGACAACCTTATGTAATTACAAGGTTGAGACACATTTTCCCAACAAGTTTCTTAAAAAAGGATGTGCATTTGTTTGTGAAAGCTTTTCTTTTTTAAAAACAATAGTTTGAAGACTTTACTCATGAGAGATTTCATCAACCATGAAGTTTACATGATGAAGAAATAGTTAAGATCTTTTAGTAAAGTTAAAATGAGTCCATTATTGATATGTGTCTTGAATAGTTAAGAAATATATTTCATTGAATGATACATTATCAAGAGGAATTTCTACTATTGATTGTTTAGCCCCTACAAGTATCTTCAATGCCAAAACCTTTTAGATGTCAAGTTTGGAAACCTTGCACATATCTTGTGGAGGTGTTAAGATATGGATAAGCTTATGTTGTCAATATTTTTCTCCACATAGGAAATGAAGACAATGAAAGGTTATACTAGTGTCTCAAGAACCCGAAGACTAAATAGTATCATTAGATGGATCACAATCATGTAAGTGGAATGTCATGACAGTGAAATAGTAAGTTTTTATATCTATTGAAGAGAATAAGGGATTGTCTACTTGAACATAAAGCAAGATATACAGTGAACAAAGTATAGAAAGTAGAGGTTATTAAGAATATAAGGTAGACCATTGAAAAAAAGAAATAAAATGAGAATTCAACTATAGGTTAGGTATTCCAAGCATATAAAAAGAAATGACAGTGCCAAAGGAGACATTGATAAGGGTATTGCATGTATCAATGATAATCTACAAGAGATAATGTCAAAGGAGGATCAAAGATAAGTACAAAATACAATACATATGATGGCAATAAAGAAAGATATATCAAGTAACTTAAGTCAAGAAGATAGGGATATGACAGTTAAAGGATATAAGACCTCATGGTTCAAGTGAGAAGAATGATAGAGCTTAATGCACAATGGTGCAGATTATGAATAAAAGAATTCTTAATGAGTGTCATATGTGACAACTTCTTATCCTAAAATATCTCCCATGCACTCCTAGGGTATTTAATCATTTTCAACCACTTTTTAAACCATTTTTCACATGTTCTAAAGGGAAATTGCTATAGTTGGGTGAAGTAGTGGCATTTATAAGCATACAAGAACATATAGGAGGCAGTTTGGTGGGTTGGAAAGGCATATGAAAAAATATAGGGTAGTCTAGGCCATTCACAAGAATCTAGGAACCTTTCTTGTAGAAAACAAGACATAAAGTAGTTGGAAAAGGTCACCACTCTTTCTTCAATTCCTATCTAGAGTATTTCAACAGTCAAATAGAAAGGTTGACCCCTCCAATACCTAAATAAGTTAGTTGTTTTAAATAAAAATTTCATATTTTTTATTTGACACATGTCCTTAAATCACTAAGGTTGGAAGATAGCATAGAAGATGCCTAGGGATGATTTTCTCAAAGTTCTCAATAGTCCAAAACTAAGCATAGTAATTGAAATGAAGTTCTTTCTAGATTAGAGGATAGGTTTTGTAACTCAAACTCAATCTATGGGACTGAAAATAAGCAATGTATTTTATTTTTCATACACAAATTAGTCATTCTTAGACTTGTAAAATTGTGAAGATACCTTTTAGCAATAAAATTTAGTATTTTACCTTCTTAATGATTGTTTCTTTGCATACAATATGATTATTAATGCATATTTTATATGATTTTCATGAAATTATTAAACAAATGTCTTGTTTATAGTACCTTTGAACAAAAAACACATACATTTATGTGGGTACAAGTTAGTTGTGTAATGAGTACGATCAATTGTTAGTTGTGAAAAACCCCTTTTCCTTTAAGAATTATTGAAAACTCAAACCTTCTTGCAAAGAACTCATGCATGAATATTTGAAAACCTTTGAGTCGAGCATTAACCCAGCTAGGTTATGGAACATTATGTGGTAAAATAACAGTATAGGCTCTGAAAAGAATTTGGTGCATCACTCCATTACCATTTATATTTCATTTCATGCCACTTCCTCTCTCTTTTCTCAACAAGAAATACTAGCTTAGATTAGTTGAGGTGAGGTACCGATGGAACCAAAACTCTTTGGAGGTTGATCTCAAGCTATCAAATCCCACACTCTATGAGGTCTTCCCATGTTTCACTAGATAGTTGAGTTGATAACTTAGCAAGGGTGCATATATCCAAGTGAATTTTTTTTGGCATGCTCAGTGGGACAATTTGGACTATTACAGTCCACAATTGTCCATTCATTACTAATATTTGGTTTTTTATTAATAATTCCTTCCTTTAGAGGTAATATTTGACACACCTAATTACTCCAAGCTCAAAACTTCTAGTACAAGCAATCCAAGTGCTCAAGTATCATTAATATTTTGTTTTTTGGTGGCATTCAATATATTTTCCTTCATAGGAATTCTTACAACCACATGGTGACTTTTTGGTATGTTCTTTTTCCAAAAAATATATCTAATTATTATTGTTTTAGGAGTATTTCAATAAATTTATAAGTTATTTAAATGCTTTAACATGTCAAACTATCATGGTCAATATGTTTTTCCATCTACATTTTACGAAAGTGCTACTCATATACTGTAATGTCCCCATTTTTAGACACTTCAACATCAAAGTTGACTCTAGCTTTATTGGTGAGCACCAACTTTGTCAGATGGGAATTCAGTGGCTAGTATTGAGATTTGAAAGTTTTTCTAAGTTATTTGATGCTTTTTGAAAGCAGTTTCTTCTTATCGAGTGCATTCCAAACATCTTGGAGGGAAAGGTTTTTTTTGGAAAGTGTCTATTTTAGTAAAGGTTGGTTCCTAGCAAGTTTCAAAATACATTAATGTCTTTGGTTTTTAGTTCTAAGCTACTATCATATTTTCAATACCTTTAGCTAGGGGTGCATGAGATAATTAATAATTAAACAATTAATTATAAGTTGTTGAATAAAAGCAATTTTGAATGATGACTTAATTTAATTATTTATAAAGTGACTAATGTGTCAAAAATATTAAATATTTAAATAGAGTAACTTTCTGGAGCAGTGAGGGATATAAAGTGAAATTGGAATCTCATTTGAAGTTTATGCTAAATATTATTATAATTGGTGATTTTGAAGAGCTTTTCAAAGTTTGGAACCCTAGGATGGAAACCCTAAGGGTGACTAGTTTCGATTGTGTGACTAATCTATCTTAGTTGGATGTTGGAGGGATTGTGCAAATTTCTCACATTAGATTTTGATGTAGAGCAGGGGTGGAATTGTCTCAACCAACATAATTTGACTCAATTCAATCACCTCTCAAACCACAAGACTCAATCAATGGTGATTTACACAATATTGCTTGTTTCATCAACTAGGTCTCCAAACCTAGGTTTTCAAGGGCATCTTTTAGAGAAGGCCATTTCAATACTGGACCAAAAAAAAATTAGATACCCATTAGGCTTGAATTCAACATATCTCATTTGTGACTATGACTGTTTTGGACCAACTTTCTCAAAACAGGTCTGCTATGCCTAAAACAAGGCCAATTAGGCCACTTTTCCAAAGTATCTATATGAAATTCAAACACCTGACACAAAAAATCTTCATCAATAGTCTCCACAGGTCGCATAGGGTCCCAAACAATAGATTTTATCATCCACCAACACTTGCAAATTGTTGTCCTATCACTTCTCTATCCTACCTAAGCCTAACACATGAAGATGTTAGGCTAGTGCTTGGAAAAAAACCCTACAAACCCCATCCCCTTATCCTAAAACCAACAAAAACATCAAAATGAAACCTAAAGCCTCCATTCCAATGAGTTTGGCTAGAATTCAATGGTGGAATGGATAGATATTTACATTTCTTGATTAAAAACCCTTAGAATGAGGGTTTTCAGGTGATCTGTAAAGAAACCTTTCAAACTCTCTTATTCCACCACAAAAAAAAATCACACAACACTCAAATGAAAGTAGATTCACTATAGTATCCTTTCACATCAATTTTTTTATCATGAAACCATTGTACGAGGCCGTACAGGACTAGTAAACTACAAAAAAATAGAAAAATTGCATAAAACAGAGTATCCTTCTATTATTTGTCCTCCAAAAGCATCAACAACCATGCCTCAATGTGTTTGAGGCTATTTGAACATGTTTCAACCAATTTCCAACAGTCTACAACTGAAATTCAATTAGGTGACCGTTCATCCCTTCATAATGCAAACTTGACAATGTTGCAAAGCAACTTTTACATGTTTTAACAACTTTTTACAAAACACACCAAATTGTACCCTACATGACACCAAAACATTGAAAATGGTCTTCAATTGACCTGATTACATCAAATGAGTGACAAAACACAAAAAACATCAAACTAGACACCTAGATGCATCAATTTAAGCAACATGACCATGGTGCCCCTGCACCAGATTTCACAAGGAAGTTTACGAAATTTGGGAAGTCTCTTTTAGAACAAATTCAATATTAGATATTGAGCTATATGTAGGAGGAGTCTATAGTGAATTTATTTTATATTTGTAATTCTTCATATATTCCATTCAAAGGGAGTCGATTCATATTTTATTGGATATTTAGGTTAAAGGAGTGTCGTGTGAGTTCTTGACTCTTAAGCAAGAGGCATGCATAGTTATAAACTCACATTATGGCATTATTTTTTACACCAAAACAGTGGTATTAGTTGTGTAGAATTTATAAGGGAAATCAAGACTTGTTTTTTATCACCATTCCATATAGGAAGGGCATTGAAGGTTATGTGGAGGTACCCACTATTAGTAGATACCACCTTGTATGATGCACAATGTATTAGAAGTATTGGGTGGATATCACGGCTTGAAAAGGAGGACGTGAGTTGTGGTTGGGAGTCAGCTAAATAAAGACCAAATACAAAGGCATAAGGTCTGAGGAAAATCACATAAGGATTTAAGCATGAAAAATATCGAGTGATGCTTGGTGGGCGCTCTAACTAATTCGACCTCAGTCAATAGAGGGATATTAGAAAATATAATATATATTAATGCTAGTGTTTTGCAATGCTAGCCAAAAGTCTGTAATATATTTTGTCAGTATAACATTGTAATTTCATACTTCTTCAAGTTGATGAACAATGAATGATTAAAGTTAGGATTATATGCTTCCTCTATTTTATTATAATGCCTTAATGTATGTGGAAATTGGTGTGATTTATTACATGGTTGGAGATACATATTTGTTATTTCCTTAATAAATTTTTCTTAGCATGCACATATATATCTGAATAAATATCAAAACATAAACATACAAATAAATATTAAACTCAAAGTAGTGAACCAATAACTGTTTGATGAAATACTTGCACACCTACAACCACAAAATTGAGAAAATATTACATACAATTTTCTTGGGAATATTTCATTTACCCTCATAGTTTGATGAGAATGTTGTTGGTTTCATCCCAAATAGAATGTCATATAAAATTACCCATGTTCTCCATATGCTTTCCACCCACCCACCCCTACTCAACCTTCTTGGTAGCCTGCCTATGCTTATAATAAAACTTGTGAAAAACATTTCACTCCAAATCTGTAATGTCCCCTTCTTAGTTCTATGTGTATCAATGACCGTTAGCCTATTTTTGAGTTCCCATAGGCTAAATGGAGCAGTTCAAGGGATTCCAAGATTCTTGGAGGATTCTTGTTAGCACTTTTAGGTAGTATATGTAGACATTGCCAGAGAGTTTTCTAGTTTTTTGGGGTTTTCTCTAATCCTTGGTGGGTGGTATTGTTATTTTTTAAATGTCTATTTTTGGAACTTACTATCTTTAGTAAGTTTTAGTGCATCTTAGTTTGGGCCAGTTTGGAGTTTGGACACAATTACTATTTTTATCATGTTTCTATTTTTAGTAAGTGTTATTACAAGTAGTTGGTCTTGCCAATAGTACAGTTAAGGGTTTCCAATTTTAACAATGGTTGGCAATTTCAGTTTGGTGAGTTATGTTATTTTTGGCATATTATTCACTTGCCATGACTTAAGTCTTTCAAAAGGTAATATTATGACTTAAGTTATATAGTGAAAATATGACCCCTCCTTGTACCCCACATCAAAGTTGGAGGAGTTAAGTAAAATTAAAATAAATTAATATTTCCTTGAGATGGGCATTCCTTTTGGAGGGAAAAGGATTTCAAAATTTGGAGCCCTAATCTCTATTTAAAACCACCTTGTTCTCTCATTTGGGTTATGTTATTTGGAGATAATGAATTAGGGATAAAATCCTTTGGGATTTGAGGATAAAAACCTCAAGGTGGCTCTAGTTTTGGAGTTGAAAGATACTCACTAGCTAGACGTGGGTGTGGCTTCATTGCAGGAGTCACCATTGGAGCTTATTGGTGATGGATTTCGGTTTTCTTTTAGTTTTGGTTACTTATGATGTTTTCTAGATATGTTTTGGTGTGATAACTATTCTTATAGAGGTTTTGGAGTGTTTTTGGAGTGCTTTTAAGAAGTTCTATGCTTGTTGGTCATACCATTCAAACCTAGGCCAAACTAGCATTTTTCTTATGCTGATTGGAGGAGGGCATAACATGTTGTGGGTATTAATGCATATGATTTCACATCCTTGGGCACCCCCTTATGAAAAAGTGTAGATTTTTTTAGGAAGGTTTGGATTTTACATAGTTGGTTGTCCCCTTGTTGGGTCGTACATTTTGTGTTGAAGAGGACGTGTTGGTTATGAGGCTATTTACTCCTATTTTCTACAACATTTGGTCCTCATGATGGCACCTAGGATGAACACTAAGTTGTTGTTGATGGTTCTATGGTATTTGGGGTTGGTTTGGAGTGCATTGTATGGAGTTGTGACCATTTTGTCGCTTGTTGGTTGGTGTATCATACTGTTGCAACTTCTTTATCAGACTTGCAATTTTCATATCAAACCTTCAGAACAGTATACCAAACTAGTTATTTCTTCATTTATCCATGTTTTATGATATTCTCTTGCTAATATGTTACAAGGATTGATTATTGGCATAGTGGTTTGATATGTTATATTGATTTCTTCATGTTTTAGTCTTATATTGCAGCTATATAGTAGTTTGTAATTGCTAGCATCATTTATATTGAGCTCACTTGTAACACTGATTTGGTAGTACCATTCATTGAATTGCTCATCTTTGGTTTTTATTGCTAACCCCACTAAATAAGCTGATGAACTCTCTTTGGTTTCATGTTATGCCCATTGAATAAGTAGAGGATCTTTCCTTTTTCTTTGGTCGGTTAGCTTCCAAATGCTTTCTTTGCAAGTTATTATTCCTACTGAATAAGTAGATGTTTACTTTCATGTTTTGGATGTTTCATACTTACCCCACTAAATAAGTGGTTTGCTTCAAAATAATTTCATTGTAAGTGTTACCACTGTTTTCTCTCACCTTTCCCACATTGGGATTTGGGTGATCAGAAAATGGAAGGTTATTGCTTTTAGTTGAATCTTTCTTATCACTCACCCCACTGAACAAGTGGTTGCATTTTCAATTATTGTAATGTATTATCACTCATACCACTTAACAAGTGGTTGTTTTAGATTATTGCAATGTACACCTTTCCCACATCAGGATTTGGGTGATCAAAAAGTGGAAGGTAGCTTAATTCAGTTGCTTATCATTGTTATTTTATCTAATGCTAATGGGTGACAATTTGAAAAAAATTGGGGTGGATATTATAGTGGTATCAAAGTTGATCATCTTGATAGCATGTGCCTTACATTGCTTGTAGTTGCTAAAAATTCTTTATGAGTGATAGAGAAATTAGATATTATAACCGTGGGTAGAAGAGATAGTTGCTTCATACTCCTTAAGTTCCAATTGAGGAAACCTTGTTAGAAGCCCTCAAATCCCATAAAAAACCAAGGAGTGATAGTGACAGTTCGGTAGAGTCTGTGGCAAAAAGGAATAAGGGACCAACCAACCAGAGAGTTTGAATGCCAGAGCAAAGAGTAAATTTGATGTCATGATGGACATGATGTCATAATTGTTGGCTGAGATGAGTCAAAATGTGACTCCCACACCTCAATACCAAAATGGTGAGACTAGTGCTTCAAATGTTAATAATGGAAGACAAAATGGTTGCACTACTAACATGACTAGTGGATCCATCCCTAGACCCCTCCAACCTACCTTCACTTGAAGGGAGGAACCTCTAGTTGACAAAGAAGCTCAAATTCCCATAGTCGGGGAGGTGAGGAATAGCTATGCAAAGTATGCGACTCTTCCAGTTGAGATCTGAGACATTTTGTCATTGGAGAAATTCATGAATAGAAGAAGAAGAGAGGTGGTGGAAGGTATGAAAACAAGGGTCCTATGGCTCCAAGATAATACTAACAAGCCATAGGAAAGGTGACTCTAGTACATTTTGATGGAAGTGAAAAATGCACTGCTAGAGTTTGGGTCCAGAAGCTAGACAATTATCTCTCATTGAGGCCAATGCCAGAGTTGGACACCATCAAGTTTTTCACTCTCCATTTGGGTGAATTTTTCCATGAATGGTGGTTTCATGGTCTGGTCACACTTGGTCATAACCTTATTGATACCTATGATTATTTCACCAACAAACTCATTGAAAGATTTGATGATAAGGATCCTAAGATGTGATTCCAAGAGCTTTCTTAGTTAGACAACATAGCTCTTTTGATGCTTTCATTTCCAATTTCTAGAGACTTTCCATGATGGTTCCCATGTTGAATGCACAAGACAACTAATACGGAGGTGAATCAATTGTACCTTTAAACTTCAAAACCCTCACAAACATTCATATCCACATTACTTCAATTAACCCTTAATCTATTATAGTGATTTATCATGAAAGAAAATAAGAGAAACATAACCAAATCAACACCATACACAAAGAAACACTAGATTTACATGGAAAACCCAAGATGGGAAAAACCATAGTGAGTATTAGCTCACAATATAAAGTAATATCAACAAAAAATACAATAGGGCTCACTGCCCAAAAGAAAGAAAAGCTCATTGCCAAAGGCTTATTGCTAGAGTAGAAAAGAAGATAGAGAAGAGTGTTACAATGAGAAATCCATCTCGATGCACTAGAAAAATCTACCACAGCATCACCAACACCTTTGTAGTCTTTCTGAAGAATTTTAGACACCTTCTACTCACTACATTCCATAATCTAACACATGAAATCTTGTACTGCACTTCTCAAATTCACACCCTACAACTTTGTGATTCGCATCACCTGCACCATCCTCATCTATCTTATCATCTCTCAACAAATCAACACTTATTTATACCATCTTCAACCTTGAAAAAATTCTCCAAGGTTGGTTATGCACCTTAATCATGCAAATTCAAATTAGGTTGGCACCAAAACATTCCCGCAATAGAAAGGAATGAAGGCGGACCAAACACACTTGAGTTAGGACCTAAATCCACTCTTACATGCCATGCTTCCAAAAACATGAAAGGATCTCCACAATTAGTGTAAACATCGAATATCAAATGAACTTGTGTGAACACCATTAACACTTAAGTACATGCTTCCTCAAGTTCAAAGATGACTTGCGGACACCACATAACATGTGAACATGATCTAGAATATTCCACAAACACCCTAAAATCCAAAAGATTCCTTCACAACAACTTTCAATTGAAGAATGTACACACCTAGTACATTCAAACAACTCTTCCATACATTGCACCTCAAGAAACTGACTTCTGAAGGACCAAACCATGAACAACTTCATTTGAAGAAAGATACAAATAGTATCAGTGCCCTTCTAGATCTACAAGACTTGAAACCACGTTGCAGAGAAATGGGAAGACATTTTTTTCTCCAAAACACCTCTGCAATATACCATTCACACACTGGTGAACACACCTTCCTTTGTGCAACAATCCAAGACACCAAATTCTAAATGCAAAACCTTTGAAATTTTTTGATCAATATATCCGAACCACACAAGAAAATATTCAACCTAGAAGAAATGTAGAGCCAAAAAAGAATGCTACTTTGCAACACAGAACACAACTACAACACGATGTTTCCTCTTTTTATTCAATTTTCTCAAAATTACTTGGAACCAAGCACTAAAAACATATTCTCAACATCTTTAGCACTTCCTCATCACCACCAAGCCAACTGAAACATACCAACTCAACCACACATCCATAGATAGAAGCTTATCAAAGCAACGCTAGAGGTTGACACCAGTAGCTTACTAATGGCAACATAATGCAACTAATCAAAGCATCATCAGGGGCAACACTAGATCAACAAATGCACATCCTTGCAACAAACTCCTCATACAGTTGACATCAATGAAAACACAAACTACACATACTTGCAACAACCCAAAATCATAGAAAGGAGGCTAGTAGTCCTTTTCATTGAAGGGTTGATGGAACCATTGAAGGGATGGGTGAAGGCCTTAGACCCACCAACTCTACACGATACTATCAAAAAATCAAGGAGTATGGAGTTGGCCACCTCTAGGAAAAACATTTAGTCAAAGTCTTCCAAAAAGGAAAGATAAGAGGTCCTTTCACAAATATACAAATCAAAATAAAAAATTTCCATCTAAAATTGATGATGACCTTTGAAATGAGCTTTGAAGGAAGAAACTATGCTTCACTTGCAAAGAGTTGTGGGCCCCAAGACACAAGTGATTTGAAAGAGGTAAAGTGCATCATTTGGAGGTGTATTCTACTGATAAATCAGCATCTGATATGTTTGAACAACAATCATATTTAGAGGAAGAAGAGGAAGAAGAGGCCCCATAAGAGGTGGAAGAAGACCAAGAAAGTGGGGGTGCATTTGCCTAACTCTCCAACTTTCAAAAGAATGAGTCTTTTTTAGTCGATAGAGTCATTTTTGGGTATCAATCATTGTTCTCATAGACACTATAGAAACTCATAACTTCATATATGAGGGGATTGTGGCCAAGAGAGGACTCAATATTAAGGAGTTTGAAGGTTTCAAAGTCATGGTGGCAGATGGATTCACAATCAATTGCACCCAAAATATCTCTAATATGTCTATCCAATTGTATAATTATGCAGTCAAAGATGACTTCGACGTTGTGAGAATTGGTGACACTAATGTAGTTTTGGGTATTCAGTGACTTTGATCTCTAGGAGAGATCAATCTAAACCTTCAAACCATGGAACCAAAGTTCACATTAAAAGAGAAGAAGGTGGTGTTGGTATATGGCTCAGGGAGATTATTGGTATGGCTTCTAGTGTTGTCATTGATGGCAACTGAAGTCAGTATTGTGGTCCGCAGATCCGAACTTGGTCATTCTGACAACTAAAGTCAAGTACAGTGTATTACCGACAAAGAACATGATGAACAGGGTATCCGGTTAGTATGTCAATCTGTATGCTTCATTGGATCATCATCTTGTGTTGTGGATCCCCAGGACAGGTTGTTAAGCATGTATGGTACCTTATTGGTAAGTTTTGTGATGTTGCATTAATCCGTGTATGAGTAAAGAGATCCGACAGAATGATTTTTTGACTATTTTTTCATTATGGCTGACCTAATCAATGAAGCATGTTGCAAATGTTTAAGGGATGATTGTTTAATTGTTTCTATGTTTGAGAATTTTGTTTTGGGTCCTAGCTATGGTTTGGCCAACATGTGTGGGAACACATCAAAAATTATTTATGATTTGAAGCTGACGTGTGTGGGCACACATCAAAAATTATTTATGATTTGAAGCCAACATGTAGAGAATATTATATTTTGTGTGAAGCCGACATATAGTGTTTGAATTCTTGCTTGCGGGTATTTATGCAATTTCGGGAAATTCATTTTGTGTGCATGAGATATATGAGAGTAGTTGTAGGGCAGAGAAGTTGGGGTATGTGAATATCAAAAGATCAGCTGTGAGAATTTTGCTGGTACAAAAGAGGATTTGGTGACAGAGCAGAAGTGAAGTGCAAAGTCTGACAGAGGGTCCAAAACTTGATTTATGAGCTTCATCGGAACTGAAACCAGGCATTTGTAGATTCTATCTTCTTAGTTCAAAATTTTGTTGTAATCTCTAACATTTTGTAAGGCAGTGTGCTTGAATGCATGTGCATTCCCTTTTCTTCATACTTTTAACAGAGTATATAAATTGTGGATTAATCTCCACCGTGGTTTTTCCCCTAGCAGGGTTTCCATGTAAAAATATTGGTGTTATGGTGCTTTGATTATCTTGTTCATGTGCCTGCATCTTTATTTTTGTTTATATGTTGTTAATGGCTTAAGATTTGGATTTAAAGTTTAAATTTGTGGAACACTGATTCACCCCCCCTCTCAATGTTCCTTGAGTCCAACAGGTGGTTTTGAGAGGAATGTCAAATGGAGGCACTAGCATAGTTTCATTTAAGAGGATGGAATAATTGATTCAACATGATATGGTGGAGTGGGTAGCAAAATGTATGACCATGCATTCCAATCCTCTAGAAGAGAAAATAAGTTATTGTCTTGGTGTGCAAGCTTTTCTCTCCAAGCGAATCAAGATGTTTGGTGGAATTCCATGTGGGAGACCCCCTGAAAGGGGGATTGAGCAAGTGATCAAACTTGAAGAGGGTGCTAAACCAGTCATCACTACTCCATATTGAAATCCAAAAAGGCACAAGGATGAGATTGAGAAGGCCATACAATAAATCTTGGACATGGGACTCACATTCGCCCAAGAAAGAGTCCTTTTTCTTCATCAATGTTTTTGGTGAAGAAGGATGGCACAATGCACATGTGCATAGATTATTGATCCCTCAATAAGAAGACTATCAAGAACCGGTATCCAATTTTGAGGAATGATGAGCTCATTGATGAGCTACATGGAGCAATTTAGTTCTCCAAGATAGACCTCAAATTGGGTTATCATCATATCAGAATGCAGGAGGACATTGAAAAAACTTCTTTCATATGTAATTTTTGGGAATGATGAGTTTTTAGTTATTCCTTTTGGCTTAACTAATGTACCTACGACCTTTCATTCTTGCATGAATTTGGTATTCAATAATTATCTAAGGAATTTTGTTCTAATCTTCTTTGATGACATCTTGATTTACAGTAGGTTGTGGGAAGAACATCTCAAACATTTGGAGGAGGTTCTCGGTATTTTGGAGGCTGAATATTTGTTTGTCAAAGAATCCAAATGTGAGTTTGGTATGATCAAACTCCTTTATCTTGGTCATGTTATCAATTCTAAGGGAGTTAGTATGGACTAGGAGAATATCAAAGCCATCTTGGATTGGACACCACTAGAAAACCTCACTTAGTTGAAGGGGTTTTTGGGTCTTTGTGGGTTCTAAAGAAGGTTCATGAAGGGTTATTCTTAGTTGGTTTCTCCTCTCATGGATCTTAACAAAAGGGGGGAATTCACATGGTTATATGCAATATAGACGAATTTTGATAATTTCAAGCACATTATGAGTTCATGTACCATTTTGGTTATACCAAACTTCTCCACGCCATTTGAGCTACAATGTGATGCTTCAAGAGAAGGAATTGCTATTGTTCTAATGCAAGATAAGCATGCTATCGTCTTTGATAGAAAAAAGTTGAGGGGTGTGGAGAGAAAATACTCCATATATGACAAAGAGATGCTTGCAATCATACACACCTCGAAAAATTTTTGGTAGTTTCTAGTTGGTGGCAAGTTCATCATGAATACTAACCATAATAGTGTCAAGCACTTCTTGCATCATAAAGATCTCAATGAAAAACAATAGAAGTGGGTTAGTAAGCTTCAAGCTTACAATTTTTGATATATATTATGTCAAGGGGAGGAACAACATAGTGGCCAATGCCTTGTCAAGAAGGCCAAATTTGAGCTCTTTGATAGATATTACAACTGATTGGAAGTAGTAGATCCTTGTAGAGTACACCAAGAACTCCTTTTCCACCATCATAATTTATGGTACCTTGCATGACGAAAGGTACAAGTTGGTGAATGATTTGATCTTGTACAAGGAAAGAATCTTCTTGGTGCCTGAATCAAAGCTCAAGATGAAGGCTCTTCAAAAAATTCATGACATTCCCTTGGCTAGTCACTAGGGTTATTTCAAAACTTATAGATAGATTTAGGAGAGGCTTTCATGGAAGGGGCTCAAGGATGAGGTCCTTTTCTATGTCCATGAATGAAAAATCTACCAACATAACAAGAATGAGCATATCTACCAATAGAATAAGAATGAGCATACTTTTCCTATAGGATTGTTGTAGCCCTTTCCCATTCCCAGTCAAAAACAAGAAAGTATTTCCATATAATTCATTATGGGCTTGTTTAAGGTGCAAGGGATGGATTTCATTTTGGTGTTTTTTGATAGATTGAGGAAGTTTGCACACTTATTTATCTACATTCACAACAACTCAAGTTGTTTATTTGTTCTTTAGAGAGGTGTTCAAATTGCATAAGTTTCCCAAAAACATTATGAGTGATAGGGACACAAATTTCCTAAGCACATTTTGGCAAGATATTTTTAGATTGAGTGGTACAATTCTCACCCCAAGCATTATTTATCACCCATAGATGAATGAGAAAACCAAGATTGTGAACTAGTGGCTTGAAGGTTATCTCAAAATTATGTTTTTGGATAGAAAAAGGCTTGGGTGAGATGAATCCATTTGGGTGAATATTGTTATAATTCTTCATACCACATGTCCATCAACATGTCTCCATTCATGGATTTGTATGTATACAAATTCCCCAACTTCATTGATTTTATTTTTGGTGACCGTAGAGTTTCTCAAGCGAAGGATTTGTTGTAATAGAGCCAAGAAATTTTTAAATCCTTAAAGAACAATCTCCAACATGCCCAAAATTAATAGAAGTTGTATGTTGATCAATAGTGTATTGAGCGTGTGTTCAGAGTTGGAGACATGATCTATTTGAGACTTCAGTCATATCAACAATCCAATCTCAAGAAGAGTGGAGTAGAGAAGCTTAAGCCACATTTCTATGGGCCATTTAGGATCTCCAAGAGAGTTGGGGAAGTGGATTACAAGTTAGAGATACAAGAGAGTAACAAAGTACACACTATCTTCCATGTGTCATGCCTCAAAAAATGTGCTTGGACACAATGTTCTTGCTTCCATAGAGTTACCTCCATTGAATGAGGAATGAAAGTTGGTTTTGGTTCTAGAAGTAGTAATTGATTTTAGAGAGCATTCATTGAGGAGGAGAACCATTAAAGAGCATCTGGTGAAATGTAAGAATCTTCTAGTTGAGGATGCAACTTGGGAGGATGAGCAGATCTTGCATCATTCAAACTTGTGATTGCTTGGGGACAAGCAATCTTAGAAAGGGAGGATTTTAATGCCCCCTTCACAGTCCTAGGCATTTCAATGATTGTTAGCCTATTTTTGGAGTCCCATAGGCTAAATAAAGGAGTTTAGGGGATTCCAAGATTCTTGGAGGATTCTTGTCAACACTTTCAGGGAGTACATGCAAACGTTGCTAGAGATCTTTTTGGGATTTTATAGGTTTTCTCTAATCCTTGGTGGGAAGTATTGCTATTTTAACAATGTCTATTTTTGGAAATTACTATTTTTAGTAAGTTTCAATGCATCTCTATTTGGGCCAATTTGGAGTTTGGACACACTTACTATTTTTAGTGAGTTTCTATTTTTAGTAAGTACTATTTTGGGTAGCTGGTCTTGGCAGCAATACAATGTAGGGTTTCCAGTTTTGGTAATGGTTGGTAGTTTTAGTTTGGTGAGTTATGTTATTTTTGGCATATTATTCATCTGCCATCACTTAAGTCTTTGAAAAGGTAATACTACAACTTAAGTTATATAGGGAAAATATGACCCCTCCTTGTACCCCACGCCTAAGTTGATGACTTTAAGTTATTTCTAAAAGGTGTTCATGTAATTTCTCAAGTTGGAAACCAAAGTTGGAGGAGTTAAGTAAAACTAAAATAAATTAATATTTCCTTGAGATGGTCATCCCTTTTGGAGGGAAAAGGATTTCAAAATTTGGATCCCTAATCTCTATTTAAACCCATCTTGTGCTCTCATTTGGGTTATGCTATTTTGATATAATGAAGTGTTGTTAAATTGGAGACAAAATCCTTTGGGCTTTGAGGATAGAAACCCTCAAGATGGCTCTATTTTTAGAGTTGAAAAATACTCCCTAGCTGGATGTGGGTGTGGCTTCATTGCAGGAGTCACCATTGGAGCTTATTGGTGATGACTTTTAGTTTTATTTTAGTTTTGGTTACTTATGATGTTTTCTAGTTGTGTTTTAGTGTGACAACTATTCTTGCAGAGGTTTCAAAGTGTTTTTGGAGTGCTTTTCATAAGTTCTATGCTTGTAGGCCATACCATTCACACCTAGGCCAAACCAACATTTTTTCTTGTGCTGATTGGAGGAGGGAATAATGTTTTGTGGGTATTGATACATATGATTCCACATCCTTGGGTTCCCCCTTATGCCAAAGTGAATTTTTTTTAGGAAGGTTTCTTTTTTACATGGATGGTTACCCCCCTTGTTAGGTTGTACATTTTGTGCTAAAGAGGATGTGCTAGTTATGAGGTTATTTAATCCTTTTTTTTTTTAATGTTTGGTCCTCATGATGGTTCCTAGGATTCACTAAGTTATTTTTATGGTTATATGGTGTTTGGGGTTGGTTTGGAGTTCATTGTATGGAGTTGTGACAATTTTGTAGCTTGCTGGTTGGTGTAGTAGACTGCTACAAATTCTTTATTAGACTTGTAACTTTCATATTAGACCTTTGCAATGGTATACCAAACTTGTTATTGTTTCATTTAGCCATGTTTTATGATATTCTCTTGCTAACATATTGCAAGGATTGATTATTGGCCCAATGGTTTGATATATTGTATTAATTAATTCATGTTTCAATCGTATATTGTAGCTATTACCAATTTTTTGCCACAACTCGATTGGTGGAGCTGGCTGAACAATATTTTATCATGAGGTGAAATTGCAGATTATGTTTGAGTGTTGTTTGTACATCATGTTCATTGTTCGTTAAGTGACAGTTGAACATTAAGAGGAGAGAACTGAATTTCAAAATGCTATTCAGATGTTCCAGAATTAAATGAGGTACATAATTGAGCATATAAATAACAGAGCATTTTAAATGCTTTCGTTCATTTCATGAAAAGATTCATATTTACATAGTTTCATTTGATTGCAAGAATCAAAATGATATTACAACAGTGCATTTAAATGCATTTTATTTTCGAAGTGAAAAGCATAAAAGATGAAATCAAATATCCACACAAGCCGTGGATGTGACTGTCAATGCACCATTAATAGTACACTACACTATTGGAGATGCAAAAGAAAAATCACATTAGTAAATGACATAATCATCATTCGATGTTTTGGCCGATGGTCGATGACGAATGGTGCACCTTTGTCTTCTCGAGTTTCGTCGACCTGTAAGAGGAAAAGGGGGGTGTCAATGGCTCCGATTATGAAGTAACCTATATGAGTCACCAACAATAGTGCAGCCTACTATTAATCATAAACTGAAGCAATCAAGGAAGTACAGAAGAAATCACGAAGCTGATCAAAAACATCAACATGATCATCATATCTTATTTTTATTCTAACATTGTTTCTTTGTGCAGGTATAGTGAAAATCACGAAGACGATCATTATTCGAAGACCAAGCATATGGAGAAAAATGGGCTCCCACAAGGGTAGAGCTCGGCATGCTGCCCTTATTCATTACAAACGGGCTGATTTAAAGATTACATCATCATGTTCATCAAAAGAAATGAGATACAACTGAAAAGGTAAACAAAATTATCTATCAAGCTATTAAACCAACTGTGCATTCATAACGATCAGGTTAATGTTTTCTGAAGGCTACAGGTGAGCAGTGAGTTTAACTCGCTCGATTAATTCAACTAAGTACCATAATGTCAAACATTGTTGCATAGTTCACGTTCTGTGTTTTTTGTTCGTCATGATCATATATGTCATGCAAGGTTCAGTTCATCAGTGTTCTTTTCACAGCCAAGGACAGTGAACAGGCATACATTATGCCTTAATGGAGATTTTTGTTTTGATTTTCATCATGAAAGAGAGCATATTTAAAGAACAGTTTGTTAAGTGGAACATAAAAATGCATGAAGAGTACCATGTTGAAGCTCAAGAGTACGAAAGACAGATAGGGCATTCAAGTGACAAATGAATAACCAGTTCTAGTTGACTGATAAGTAAATATAGCTTTAAGAATCACAAGGTGAGAAATGATTGTTCCAGAACGACATGAAATGATAACAGTTTCATTCTAGAAGGTGTTTCTGAGGTGTTAGTTATGCATAGGAATAGATGAGTAGATGCAGTCCAAAGAACTACTATGTTCAGTTAAAGTTTCTAGATAAAGTCCAAGACAGAAAGCAAGAGTTTTTGTATGGTGGAATGAAGGAATCCAAAAATTTATGTGTGCGAAGAAAACAACATGGAGCAGTAGTCTGGAATACTTGTGTCATGGAATGACACAAATTGTTCTAATTTTCTAGATATCTGTGTGTTGGTTCTTGAAAATTCAAAAGCCAAGGGGAGCTAGGGTTGTGCACAAAATTCAAAATATATGGTTCTTGTTTGTTTTCATACACCCACATTGGGGTTCACATTTATAGTGCTCAATCCTGTATATTACGAATGAATTCATATGGTTGTAATACAAACAAAGGATACATTTCTAGAATTTCATGAATCTATGTTTCATTTTCTTCATGAAGAGACAAATACAAAAGCATGCTAAAAGTAAGGAATTCGAATGATAAAGGAGCCCAATTTTATACAAAGTATTGAAATATACAACCTCTCCATATTACAACCAACCTCATATGGTGAGGGTTTCAGAAATGTGTTTCACAAATGCAAAAATAAAAAGACATTTCGAGCCCAATCTTCAAGAAGCATTTTTCTTCATTTTTAGGAAGGCCCACAGTGGGGTTTGAAAATACAATCCAGAATATTATAATTCCCAGTTTTCCATGAAGATTTTAATAGGAAAGCTACAAGAATATCAATGAATGCCACCAACC
The DNA here is from genome assembly GCA_007258455.2 of Sequoia sempervirens. Taxonomy (NCBI): domain Eukaryota; kingdom Viridiplantae; phylum Streptophyta; class Pinopsida; order Cupressales; family Cupressaceae; genus Sequoia; species Sequoia sempervirens. The sequence goes on along the minus strand of VDFB02000010.1, from coordinate 34,078,158 downwards.
ATCATGGGCTGAGCTTTTAGACTAAATGCAAATGGATATACAAAGTACCCACATTCGGGGTTTGCATTTAAAATACAAAAAATATAGTTGCAGTGATAACCCATATGGGGTTTTTAAATAAAATAGAAAAAGCATAAAATGCGAATTTTCTATGGTGGGTCGAGCTTCAAAATGAGGGAAATGCAGTTTTTATTCAATTCTCGTGATACCCATATGCGGGTTTATCTTCAAATATCACAAAGGAGAGTTTCCTATTTTGGGTCAAGCCCAGAAACTTTTAAAGTTGTTTTCCTATGATACATATGTTACGGCCTGTATATGGCCATTGAATCTTAAGTAAAGGGAATTTTTTAGAGCTTTCTGTTTGAAGAGATACGCCAGTAGGGAGGTAAATACAAGGAGACCAAGCTCAAGGATTTGAGCTCATTCAACAAAGCACAGGAGTACCGAAACAAATGTGTTAGAGGCTACATAACCTGCGGCCATAAGGCCAGAATGAACAAAGATGAAAAGCCATAGAAGTATTTTACCTTGTGCGCAGAAGAGGATAAAACCCTTAGGAAAGCTTCCTTCATGAAGGCTTTAGACAAAGCTCGAGTTCAAAGCTCATTTCGGCCAAAGGAATATGAGCACAAAAATATAAAGAAGACGCATTAGAAGTTGTGTTGGCCACGGCCACAAGAGCAGAAAGTAGTCACAAGCAAGTGTACAAAAGAAAGTTAGAGAAAGCAACTATGAGCAGGTCACGGCCTTAGTAATCCTTCTGCTCTTTGAATGAAAAAAGAGCTATAGAATACAGAAAAACCGAGCTTACCCATTGAAGAAGCTCGACTACTGAAGAGCATGATGAAGTTGTCAAGGCACATGAGCTCAGATTCGAGGTCAATCATGGCAGCGTGCTCTCAAGCAGAGCTCATTTTCCTCAAGGTGATCATTTGCAAAATGAATCATTGTTAGGGTTTTGCATCTTTTTCTCATGCCCTAATTCGAGCCAACCTTATCATCATCTAGAATATTCGGTCAAAGCACATGGGGAAATTCGAATGGGATAATATTTGCATCATATTTTATTCAAAGTTTGAAGTTTAATGTATTTGAGGGTGGCCGAAATTATGTGCCTAGGTCGATGTGTTAGGTCTTCATGACTTTTTCTTTTTGCCTTAGTGAAATGTGGGAGCTTGAATACCTTGCGTTATTGCTTTGAGAGGGAAATGAGGGTATGGGTGTTGAATATGTTATGACCTAGGTATAATTTTGACCTTTATCCACTTAGGGTTTTTAATTTTAATTGATTTTAAAGAAATCAATTGGAGATCGATGAGAGGATAATGATGTGTATTAATATTTTTATGTTTTTTTGAGAAAAACAAAGCATTGTAATGGAGAAATAAGATGTTTTCTTTTTTGCAAAAGATTTTATAATCTTTAATTGCAAAAAAAATAGACAAATTGTAAAATCTGCAATCCTTTAAAGCAGAATCGTAAAGCAATCTTTTATAAGTTGTTTTATGATTTCTTGCTATTTTTAGCAGATTCAACTTGACTTCTTCTCTTGGTCGGATTTGAGTCTTATCTTGGAGAGATAAGGTTTTTTTTGGGCTTTTAAAGCAGATTCAGCCTATTTTTAGAGGCTTGACAGGTTCATCATAAAAGCGGTATGCTTTTTTCTGCTTTTATGTAGTTTTTGAGATAGTTTGAAGCTTTTTTCCTTGAGCTTTTTTCTGAGCTCGGATTAGGGTTTCTTGAGAGTGATATCTTTGGAAAGACTTAGTTTTTTAGTTGGTTTTTTTTCAGTTCAGTTTTCAGTTCCTGCTCATACACATTTTTTGAGTTGGTGAACCCTTTTGTATTCAGTTCATAATTATTCACTCTTTCAGTTTTAATAAAGCAACAATATTCTCCTCATTTCTGTCTCAGTTTTATAATAGTAATTTTATGTCTTTGTGGTTCAAATCAGAATCCTTTTATGTCTTGTTGTTGTAAGTTGTGTTTCAAAATTGCATAGTTTTAGGTTGCCTATTGTATTTCATTTAGGAATCTTCATGCAAAATACTGATGGAAGTATGTGCCAGTGGGATTGTGAGATTCATTGCGATAGGAAGGCTATTGTGAGTGTCAATGTTTGAATTTCATAACTTTAAGTTAATCATCAGTTAGATTCAAGTTTGTTTCAGTCCATCCTTCTATCCCTTTTCCCAAAAGTTATTTAGAATAGGATCAATCATTTAGAGAACCAGCTCGCTCTGGAGATTCCTTCTTCACTCAAATCACCCACATCTGAAGGAGGTTTCCATGTTTCAGTAGGTTGCTGAATATTGCATTCAGCAGGGTGCAAATCTATTGATAACAGTATCTATATAGTAGTTTGTAATTGTTAGCATCATTTATATTGAGCTCAATTGTAACACTAATTTGGTAGTACCATTCAATGAATTACTCATCTTTGGTTTTCATTGCTAACCCCATTGAATAAGGCTAGCTGCCAAATGCTTTCTTTGCAAGTTATTATTCCTACTGAATAAGTAGATATTTCCTTTCATTTTTTGGTGGTTTCATACTTACCCCATTGAACAAGTGGTTTACTTCAGAAACATTTCATTGTAAGCCTTTACCACTGTATGCTCTTACCTTTCCCACATCAGGATTTGCGTGATTTGAAAGTGGAAGATAATTGATTTTACTTGATTCTTACTTATCACTCACCCCATTGAACAAGTTGTTGCATTTTTAGTTATTACAATGTATTATCACTCACCCCATTGAATAAATGGTTGCTTTATATTATTGCAATGTACACATTTCTACTGTATGTTCTCGCCTTGCCCACATCGGGATCTAGGTGATCAGAAAGTGGAAGGTAGTTTAATTCAATTGTTAATCATTGTCATTTTGGCTAATGCTAATAGGTGCAAATTTGAAAAAAAATGAGGTAGATATTACAAAATCAGTATGGTTACTTTCCTAGCCAGTCTCAAGATGTTGATAATATGGAGATTAGTGACATTAAAGAAATATTGCTAGAATTCGCAGGAGGGTTGGATGATCTTAGAAGAGAACATGCATATAGATTATAGTAGGAGGAGCTTGATTATCAAGCTTATCTTCATGGATAGTATATGGAGTCACAAGAAAGGTATAAGGAAGACAAGATGAAACTATTGTTGGCCCAAACACAAAGGCAAGAAATTCAATCAGATTTTTGCATTCCTAGTTTCAAACAAGCACCTCTTATATTAGTGGATTAACCTATGAAGGAGGAGGTTTCTAAGTACAAGTTTCCAAGATTAAAGCAAGAAAAGCCTCATGTATCCTCAAGAAAGTGTCCTAAATTTAAATTTATAAGTTTTAGAGGGACTTTTCAATTTCAAGAATATGTGCTTACATAAACTCAACATATTGTTCCTTAAGGATAACCCTCTTCAAAACCTATTTAACTCTTCAAGTGACTTTAAAAAGCCTCTTGAACCCCATACTAAATCAGCCTTCTTGTCAAGCCATTATTTACCTTTACAAAGGTGGACCTATTGTTTATCAAGAAAGTTGGTTTAGTGATAAAAAAGGGAGGTGTTTGAGGAAAAAGAAGAAAAACTTGTTAATGGAACTTCATGTGATACGAAAATGGAAACATTAGACTTGCTGCATGAAGAAAATGAGCACAAATAACTGAAACAACAAGATATTAAGAAAAAGAAGGTGAAGAAAATGAGGAGACTAAAATTTAGTTTGATGAGCTTCCTTGTTTTGTTGACAAGGATGAGGAAAATATGCCAATACAAAAATCATCTAAAGAGTGTGGACATCAAGATAAGGAGGAAGAAAGAGGTGATGAAAATAAAGATTTGACAAGCTTGTTTGATGAACTTCCTTGTTTTGTGGATAAGGATGAAGATAACACACTAATGTAAATTTCAATCCAAGTTTTAGGGAAACTGGAAGATACAAATGACCATGATAAGGTGTTGATCTATGAGGAGGAAAATGAGGATAAACTTGTTTTGCAAAATAGAGAAGTTGACACACACAAGGTTGCTAGTCAAGATAAACATGTTATTAAATCAAAACTCCTACTTCAATAAGATGACCTTGATGTTTTTATGGTTCATCGAGAGAGCTACTATGAAGTAAAAAACAATCCTCTTGTGTAGAAACACAAATAAGAGTTTGCAAAGGACTTGGTTTGGGAAGACTTAAAAGTGTTTTTATTGGAACTCTTTGAAGGAGATATTGAACAACAAGAACATAGTGTAGAAATTACAATGTCTCCATCAAATGTATCACAAGAACCAAACCATTCAAATTGACAAGGTGATAAAGTACCAATCCACAAGCAAGAAACTGGTAATGAGGGTTTAAAATTTATCCTTTCATGAGGATGTCCTATCAAATGTCTCACCAAGATGGAGGCCAATAAGATACCATAGGTCATACTTACACCCAAGCATGAAGTTGCAGTTGAAGAGGAAGCTATATATGAAGTTAATTTTATGGAGAAAGTGCTTATAAGAAGAGCTATGTAACTATAGTTTAAAGATTTGGGTGAATACATAACAATGTTGATGGTTAAATAAAATATTTCATACCTTGTAAGGATTGTATTACATCAATACATAAAGATAATAAAGTGAAAAAAATATCACTCTGGGTTGTTCATGTCCATCTATTGATCGTAATATCATACAATTTTCATGCCCCAATATGCTACAAGTTGTTACCATCAAGTATAATCAACTTAAAATCAAGTAGACTAGCTATATAAAGAATTACAATAGTATATGGAGACACCTTATATGTATGAGAAGTTATTAATAGGATTGAGTTGCTAGTAGATTGGTTAGTCATTTGTATTTTTTAAATCAATATTTGTGTTGTGGAGCAATCCTAATATGGAAAAAAAAATTAAACTCTATTATTTATCTTGAGAAAATTGTTCATCATAAATGTGTTACAAATCTTAGTTTATTCCATATTATAAAACTATTTAATGTATTTTGTCAAAAATCTATGCAATATTGTTAAAATACATTCCAAACTCTATTTTGGTACAAATAAATTAGTAAGGGGATTTTATAATAGAGGGATACATGGCTCTTAGATACAACTTTAGAGAAGAATACCTCAAGCCACTCACCCCACCTTGATAATATATATGGATTATAGGTGGTGGATTACATATAGATGTGAGGGGATGTTAAGGGATGGATTGATTTATATCCTTCATTGTAAAATATCTCTAATCCTTGTAGCTTTTGATGACTCTATTGACATGTGTTTTGGAATGCCAACACATTGGAACAATGACAATTCCCCTACTTGAAAGGAAATTACCATCAAGATTCTTCTTTTGATTACAATTTGTAAAGAAAACCAAAACAACTTAGTAGGAGAGATTGTCAACAATCCCATTCAAGGGACTTTGATGGAATAGTATGAGTCACAAATAAAAAATAATGATTAATGATAAAATTAATTATCCACCATCTGAAAATATTATTTTAGTGTTTCATATAATTTCTTTAAATTTCAACTTGTTACAAAATAAAATAATTATTGGAGTAATTAGGACAATCACTTGATAATTAATTAATTATTAGGTACCTTATTACTTGAATCACTTAAGCTAAAATTAGGAGTTATTTTTAATTATTTGATTGGGTTATTTATAGGTTAAGTTGTCTCACTGCATGAGATAAGGACACTTCTCACAATCTAATCAAATCCTCACCTAGGGTTTGCCTTTTTATTTTATAAGAATTCATTATTGTACTTTGTGACAACAAAATTATAGGTTAATCTCAATATTAGATGCTTGTGTGGATTCAATCATTTCTCTCTTGGTTGCATATCAAATTAGTCACTTTGATATCTCATTTTTGATAGGTGTTTTGGTTGCAAGTGACTTCTAGGAGTTATGTCGGGTTTACTATCAACTCCAACATGGTATCAGAGCACCAAATATATGACTTCCTATCCAAATTTTGAGGGATCTAGCCTTGAGGGGAAAATTAGCTCATTCTAGAATGAAACATGCATCATTGTTGAGTGCAATATGATTGAAAAACTGAGTGCCTTTTGTTTCGCCAAAATTGGAAAAGTTGAAAAAAAAAGAAAAAAATAATAGTTTGGATTTGTATAGTCATTCATATGGTCGTACAGTGTCGTACAACTCAACTGCCATTTATTTTCCATACAGGCATACAAACAAGTTCCTAATCTCTTGTTTTTAAAAAAAAATCAATGTCAAGTTTAAAAAATAAGGAAAGTTTTATTAAAAAAATCAATTACAAAAAAACTATAGTTTTTTTTGCATTGGATATAGATCCCAACAGTAGCAGTGCCTACCCATGTGGCCCCATTCCAATAGCCAATGACTTCATAAGTCATCCACCTTTTCCCTTTCCAATCAACCAACCACATAAACTCGATGATCTTCTAAGATTCCTAATGCATGTTTCTTTTTTGGTGCCCCAAAACTTTGGTCGGCAGTCATACAAAATAGAATGGCTGTCAAATTTTTTTCGGCTGCATATTTCAACATCTAAAAAGATTTTGATGGTTGTCAAATTTTTTTGGAAAGGGGGGGTTTTTCCACCGATAGAGAATATTTTGTTCTTACATCAACGGTATGGTCATCTGCATGGATAGTACCCTTAGCCCCCCTCCAAGCCCCATTTTCCCTTTAGTAGTTTTTTTTTTCTTCTTGGCATAACTTAGGCATACAATGTTGAAATTGAGCAATCAAGGGATTGTCAGAAAGTTGGTTTTGTGTACTTTCTAGTGGTATAGGTCTCATCATCAATTTTTTTTATGGTTAATTTTATTCTTAGTCAAAGTAAAATCATCATTTTCTACTTTTGAGCTCATAAATTTTCACACATCTTTGATTTTCACAATCCTTGCAGTATTGGAAGGTATTTCAGAGTTCTTAAGATCCATTCATGCACTTTTCCAAAATCTTCCCCAAGTACATTTTTTTCATTTTTTTATGATTTTTTTCTTAATTACTTGGATTTCTTGGCACCTATAAATGATCTATTTTCATGAATGACTTAATCTGATTTGCGTTATATGTACTAAGGTTATCAATCTATGAGTTTTTCATTTGAGGAAGTATATCATGGGATTTTTTGTTCATCCTTCTATGGTCATCCTAGGAAAGGATAATTATGGGTTGGAAAAATGATATCCTGACACATCTTAGGTGGCATGACCTTTTTCCTTATCTTTATGGACTCATTCCTACACTAGACACACCATGGAATGGATAAACTTGGGGTATTATTATTGATCATGTTGTAGGAGTGATTTGTTCTTGTGTTGATCAAGACACTATGCGTGTTGTATCAGACATTGATTAACTCCACACACTTTCAACTTGAATTTGGGAGATCCATCAAGACCCTCATATCTCTCCTTTCATAGAGGATCCTACTGCATCTTGTCTCATTCCTCTTGTAGATACAAATTTCATACCCTTTGATGATGATACTTTAGAGGAGCTTGAGTATATCATAGGTCTTACATGTTCTTATGGTTAGAGACTTATCTTGATGTTCCCAATCTTTAGATCGAGACTCAATCTCCATCTTCTCTAGTTCTTGATTAGCTTGGTATTGCCACATCCTTGGCCCCTATTGGTTCAATGTAATAAGAAATTCATATTCTTCCAAACACAACTGCTTGGGATTCATATCTTGTAAACATATCCTTATTTGTAGAGTCTCGAATTATAGATTTGGAGGATTAATCTAAGGGAATTCATCTCCTCTTTATTGATGGCCACATCGTTATTGTTGGCTCATCATTTTCATTGTCTTTGAAGCTTTTTCTACATCAGATTTCATAGGCTTCTAGATTGAAATCATCTCATTTTGAGTGTGGACACTTGAGCAGTTTTCATAGGCACACATCATTTGGATTTAAATTCCTAATTCTTCCATATTTTGGGAATGAATTCTCCAATCATCAACGAAATTGTTTCTTCCTAAAGGGAGAAATGTGTTTTTTAGGCAGTGGATCATATTACGTCTTCAAGCATTTATCATTGGAATATGAGCTACTTCTTTATGGGGGATTCATATCCTCTTTTTCTCTCTCCTACTGGGGGGACATCTATTGTACTTTTGTGATAGCAACAATCTTTGGGGGGTCACATTGAGTCCTCCTTCTATCCTTCTTTCACTAGTGTAGTTATTTCATTTTCTCATTTTTAGAGAGGAGCTTTTTCCCATGTGATTTTATTCTTTTCTCTAGTTATGAGAGATTTCATTTGTTTATACATGGGTACCTCATCAAAACTTGTATAGGGGACTCATCATTGCATTCTTCATCAAGGTTTTTTAGCTTCTCCCTATGTTGATATTAAGGGGTTGTTGCAGTAATTAGGACAATCAATTGATAATTAATTAATCATTAATTAATTATTAGGTCCCTTATTACTTTAATTACTTAAGCTAAACTTAGGAGTGCTTTTTTATTACTAAATTGAGTTATTTATAGGTTAACTTTTCTCATTGCATGAGATAAGAACACTTGTCACAATCTAATCAAATCCTCATCTAGGCTTTTCATTTTTCTTTTATAAGCATTCATTATTGTACTTTGTAATAATTCCATTACAATTTTATTCAATTAACTATACAATTGCATGTTAATCTCAATATATAGAAGTTTGTGTGGATTCAATCATTTCTATCTTGGTTGCATAGAAAATTAGTCGCTTTGATCTGTCATTTGTGATAGGTATTTTGGTTGCAAATGATTTTTGGGAGATGTGGGGTTCACTATCAACTCCAAAAATAATAATTTCACATCAACACAAAGCTTCAAAATTTTGAATTACAAAGCATAGAAGTTGAAAATACACTTTTATTTTCTTCCTCTTACATGCATAAATGCATCACTTTAAAACCCTACTGAAACCTCATATAATCTAAGCCTATTTTAACAGTTGCAAAAAAGTGCAAAAAGGGAAGGGGAGAATAGAATGATTAGATAATCTAAGCCTATTTCCCCCTACTTCATACATCATTCAATAGATTAACTAGTTTCAATTCAAACCAATCTTAACATTGACCCAATATGTCATAACAATATCCAAGATAATGTAATTTTTATCGAAAGTTGAATCACAAAGCCCTTAATCTAACCACTTGTTGTGCAATATAGATTGAATAAGAAAACTCAATAGCTCAAAGTGTATTTTTTTTTAAAATTAAAACTCCAAAATCATTGAATCCATCAATTAAATACATGAAGCATAACAAATGTATTTTATTCAATAGGCCTCCAACTCCTTGCAAATATTTTCAATTACATATATATAGGTTTATTAGATAGGGAAGGTGAAAATTTATTCCTTATAAAGCTAAAAAAGGAAAAATACAAAGAGAATTCCAAAAGTCACTTTTGAATTGCACTTAAACTTCTAATTCCTCATTACATTATATCAAAAATTTGACATGGAAATAAATGTTCAATGATTTGTGTACACTTACTAAATTTAATTTACACCTTTTTTATTACTATTAATTTTGATTATATTTAATAAAATTACCAAAACTATCCTAACATGCTTAGGGTTTGGACTATTTGAGAAAATAAAATTGGCATTAACTTTAATAAAATTATTTGAAATATTCTCACTCACCTACTTAAACTAAGTCAAATTCTTTTGAAATTTCTCACAAGAATTCCATATTCTCATAAGTTGAGTGATTGGTGTTGAATCAAAATTGGCATCTTTTGGATATTCTCTCTTAATAACTTCCTCAAATTGATCTTTCCAAATTTGTGATGAATCAGATACATGTTCATCATTGTACAAAAAACACATAATTTCCTCCACAAAATATTATACATCATTATGTCATACAATATTTCAAATTTCATCTTGTAGGTTTTCAAAATTTTCATTTATAATTTATATGCTTCTCTTCATCTCTTGTTCACATAAAATTCTATTTCATCCAATACCCCTTCATCCATAAAATATTGAAAATCCACCTTTTCCATCTCCATGACCTATGGATAATTTTTTTAATTACTCTCGGTTCTTCATCTATTTTAGTCTCCAACATTTTCATTTCATCTTTGTCTTTAGTGAAATTATCACACATAAAATCAATTTCATTGAATAACACTATGCCATAAGAATAGGATCTCTACATTCCATGCCATATTATCTCTAACAGTATTACATAATTCTCTAGTGCCTAGTATATCCTTTTTATGGTCTAGAAAAATTAGGGAGCATGAACTATAGTTGATGAATCAATAGGATCCACCAAACAATCAATATAAGACGTGTATGGAACCTTGTCCTTTAGTTTTGTTGTCAATCAAGATTTCACCCTTAGCCAAGATAAACTTAACTATCCTGTTGAAACATGTAAACATTCTCAAATTGTGAGTGATCTATGGTGAGAGTGAATCTCCACAGTGGGTTGGTTCCCCAGGCAGATTACCTAATCTAAATGACTTTTTGAGGAAAGGGTTAGGAGGAAAACTTGAAAAATGAAATCCTAAAACCTGAGGATGATTCACTAGAATTTTAAATGGACTTTGATGATATTACACAAATAATTTATCAAAACTTTAACCCTCACAATCCCACTTGAAACATACAACTCAACAATAATTTGTATGAAGGCTCAAATTGAACACAATCATACAACCTAAATTATATGAAAATTTTCACACAAACTTACAATAAAAAGACATAAAAGGATTCAGTATTTTCAAATCACAATTACATCAAATTAGTACTACAAATATGAGACAATATATGAGAAGGAAAGCTTTGTTATTTAGTGAAACTGAAGGAGTATGCAAGATAAAAATCTGAGTACAAAAGTGTTTACAAAAATCTCTACAAAATGCATAAGAGAGCAAGAAACCATAATCTGAACTGAGAAAAATCAAAATTTTCTCCAACTTATATCTCCCAAATGTCTCCAATAGTGAGAATAGAAAAAACTAGTTGAACTACATATTAGAATATCAACTTTAATCCATTTTCGAGCTCAAGAGAAAAGAATCCAAAATAGTGCCCAAAACTGCTCCAAACTAACTGAAAAAGATGAAAACTTTCTATCTCCAGTAGGTCGATCCAAAAGACTCACAAAATCAGGTTCAAACTGATTGAAAACTGAAAATAGAAGGACAAGTTTTCCCATTCTTTTCCAATTTTTCCAAAGAACTCAAATTCAGAAATAGAAAGATTCTAAGGAGACTAACTGCATTTTAAAATAACAAACATTAAGGCAATTTATAGGAATATTTCCTTAATGACGTTTTACATCATTTGTAGTTTATAATTACAAAATAGAAAGACTCTAAAAGATTTGAGTCTTAACTCCACTTTACTTGCTTCATCTTTTGATTTTTTACAATATACAAAGCAATTATTGATTTTCGATAAAAATTGCTAAGTACATAACATTAGACACTTGATTTTTTTCAAAAATAAGAAGGCTAAGGTGCTGAGGGTAATTGATTTTCTATAAAAATCACAAAATGTGACCAAGGCATATATTATTTTCTAATAAAATCATAAAAAAATACTAAGGCATAAAAAAAATACTAAGGCATATGGACTTCATTTCCTCCAAGGTCATAAAATATTTCTAAGGGCATAAAACCTAGGCATATAATATGTGCATAAAATATCACAAGGGTATTAGTTCGGTATTTGATTTTTAATTAAAAGTGACAAAAATGATAAACTCGAATTAGGGCACATGAAACCCTAACATGAAAACCATCGAACTCCTTGTTTTTTTCCCATCATTTGCACTTGGTCATTTTGGAAAAAAGCTTTGTATGGTGGCTGCCATGGAAGATTAGGGTTTTGAGCTTGAACTTCACCATTTCTTGTTGTTTCAGTGAGATTCCATGGAGATTTTGAAGGAAAAAATGCAAAGGTAATTTTTTGACATAAATCTGGGTATCGACCCTCATTTTTGAAGCAATTTTCGGCCTTCTTGGCCATGACCATCTCTATTTTTTCTGATGCATTTTTGACTTGTCTTAATACTACTTCATCACTTCTGGTTGCCATTGGAGAGCTTTGGACTAAATTGTTTTTGGAGGAGAATTATGAGGAGATTAGCGGCCCTACACTTATTTTTCCCAAGAGCAACTAAGGGTAAGCTTCTATTTGTATGAATCTTGCTCCATTTCTTTATTTTCTATAGAACTAGCTCAATTTGAGCTCAACAATTACAAGTGAATGTATATTCATTTCCTCCATGCATTTTGTGAAAGAACCATGGAAACTTAAGTTCATTTCCTCATTGTAGGTTGCGGCCACGAAAATACAACTGGGTTTTTCATTTTTCTAAATGTGGTGCAAATACTTTCCATGCAAACCCTCATCCATATAAAATCTTCATGATAGAAACAAAAAAAATTCTCCAAGCCATGGCTTGGATCTTCTCTATCTGGGTTTTTGATTTTCTTGTAGGAAAGAGCTTATGCATTCTGGGTATCTCTGCATTTTATGGTTTTTTGGTTTTGAATGCATTCTTTCTCAAAGCTCCTTATGGCTACCATCTCATTTGTATTTCCATTCATAAAGAAATAGATGAAAGTCATTCTCTTTACTTGCAGGCATCAAAGCTTTTCCTTTTTATTTTCAAAACCCTTCTCACAAGGCATTTGCACTTCTTTTCTATATATTTACTTGTCTCTAAACAAGATAAGAATGGAGATAGCATTTCTTACAATTTTGAAGAAGCAACATAGCTTCACCTCTCTCTGTTGTTTGTCCACTTTACTCAAAATGCAGCAAGATGTCCATTGAATAAATATCTACATGATTTGAAGTATTCTTTTGTTTCAATCTATAGTATCATATAAATGCACATTCATTATTTACCCCTCATTGCATTCTAGTGAAAATGAATGCACTTCTTTGTCTTCTACATTCCTACATTTCTCTCTATTTGACTACTATGTTTGTTTTAATATTGATGTTGTTATATATGCAAAAGTATTGTCTCTTTCAAACTTTGCATACATAGATCTCTGAAGATCATTACACACTGCATAGATAATCAATAATGGCCCTTTGCTCTTCATGTTATAACCCCAACAATCCTTCTCTATTGTTGCTTGTCTTTTGCACTTTCAGTACCTTTAACTCCCTTCACTTTTGATGAGGTACATGATTGTTGCCCCACCATTATGGGTTGTGTAATGAATTTCTGATGACCATCCCACCTTAGTACTCTTTGTGAAACATGTACTCTTCCTGCCCACTTATGTGTAAACACTACTTGTAAGATACCATGTATATGATGACACCTTCATGTGGTACATTGAACATTACAAACAACATAAACAACAACACTTACTTTGTTGCCCTATCAGTGTGAGCAACAAAAATATGAAACATGGCCAAGCAATATGATGTAAACAACACTGTTCTATGAAACCAAATTGGGGCAACATGAAATAATTATATGCAAACAAAAAATTTCAATAAAAGATAGTACATTTTATTCAGCTCTGCATATTTTCAAGCATTCAGATAAGCCATTATTCATATGTGATCTTCATTTTCATTGCACTTCTGAATCTGATTGTCATGAATGATCAATGCCTTTAAGGCTCTTGCAATTACTTTATGATTTACTCCTTCAGTCGAGATGTTTCTTTTGAGCATTGTGAATGTGTTCCTATCTCAATCCCCTCCTGAAGTTAAGGGGCAACATGTTGGGCTCAACCCTTGTGGGAGCCCATTTTTGTACCACATGCTATGATGTATTCAGAAATGAATCAACAACATGATTTCTCCTATACCTGCACAGTGAACAAACATGTTTGATAAAAAATAGTGAAGCTCAATGCTCCTGTGATATTTCATTTTATCAAGCTCTCTTGCATACAAATGTTTGTTGATCTAATGCATCATAGGCAATGCACTATATTTTTGTTGATATGACACATAGGAAGACTCATATCTAGAGCTCTAACAACTTTTCTCATCATGATGCAGGTTCACTCAAGATTAGGAGCAAGGAGGAGCAACTACAATGAAGACCAACACCAAACACAAACATGAAATGATGGATATGTCTCCTCTTATTTGCTTCATTTCCTTTATTTATCTTCAAATGTATAGTACATTCGTTATAATGTGTTGGTTCAGCTATTCCCACGGCTTGTGTGGGACACTTGATCTCTCTTTTTCTTTCCAATGAATATGAAAAACAACATTCTTTGCAATCTTGTACAATTTTGTATATATCTCTTTTTCCAAATGTATGCAACATTGTGAAATGAATAAGTCATTACAGAATTAAACGAAAGCAATACTCTTTTATCTCATGTAGTCTCTTTTATACTGCAAAGCATTAAATGGCAACTTGAATGATTTATTTTGTTATAACACATTGCACAATAACAAATGAACTCTTTTCTTTTAAACTTCAATATATGCAATGGTTAAGCAAAGTAGAAATAAGTTGGAATCTTTTCACCTTTAATATAATGAAACTACTTCAGCTTTTCCAATTTGAGCTATAGGTGAAAAATTGGCAACATTTCTAGCGATTTTTGTTGGATGCTTGCCTACTAAGCATAAAGACCAGTTTCCTTAAACAATTCATTGTGTGGGAGTCAAATCTACCTCTTCTCAAAATCAGAAAACCATGAAACTAAATTTGCAAAAACTCCAAACAACAACATAATACCAAAACAAAACCAAACTAAAAGAAAACTAAAAGGCCTTGGTGGCCAAAAAACATGTGCAACAACACTTAGGGAAATAAAATAACTGAAATGAATGTGCTTCAAGCACTTATTAGCAGAAAAACTACTCTACTATAGTACAAATGTAGAACTTATATTTAGAGGCAATGTTTGAGGTGGATCCCATTAACTGGGATAGGCAACACCTCTCCACTTAACTTTGAAATTTGAAAAGAGTTGTGTTCCTTGAACTCTGTAATTACATAAGGTCCATCCCAAATTGCATCAAACTTGGAATGTTTTCTAGGTTTGCTTTTGTGCTCAACCCACTTGAACACTAAATCTCCAACAAAGAAATATCTTGGCCTTGCGCTCTTGTCAAAATAATTCTTCACTTGGGCTTGATGGATCTCAAGCTTCCTTAATGCTTCTTTTCTAGTTTCTTCTAACTCCATCAGTTGTGCAAGCCTTAATTCCATAGGCTGCTCCTCCAACAACTCAAGTTCCTTGATAAAGTTCAAAGCTGGTAACTCAACAGAAATGGGTAACTTGTCCTCCTTACCATAAGTGAGAACATAAGGAAACCAGTAGCTCTTTTGGGAGTTATCCTATCAGCCCAAAGGGCTAACTTCATCTTCTCATGCCATGTTCTCTAATTGTCCTCAATGGTCTTCTTAATGATTGATCTTAATCATATTTTTATTGGTAGATTCTACTTGCCCATTACCCTGTGGGTAATAATTAGATGAAGTATTCAGAAAGCTATTATTTTTATAGACCAATCATAAATCCTCAAACCAATAAAAGCTAATCCATTATCAGAAATAATTGAATTTGGAGTGCCAAATCTAGATACCAAATCTTGATAAAAGTTTAAAACAAAAGATTCATTTGCTTCCTTCAAAGCAATGGCCTCAGTCCACTTAGTAAAATAGTCAATGGAAATTAGAATCCACTTATGGCCTGCACTTGAAGGTGGATTAATAGGTCCAATGAAATCAAGACCCCACTTAGCAAAAGGTTGTTCTACTTGGATGGGGTATAGAGGCAAAGCTGCAAGCTTTTGCTTACCTACAAATAATGCACACTTTTCACACTTTTTAACCCAAGCAAATGCATCTTTGAACAAATTTGGCCAATAGTAACTAGCCCTCATAATTTTTAGGGTTGTTGTTCTTGCTACAAAATGGCCTCCTAAAGGCCCATTATGAAACTCTTCTAGCATCTTATCTATCTGATCAGGCTCAATACATCTCAATAAAACCCCATGAAAATCTCTCCTATATAAAACACCATTAATAACAGAATAAGGGATAGCTTGTAATCTATAATACCTTCTCTTTTCCCTATCTAAGCCTTCAGGGCACTCACCAGTCTACAGATAATGAACCATTTGCTGCACCTAGCTTGTGATAGGAGTTGAACCAACAACTTTTTCTTCATTACTTAGCACTGTTGCAACATTTCCATCCTCTTCCAGGTTTCCTTCTACATTTTCAGTAAGTTGTTCACACAAACCCTTGACCCTAAAAAGCTTAGTAACCTTTACGTCAACATCAAATTACATTACTCTAGTTATCCAACCAACCCTTTTATCACTCATATCCCTATTAAGTAAGAAATCCTTAACAGTTGGATTTCTAACCAACAGTTGAATTTTGTTGTTAGATAGCATATGCCTGAATTTTTTAAGGCTTCTAACAACAACAAACACATGCTTCTCAACAAATGAGTACTTTACCTCATAGTCATGTAATACTTGGCTAAAAAAGGCCACGTGTTGCTCCAAGCCTTCATCATTCTGCTGGCACAACATTATAAAAATAGTGTCAACTCCTCCAAAGGAATATAAAATGAAATTTGTATCATAGTTAGGATTAATGAGGGTTGGGGAAGCTGCAAGGGCCTCTTTTATTTTCTCAAAGCTCCTCTTATCCTCCTTAGTCCAACTAAAGGGTACATTCTTTTTAAGCATTATTGTGAGAGGTTGTAATAATTCTACAATGTTGGGTATAAACCTTCTCAGAAAGTAAATTCTTCCAAGAAAATTTTGTAAACCTTTCTTATTTGCTGGTAATGGTAACTCAAGAATAGCTGAAACTCTTTCTAAATCAATAGAAATACCATGTTTTGAGACAATGTGTCCAAGGAGCTTACTTTCATGGACATAAAATATGCACTTCTTTGGATTGAGAGAAAATCCAAATTCTCTGCATCTTTGAAAAATCTAGCTCAAATGATCAAAATGTTCATTAGTATCTTTCGAAAAAACTGTGATATCATCTAAATAAACTAGAACAATTTTGTTCATGAGGCCATGAAAGGCCATGTCCATTGCCCTCTGAAATGTTGCCTCTGCATTGGAAAAATCAAAAGGAATTTTTTTGTATGCCATGGTACCCCACTTGGTTGTAAATATAGCTTTATATTGATCCTCCTCCTTCACCAAAATCTGGTTATAGCCTAAATATCCATCCAACAAAGAAAATCTATCAGAACCAAAAACAACCTACGAAATTTGATCCATTGAAGGGAGTGGATAGTGATATTTAAGAGAGGCCTTATTCAAATCACATAAATCCACACAAAGCCTAATTTCCCCATTCTTCTTCCTAATTGGAACTAAGTTAGAAACCCAAGAAGTATGCTTAATAGGAAATATTATATTGCTTTCAATCAACTTATTCAACTCAGCTTGCATAAGATGCTCAAGTTTAGGATTAAGAGGCCTCTATTTTTGCCTAACTGGTTTTGATTGGTTTCTAGCTCAATGGTATGTTGAACTAACTCAAGGTCAAAGCCTTCTAAATCCTTGTATTCCCAAGAAAAAACATCATTAAATTCTTGATACAACAGAATGAAAGCTTGATGCTCCTCTTTTGTACATACCTTTCCCAACTTAAGAAGCTTACCCTTGAATATTTCAATGGCCTCATAATGTTCTTGCTTGATAGTCATGTATTTTTCCTTTCTCACTTGGTCATCTGAATTAAAAACAAATTCCAATGTTACCAGTCCTTTAGGTAGCTTGTTTCACTTCAGCTGCACAATCTGGTTGTCATACTGTTGTTGCCATTTTTGCTAGTTTTCAACTGCAAACTCAACTTCTGCAATAAAAAAACTTATGATCTGCTCGTCATTATCAAAAAACTACCAACTCACATTATTATCAGGCACGAATGGTCTAACAACTTTTACATATTGTTGTGCCTCTACATTATGTATTTCATTTGGAATATAAAATTGAGTTCCTATGGCAACAAGCTTATCTACATGTTTATTTTGGTTTCTAGGAATAAAAAGTAGATTAAAATCATCAAAATCCTCAATTAAGTCCCAAACTCGATGCTTATATTTCTTGAGATTTTTTTTTTTGCAGCAGTTAGATTTCTAACTTGATCACAACTAACTTAGAATCACTATAAACTTGTAAGCACTTAATACCTCTTTTTCTAGCCCATTCTAGGCCATGGATGAGTGCCTCATATTCAACTGTATTGTTTGTACAACTAAAAGAAAACCTCAAAGTTGAATATTACTTGTCTCCATCAAGTGAGACTAACATAGCTCCTCCACCAGCACT
Source organism: Sequoia sempervirens (assembly GCA_007258455.2). Lineage (NCBI taxonomy): Eukaryota > Viridiplantae > Streptophyta > Pinopsida > Cupressales > Cupressaceae > Sequoia > Sequoia sempervirens. Next base: position 34,059,881 of record VDFB02000010.1, on the reverse strand, counting down.
CATTCTGCTTCTTGAACTATCAAAATATAGCTTCCAAAGCCAGTTATCTTGCTATTCAAGCTACTTTTGGTCCTTGCCCAGATTTGGAATCACTACATCAGGTTCAAAAATAGTATAAATGCCTAATCCTACCTCATTAGTGTGGCTGAAAGGGTCAAGCTCATGATTCTCGGCTGCCCACTCATCTAGATTCACATCTTCAATATGTGTGTTGGGGTCTAAGGTCATGGATTGATCCTCCAACCCATGAGCGACGTAGAGGTTAGCATTTATAGGGCTAGGGACATATGGTTCAACATGATCCATGGCTAAAGGCTCAAATTTTATGGTCACTTTTGTACCATATCTTGTTCTAAAAAATAGATGAGACCAATCAGAAGATAAAAACCCACCCAACTTGGCAGTGAAATCCCTAGAAAGGCATATAGCAAAATGAGGTGGTAGGTCAATAATATGAATATCTTGAGGGATTGCAAAATTTGGGCATGCATGCAAGGTAAGAGCTATATTTTTAATTACCCCGGTATTCTGGACATCAGATCCACCTAGCTAAACTACTCCCTTTGACAAAGGTTCATAGACTAATCCTAGCTTATCAGCTAGACTCTTGGGCATTACTGAACTACTTGCACCAGAATCCCTCATACAATTGTGAACAAGCTTATCACCAATGATTAGACTCAAATAGAATGGAGGAGGCTTTACCTCTTGATTTTGTTGCTCATTCCTAACTTCTAACCTTTTTGCAAGCACAACCTTAGTCTTTTCTTGGTTAGCAACATCATAAATAGAAATTTTAGCCAAAGCATCTTGTAGCAAATTCTTTTGACCTGGAATGTGCAAAGCATCCATTACAGACATGCTAACAATAGCTTTCTTAAGATGCTCAACAACATTAAATGAAATAGGGCTTACCTTTTGTTGTCCTTTAGTAGCAACAACATCATTTTTCCTTTGCAAAGGTTGTGATTGCACTTTAGATTGCTCCTTCTCAAGTACTGTTTTTCCTCTCTATAGAATCTACACCTTTTTTTGTGTTGTGGGGACAACTTGAGATGAAGAAGCATGAAATTTATCCTTGGTAGCTTGTTGTTGAACATTTCCAGCTTGCTACCCCAAATCAACATCCCTCTTCTTTGATCTAGTATTGGCTGAAATAGGTGAATCTTGTTGGTTATGGCCTTGAGAATGGTTCACCCCACAAAATTCAATGCCTTGCCAATTCATCAAGGTAACATTAGAGTTACCTTGCTGCTCCGAGTTCTCATTTAACACATTTTCTGAACCAACATAACTATTTTGTACCATCAAGGCTTGATTCTTCATGCCATTTGTGCATGCAACCTAATTATGGGGCTAGTTACATGGGTAGCACCAATCACATTCTTGTGCCATATTGTTCTATGGTACGAGCTCTTTTGAAGAGCTAGTAGCATTTGGGTTGTAAGGCTGAAAGGTCCTATGATTAAAATTTCTTCTTTGGCCTTGAGAATCAACCTAAAAAGGTGGCCTATTTAGCTAGTTTTGCTAATATGGGGTTTGATATGGCTTATGCTCTTGGCCAACTTATTTTTTAATATTCACTAAATCATTCCCAAAAGTTTTAGAATATTTTTAATCTTTTGAAGCTCTTGGAATAGAGATAGAGCAAAAATTTCTTGGGCTGCAACTTGGTATCCTATTGTTGGAACTGGTGGGACAACAGCTAAAGGAGGTAAAGACACAGGAACAAGGGGCTATATTTCAGGAAAAATGGGCATAGGAGGCCTTGGGGATATCTTCCTAGCTTTTATAAGGCAGTTTTCTACTCTAATAGTAATATCATAGGCATTAGGAAGCGTAAACCCACCCATAGATTGGATCATTACAAAAATTTCACTATTCAAAGCCTTAAGGAAAAACAAAAATGCATGCTCAAGCGAAGGCTTTACCGTCATGGGAATTCTATCCCATGTTCTTTGGAAACGGTAGCTAAAATATGGCATGTTCTCATGAGGAGCTCTTTTGATTGTGCTCAAATGCTCCAAAAAAGATAGATGGTTTGATTTATCCTCAAACTACTGATGCAAACCATCACCCAATTGATCCCATGTTGCGATAGAGTTTTTTAAAAGGCCTCTAAACCACTACAAAGCTTTTCCCTTCAATGATGTAGCCAAGAGCCTTAGTGCTACGTTCTCTTCGGTGACATTGTGAATCGAGCACAAAGTAGCTACATCTCGAATATGCTCAACAAGAGTGGTTTGATCTTGTCTGATGAAATATGACAAACTCTTAAGGGCTGCAACTTGAATATCATCATTTTGTGCAAGCAACAATGGGCTACTTCCATTGAACAATGCAAATGCAAACTACCTTGCCATTGGTGGTGCTTGTGCTACATGAACTAGATTTTTCTGCACTAAAATTGTAGGACTAAGATCTGGAGGTGTGGATTTTGACCGCCTTGTTGAGTCAAAAATTCTACTTGTTGTCCTCCCCTTCCTTCTTAGTGGAGATAGCTACAAATATTCAAACAGAGTAGGAGTTGATTTGGTTTGTATTCTTCTCATACACTAGTTACACTAGATCTACACGCAAAACCAGAAAACAAAGTTGCTAGGTATACCTTAAACCTCCAAAAGGCTGGAAACACTGCTGGCTATACCAAAACAACAACTTAAAATTTGAAAAACTTCTCTGAAAACAAGTTTCAGGGTCCCATTGGGCATGCCAAAAATTGTTGTCAATCAGGATTGCACCCTTAGCCAAGATAAACTTAACTATCCTGTTGAAACATGGAAACACTCTCAAATTGTTGGTGATCTATGGTGAGAGTGAATCTCCAGAGCAGGCTGGTTCCCCTGGCAGATCACCTAATATAAATGACTTTCTGAGGAAAGGGTTAGGAGAAAAAGTTGAAAAATGAAATACTAAAGCCTAAGAATGATTCACCAGAATCTTAAATGGACTTTGATGATTTTACTCACAAACAATTTCTTAAAACTTTAACCCTCACAATCCCACTTGAAACATACAACTCAATAGTAATTTGTATGAAGGCTCGAACTGAACACAATCATACAACCCGACTTATATGAATTTTTTCACACAAACTTACAATAACAAGACATAAAAGGATTCAGTATTTTCGAATCACATTGACATCAAATTGGAACTGCAAATACGAGACAATATATGAGAAGGAAAGCTCTGTTATTTATTGAAACTGAAGGAGTATGCACGATCAAAATATGAGTACAAAAGTGTTTACAAAACTCTCTGCAAAATGGACAAGAGAGCAAGAAACAATAATATGAACTGAGAAAAATCAAAATTTTCTCCAACTTACATCTCCCAAATATCTCCAATAGTGAGAATAGAAAAAACTAGTTGAACTGCATCTCAGAATAGCAACTTTGATCCATTTTCGAGCTCAAGAGAAAACCCTCCAAAATAGTGCCCAAAACTGCTCCAAACTAACTGAAAAAGATGGAAACTTTCTATCTCCAATAGGTCGATCCAAAAGAATCACAAAATCAAGTTCAAATTGATTGAAAACTAAAAATAGAAGGTCAATTTTTCCCATTCTTTTCCAATTTCTCCCAAGAACTCAAATTTAGAAATAGAAAGATTTTATGGAGACTAACTGCATTTTACAATAACAAACATTAAGGCAAATTATAGTAATATTGTCTTAATGTTTTTTTACATCATTTGCAGTTTATAATTACAAAATAGAAAGACTCTAAAAGATTTGAGTCGTAACTCCACTTTACTTGCTTCATCTTCTGATTTTTAACATTATACAAAGCAATCATTTATTTTCGATAAAAAATGCTAAGTACATAACATTAGACACTTGATTTTTTCAAAAATCAGAAGGAAGGTGTTGAAGGTAATTAATTTTCTATAAAAATCACAAAATGTGACCAAGGCATATATGATTTTCTAATAAAATCATTAAAAATTACTAAGGCATATGGACTTCACTTCCTCCAAGGTCATAAAATATTTCTAAGGCCATAAAACCTAGGCACACAATATGTGCATAGAATATCACAAGGGTATTAGTTTAGCATTTGATTTTTAATTCAAAGTGACAAAAATAATAAACTCGAATTAGGGAACATGAAACTCTAACATCAAAATTATCGAACTCCTTGATTTTCGCCCATCATTTGCACTTGGTCATTTTGGAAAAAAAAAGCTCTAAATGTTGGCCACCATGGAAGATTAGGGTTTCGAGCTTGAACTTCACCATTTCTTGTTGTTTCAGTGACATTCCATGGAGATTCTAAAGGAAAAATTGCAGAGGTAAGGTTTTGACATAAATTTGGGTATTGACCCTCATTTTTGAAGCAATTTTCGGCCTTCTTAGCCGTAGCCATCTCTACTTTTTATGATGCATTTTTGTCTTTTTCATTTATTAATACTCCTTCATCGCTTTTGGCCACCATTGGAGAGCTTTGGAATGAATTTTTTTTGGAGAACTATGAGGAGATTTGCGGCCCTACATTTATTTTTCCCAACAGTAAATGAGGGTAAGCTTCTATTCGTATGAATCTTGCTCCATTTCTTTAATTTATGTACAACTAGCTCAATTCGAGCCCAACAGTTACAAGTGAATGTATATTCATTTCATCCATGCATTTTGTGAAAGAACCATGGAAACTTATGTTCATTTCCTCATTGAAGGTTGCGGCCACAAAAATACAATTGGGTTTTTCATTTTTCTGAATGTGGTGCAAATACCTTCCATGCAAACCCTCATCCATATAAAATCCTCATTATAGAAATAAAAAGCATTCTCCAGGCTGCGACTTGCATCTTCTCTATCTAGGTTTTTGATTTTCCTGCAAGAAAGAACGCATGCATTTTGGGTATCTCTGCATTTTATGGTTTTTTGGTTTTGAATGCATTCTTTCTCAAAGCTCTTCATGGCTGCCATCACATTTGTATTTCCATTCATGAAGTAACAGATGAAAGCCATTCTCTTTACTTGCAGACATTGAAGCTTTGCATTTTTATTTTCAAAACCCTTCTCACAAGACATTTGTACTTCTTTTCTGTATATTTACTTGTCTCTAAACAAGATAAGAATGCAGATAACATTACTTACAATTCTGAAGAAGGAACATAGCTTCACCTCTCTTAATTGTTTATTCACTTTACTCAAAATGTAGCAAGATGTCCATTGAATAAATATCTACATGATTTGAAGTATTCTTTTGTTTCAATAGATAGTATCATATAAATGCACATTCATTATTTACCCCTCATTGTGCATTGTAGTGGAAATGAATGCACTTCTTTGTCTTCTGCATTCCTACATTTCTCTCTATTTGACTATTGCATTTGCTTTAATATTGGTGTTGTTCTATATGAAAATGTATTGTCTCTTTCAAACTTTTCATACACGTATCTCTGATGATCATTACACACTGCATAGATAATCAATAATGGCCCTTTTCTCTTCATGTTATAACCCCAATAGTCCTCCTCTATTGTTGCTTATCTTTTGCACTTTTAGTACCTTTAACTCCCTTCACTTTTGATGAGGTACATGATTGTTGCCCCACCATTATGGGTTGTGTAATGAATGTCTGATGACCATCCCACCTTAGTACTCTTTGTTAAACATGTACTCTTCCTGCCCACTTATGTGTAAATATTGCTTGTAAGATACCATGTATATGATGACACCTTCATGGAGGACATTGAACATTACAAACCGCGTAAACAACAACACTTACTTTGTTTCCCTATTAGTGTGAGCAACATAAATATGAAACATGGCAGAAATATGATGTAAACAACACTGTTCTATGAAACCAAATAGGGGCAACATGAAATACTTATATGCAAACAACAATTTTTCAATAAAAGATAGTACATTTTATTCAGCTATGCATATTTTCAAGCATTCAGATAAGCCATTGTTCATATGTGATCTTCATTTTCATTGCGCTTCTAAATCTAATTGTCATGAATGATCAATTCCTTTGAGGCTCTTGCAATTACTTTATGATTTACTCCTTCAGTCAAGATGCTTCTTTTGAGCATTGTGAATGTGTTTCCTATTTCAAACCCCTCTTGATGTTAAGGGGCAACATGTTGAGTTCAACCCTTGAAAGAGCCCATTTTTGCACCACATGCTATGATTTCTTCAAAAATGAATCAACAACATGATTTCTCCTATACCTGCACAGTGAACAAACATGTTAGATAAAAAACAGTGAAGCTCAATGCTCCTATGATATTTCATTTTCTTAGGCTCTCTTGCATACATATATTTGTTGATCTAATGCATCATAGGAAATGTACTATATTTTTGTTGATAGAGCACATAGGAAGACTCATATCTAGAGCTCTAACATCTTTTCTCATCATGATGCAAGTTCACTCAAGATTGGGAGCAAGGAGGAGCAGTTGCAATGAAGACCAATACCAAACAAAAACAGTTAATGATGGATATTCTCCTCTTATTTTCCTCATTTCCTTTATTTATCTTCAGATGTATAGTACATTCGTTATAATGTGTTGGTTTAACTATTCCCATGGCTTGTGTGGTACACTTGATCTCCATTTTCTTTCCAATGAATATGAAAAAAAACATTCTTTGCAATCTTGTACAATTCTATATATATCTCTTTGGCCAAATGTATGCAACATTGTGAAATGAATAAGTCATTACAGAATTGAACGAAAGCAATACTCTTTTATCTCATGTAGTCTCTTTTATATTGCAAAGAATTAAATGGAAACCTGAATGCTTTCTTTTGTTATAACACATTGCACAATAACAAATGAACTCTTTTCTTTTAAACTTCAATATATGCAATGTTTAAGCAAAGCATAAATAAGTTGGAATCTTTTCACCTTTAATATAATGAAACTACTTCAGCTCTGCCAATTTGAGCTATAGGTGAAAAATTGGCAACAAGTTCATCCTTGGTGGATTTGTCCTTATCCATTTTTTGGATCATCAAGCCAATGGAGTACTTAGCAACTTGTTTGGTTTTGTCATTGATTATTTCCCTAGGTAGACTATGGTTATAGTGAAATAATTAGGCCACAAATTTTCTTTTGATTTGTTGAAGGAACAATAATCTATGCTTGTCTAACTAATTGAGAGTTTATGATGGTATGCGATATTACATTGGCTTTGTTTAGAGGAGTAGGCTTAGGAGACATAAAAGTTAGGAACAATATCATCCATAATATGATTTTAACTCTATTTTTTTAAATATTTAATCAAATGACTTAGGATCTACTTACTATGAGAAGTTAATCCTTCCTACTAATCCTTATCATCTTATTGCTACTATTTTTGCTTCTTAGGAGATTAATGAGGGGATAAATTTCTTCTCTTTAGGGAAGTAACAAGGGTCTTCTTGGGAGGATAAATAGTAGGATAATTATTGGGTGGTGGAGTGGAAATTCTTTTAGGTTTATACATAGGTGGTTTGATAAAGGAATGAACATGATTTTCTATAGGGGACTACACTATTGGATAAATATTTGGAGATTAAGAACTCAATGGAGGAGGAGACTTAGGTGGTAGTGAATGAGGGGAAGGTACTAGAGGAGGAGGATACTCGGGAGTTTAAATAATAGGAGAAATTATAGGAGATCCAAAAGGTGTTAGGAAATCCTCTTCAAAAGATAGGGAAATGGGCACACTTGATTGAACACATTCATTTTGAGTGGAAAGCGAATGAGTTGGAACATAAGAGGTTATAGGGGCTTGTGAATAACCTTCTCCTTTATGTATAAATGTGAACTTAGGTTTCTTCTTCCTTTCAAGCTAAAACATAGAAAAAGGTAAGTGGGTGATCCAAAATGGAATGGTTAAATGAATGTATGCACCTACATTTTCTCTATTTTCATTAGGAAAAGAGATCCCCAAAGGTAGGATTAACTTTCAACCCTTAGATGAGTCAACCCTATTGGAAGATTTATTATTTTCCTTATGGAAAAAAATGGTAAAATATGACTGAAAAGCACTTTTGGGAGATGAAAATAAAATGCCTAATGAATTGAATTATGTGAAGTAAAACTTGTAATGCATAATTAAAGGATAGCACTAAAAAAAACAACTTCTAGGTAGGTTTGAGAAGGATAAAATGATGTGTACCAGTCACCAAAAGTGTTGCATAGTGTCCTATTTGGACTCATTGTCCCAAGGGAGACTGGGTCTTTGTAGAAGGTTTTTCCTCAACTTTGGGGGTCCTCTGGTGCAAGATCTGAGCTTCTGTTTTCCCCAATTTTCATTGTCAGACAACCAAAAATGAATTATGAATCTGAGTTTTCATGGCTTGAAAAAAATGATGACAAAAAATGCAACTTTGCAAAATTTCTCCTTTAAGATCTTCAATTCTTCTTCCACCTACAAACCTGCACATACACAAAGAGAGGGAATTTTTTTTTTTTTTGGTGAATAAGGGTTTTCCTTTGTCAAACCCCGGCTTGGTAATTAAACTTTGATAATGAAATAATGATAAAATACAAGGAATGATGAATGAAAAAGACTTGTTACTCCACCTACAAACCTGCACATACACAAAGAGAGGGAAAAATGGATTTTTTGGGTGAATAAGAGTTTTCCTTGGTCAAACCCCGGTTTGGTAATTAAACTTTGATAATGAAATAATGATAAAATACAAGGAATGATGAATGAAAAAGACTTGTTACAACTCACCAAACCTTTTAATGGCTTCCCTTAGAGGACTAAAGTTTGACACATCTCTCTAAGGATTGGATCTTGCATGAAATGGCTTGATTGCTTGATAGATCTTGATGCTTGAATGTTTGCTTGAAAATTGAAACCTACATCACAATGTTAGCTCAAAAACATGAATGAACAAACATAAATCTTGAAATCATGATAGGATCTTGAATGCCACAATAAATGACTGATAAATCTGCTCTCCAATGCTCTTGACAATAATCTTCACTCTTGTGAAAGTTTCCTTAATTTTTCTTGGTTTGAATTGATAAAATAACCTTGTATTTATAGGTGTTTCCTTAATTTCCCAAAAAATAAACATCACGAGATGGCCTTTGTAATTTGATTTTAGATCATTACAATTCCACCAAAAACATATTAGAAATTGGGTCCCAAGACTTAAGGAGGACCCATTTTCCCTTGGGCGAATGGGTCCTAGGCCCTAAACCTAGGACACACATTTTCCAAGATGTGTAGTTAAATTTAGGCATTGATTAAATGTGGGTTCCCCTTTCACAAAACAAAATTAATTAGTATTTTGAATGTATAATTGGGCTAATTAAATATTTAATTGAGTCCAATTAATTAAGGTGATGCAATCATAGTGTGAAAATGTAAAGATGTACATTTTTTTACACTATATTTAGCCCCCACTTTAGTGACAGTATGAAATTATGCTTAGACTCGCACTAAAGTCAACACATATACGTCAAGAGGGGTCCAAGTGCACAAATATTGATGGAATAGGATGAAAGAGATCAAGGAGGTTGTACAAGCCCCTAGGATTAAGATCCCATGGCAAACCAACATAAGCACAAAGGGACACAGACATATGTATGATATGAAGTAGCAAGACAAGATACATAAACATACAATGTCAAAATTAATGGGAGGAAAGAAAGATGGACTAGAAAGTTCCATTATTCCACGTCCATCAAATACACTCAAAAGGATGTAAAATCGCTTATGGAACACATGGCTCCATAGGCAAGCATAATATGCTCACAAGGGTTAGTGTAGTCCGATACACACTAGGTGAGCCCCCAAGATAAATATGACAAACACACACTAGGTCTACAAGGTGTGATCCCACAAAACAAGTGGTGATGGGAAAGTCATGCTAGGTCTACAGGCTCCCATATGCCAACCATACCAAAATTTATACTCCCTAATAACTTTGATAAAGTGCCACAACATGATCAATATGATATGCTAATGCTACACTAAATTCAACTTCTATGAACAAAGTGGGGAAATAAATGTAAAAAAAACTCACCTCAAGGGGTGCAAATAAATAATTACAAAATAATAATGCCAAAATGAAATATTTTTGATGATGCCAATGTAATGGTCACACTTCCTAGGAGATGTATGTTATCATCGCTAAGAAGGGAACATGCAAACAATGATCGGGGGACAATATGCCCCCCACTTAAAATGTCAACATACTTGCTATGTTGGTATTTTAAGTAGAAAGAAAGGAAGAGGGGATCCTTTGAAAGAATGCACACCTCCACAATTTAGTTATCCTTGCCCCCCAATCATAGAGACAAAGAGAACCACCAAGAACTATCACGTTGCTACCAAGAGAAATATGATTACACCTAAAATTGTACCACCATGAATGGAAATGAGCAAGACCCATAAAGCTACCAATGCCAGTGATGAGCAACATGATAGGATGGAAATTATTATCAATGAGAGGAAATAGGTGCATCAACACAAGGAAGAGCACCACAATCCTTAAGATGTTAATTTTTATTACTCAAAGGCTTACATTCATTGGTAGAATGACCATGCACTTGATGATATGCACAAAATGAGCTCTTGTTATATAATTTATTTCATGTTCCTAGAGGGAGAGATATCAAGAGGGCTTGGAGAACCCTAAAAAAGGTACCCTCTTGATCAATAATAGAATATGTTCCTTTCTTTTGTGACAAAGATATTTGTTGCTTACTACAAGGTGTCATACATACACAAGAATCTCTAGGTTTAGATTGTGATATTTCGTAATCTCCTTTAAAGGAGGGTGTAAAATCTAATGAACCCTAATCATTACTAAGACATGTGTTTGAAGATGAAGCAATATTTTTCCTAGGAGTATTTTACATGATGACATTGATATTAAGTGAAGTTTTCTTTGATGCTTTTGTTTTTTTTAAAGGACAATAACCGAGACTAGTAGTTTTTTCTTGAGTGTAAGGCTCTATAAGGACACATATACCATGTTCTCTAGAACCACATCCTTTTCCATTATAGCTAAGTTGTTTCAATATTTCATAACCTCTTCCATAAAGTTTTTCCATTTCTTTTGGATTTGGTGGTTTCTCATGACCACACGCATCATATGTGGATGTATAATTCTTGTTTTTTTTCTCTTTGCTAAAGATTTTGTACTCACATGCATTTGATTACTCAAATTTTGTGGATATTATAGTAGCTTCTTTCTATTTTCCTATTTTGTGTGTAATATTGTATTCTTCCATGAATGTAGGTGTAAAATCCAATGAAACCAAATAATCTTCCAATAGTTTCATGAATAATTTCTCTTCTACTTCTTGTATTGGTTCCAATTTTGTAGTTGGTGTCATTGTTGTAAGAGGATTTTCCATTCTAGTTTCATTTTGCAAACAATTTTCTGATTGTAGGCCAGCTTTGATTGTGTAAACCTTGTTGTTATAAATGCACTTCACTAGATGATGTAACATTGAAGACACCACATTCATTGCATGAATCCAAGGTCTACCTAGGAGAAGATTATATGAGAGTTCTTGAGGCATAACATGAATAGGAGTTTGCAATGTTACCTTTCCTGCTTTAACAGGTAGTGTTATCACACCAAGCGGTTGTTTTCTCACATTTTCAAATCCTCAGATAGATAACGAGTGATTGAATTTTTCTCTTGTCTGCTCCAATCTTGTCAAGAAGGCTTACACTAAAAATATTGAGTGTTGAACCATTATCAATGAGAGTACACCTAATACCATAGTTATTAATGATAGTTTGTATCATCAAAGCATCATTTTGATTTTTGTATTTCGAATGGAGGTAACTCAACTTGATGAAAGGTAATGTCTAAGTTGACGGAGTTCATACCTTGAGTTATGGCTACTGCATCATTTAGTTGTGCACTAGGAGGGTGGTGCAAGAGCACCTACACCTCACCCTTAATTTGTGATCATTTGAAAGAAAATAGGGTAGTCAATTGGTAAGAGTTAGTTTTTTGAGGTAATTTGTCTCTAAGAAGGTCTAAAAAAGACCAATAGTCATGTTCTTAGGTGAGTTTTTAGGTTTTGTGGACATAGTGTAAAGTTGCCATCTTGCATCAAAGTTGTCTTGTAAGCCTTTGATGGAAAATTTCTTGGATTTGTATGTGAATATGCAAGGTTGGAGCTTTGATAATGTAATAAGGCTTTTCAAAGCCACTTGAGTGATTTCTAGGGGTCATAAGAGTTTAGGGAGGAAGAGTTGTTTAAAAGGAGTCATGAAGGGTGTCAAAAAAAAAATGCAAACTTGTTAATATTGTAATGTTGTTTTTAGTGGCTCTAGGTGGGTTATAGGTTCAAAAGGTGGTTATAGCCATTGCATATGGTTGATTAATGTGGTTTTCCAGTTAAAATAAGCTTTTGAAGGCTCGTGCAAGGGGTTGGTGGCAATGCATTGAAGAATCAATAGAAAAAAAAATGTTTTCTCTACAAAATTCCTATTTTTCCAAATTTTCTCACCTCTGTACAGACTGGTACGGGCTCTTGATGGTCTGAAATTCACTTCACTCAATGCTGGTAGGAGTTTTCTCCCATTCGAATTCATTTTGAAGGTTTAATATTCTTATTTGTAAGAGTTCTTTATGTTTTTCTTCAAACTGCCTGTGCAAGCAAGTTTAAGGGTTTGAGTGTCTCCAAGATGAAAATCTCCATCCACCCGCTGTAATTCTTTTGTGACTCAGTGGATGGACCCTATTAGGTGTCTTTGATGTGTTTACAAAGTCTAGTGTGTAGGGATTGAGTTTTGGAGGGTGTGTGGTAGAGTTTGAGGGGAATGTTTGTGTAGTTTCCATGGAAATTTGAAGGACCAGACCTATAAGAGGCAAGAGCAGCATTGCCAGAAGGCATGTGAGAGTTTATGAAGCTTGAATGGGTCTAACTTAAGATTTTTGAGTAGTTGGTGTGGATTGAAGGGGTTAATAATATGTATTTTCATTAAAGGTGCTCTAAAACCCTAGGTTTCTAGGTTACAAGAAGGGTTTTTGTGTAGGGAATCAAAATAAGCCCTTGGGGTCCTAATAACTGGAGAATCCTTTGTTTGGAAATATAAATGAAGACTGTTTCAGGTTGTATTGGTTTGGGAATGAAATCTTAGAGGGGTTCCTTTGAAGAAAAGGGCTAATAGGGGCTTCAAAACAACGTGGAAAGCCATTTTGGAGGAATTGTTTTGAAGGAGTCTTGTGCAATATTTTGATATGTTATGTGTCTCAAAAATGGGTATCTGAATTACCCTTGATTTGGTTAAGTTATGTGGAAAGTTTCTAAGTTAAGGTCTAAAAACTGGGTTCCCAGTACTACTAGAGTTAAAGGGTGCAATTTGGGAATTTGTGTTTTTAATGGTTGTTGAACTTGGAGGATTAGTTGAATTGCTTTATATGGTCATCCTAATCTTGTTAGATGCCTCCTAAAAGAAAATTCTCAATTAGATTAAGATTGGGTCTCCTGGGGTCTGCATCATAGTGGTATCAAAGCACAGTTGTAGATCTTGTGTTGGTGTTTGATTTGGTTTTGTGGGTAGGTGAAAAGAGGATTGTGAGAATGCCTCCTAAAGGGAACCCTGTTGCAAGGAAGATTGATACCCATGACAAAGATATAGAAGCTTTAAAGTGGGATATGGCCATGATCAAGTCTAAAGGTAGAAGTATTTTGAATGAAAGTGATTCTAAAGAAGAGAAAACCTCTAGTGAAGAAGAGGAGTTGGATCCAAAAGATGCAAGGACAACAAAACTCTTGAAGGTTGTAAAGAAGGAAGGACATGGAAAGATAGATGTGCCTATGTATGGAGGAAAAATTGATAGTGAGGAGCTCTTGGATTGGATAAAGGCTCTAGAGAGTTACTGTGATAGTGAAGATGTTGAATCACACAAGGTGAAGAAGGCCAAGACAAGAATCAAGGGACATGCCTTGGTATGGTGGAATTTTGTGCAGGAAGAAAGGAAAAATCAAGGAAAAAGAAAGATCACATCTTGGGAAAGGATGAAGGAGAAGATTAAAGGTAAATTTCTTCCTAAAGACTATAATGTTCAGTTACTTAAGAGGCTTCAAAATCTAAGAAAAAAAGATTTAGATGTGCAAACCTATACTGAAGAATTTTATAGGTTAAGCATAAGAGCCAAGCGTGATGAGGATGAAGAAGAACAAGTGGATGGGTACATCAATGGGCTGAGGTATAACATTCAGGATGAAGTTAGTGTGTTGACACCAAAAACAATGGATGATTGTTTCCAAATGGCTATTAAGATTGAAGAAAAATTGAAGAGAAGACAAGAGAAGTCAGCAAGAGGAAGAGGTAGTACATCTAGGGGCAGAGGTACAAGTTCAACATCAAGGAAACCTAAGGAAGATCATGAAGATGTCGAGAAGAACAAGGAGAAAATTGTTGAAGCAAGAGGAGGGTGGAGAGGTGGAAGAACCAACTATAGAGAAAGAAGAGATTATGGTGAATTCTTAGGAAGATGCTATAGGTGTAATGAGTTTGGACACCCATCATTCAAGTGTCCTGAAAGGTTTAGTATTGCTGCAAGTGGAAGTGAAAGGAAAGGTGATAAAAGAGTCCAATATGTGCAAGGAGATGAAGAAGAGAGTGTGAGTTCACCAAGTAGACCTGCAGATCCAGAAGTAGGGGAAACACTCATGATAAGAAGGACCTTGTTGCAAGGACAAAAGGAAGAATATCTGGTCCAAAGGAGGAGTCTCTTTAGAACAACATGCAAAAGAAAAGGTAAGGTGTGTCAAGTTGTAATTGATTTTGGTTCTCAGGATAATATAGTGTCTAGGGAGATGGTGGATAAGTTAAGTCTAGAGAGGATTCCTCATGAGGCACCCTATAAAGTTTCTTGGGTTAATGATAGCCAAAGTCTAATAGTAAATGAGCAAGCCTATGTGGATTTCTAGATTGGGGAATACAAGGATAGAGTCCTATGTGATATTTTTCCAATGGACTGTTGCCATCTCCTCTTGGGAAGGCCATGTCAATTTGATAGAAAGTCCCTATATGATGGTTGGGAAAACACCTATACAATTAGGAAAGATGGTAAGAGTTTCAAACTAACTCCTTTACAAGGTAGTGCAAGAGATAAAGGAAAAAGTAAAGTTGTCATTTTGGGTAAGAAGGAGCCTTTAAGGCTTGAAGACAAAAAGGATAGTGCATATTTTGATTTGGAGCAGAGTTATAGTGCTAAGACAGTGGAGTTAGGTGAAGGTGAATCTATTGGGAAGATGGTAAAAGAATTTAAGAAGGGTAATGTGAAGCCTATGAAGCGAGCTGATATGAGTAGGGATCATGGTGATTTGATGATGACACCACAAGGAGAAGCCAAGCCAAAGGAAGAACTCCTGATTGGGACAATAATCTGCCCTATAATAGTTCCTAAAGAGAAAAGACAGACAAGTCTTGAGGGGTCTCTAACATCTGATAACATACTGATGAAGAGGATTGTACAAACAAGGGGAGTAAGTCTGAGGTCTGAATTCATGGATCAGGGTGGAGTGGATCAAGTGAAAGGGAAGACAGAGGTCTGTAGCAATACGGTACAGGTCTAACAGAGTCTTAAGGTATGAGTACAATCCTTGTTAAGTATGACAGAGGTGGAATGACAGTTCTCAGGACTGATGGACATAGAATAAAGCATGGAGAGTAGCACAAGGTCATGGTGATTGATGGGGATGGTTGGGAGGAAAAAGGGAGACAAAAGACAACAGGTAAGAGGCCTTTGATAGGTCCTACTATACCACTAGAAGCACAAAACATAGGTGTAGGTAAAAATATGGGTGTAAGCCAGTATGGAGCACAAGGCATCTGTTAGTGGTAGTGGCTTGGGCATCAGAGGAGTCTTCTTCCAACATGGAGGTGCTGGTACTTGCATCAATTCATGGGGCATGAATGTTTTCTAGGGGGGGTGTATGGTGCAGGAGCACCTACACCTCACCCTTAATTTGTGATCATTTGAAATCAAATAGGGTAGTCAATTGGTAAGAGTTAGTGTTTTGAGGTACTTTGTCTCTAATAAGGTCTAAATAAGACCAATAGTCATGTTCTTAGGTGAGTTTTTAGGTTTTGTGGACATAATGTGTAAAGTTGCCATCTTGCATCAAAGTTGTCTTGTAAGCCTTTGAGGGAAAATTTCTTGGATTTGTATGTGAATATGCAAGGTTGGAGCTTTGATAATTTAATAAGGCTTTTCAAAGCCACTTGAGTGATTTCTAGGGGTCATAAGAGTTTAGGGAGGAAGAGTTGTTTAAAAGGAGTCATGAAGGGTGTAAAAAAAAAATGCAAACTTGTTAATATTGTAATGTTGTTTTTAGTGGCTCTAGGTGGGTTATAGGTTCAAAAAGGTGGTTATAGCTGTTGCATATGGTTGATTAATGTGGTTTTCCAGTTAAAATAAGCTTTTGAAGGCTCGTGCAAGGGGTTGGTGGCAATGTATTGAAGAATCAATAGAAAAAAAAATGTTTTCTAATGTTTTCTCTGCAAAATTCTTATTTTTCCATATTTTCTCACCTCTGTACAAACTGGTACGGGATCTTGATGGTCTGAAATTCACTTCACTCGATGCTAGTAGGATTTTTCTCCCATTTGAATTCATTTTGAAGGTTTAATATTATTATTTGTAAGAGTTCTTTATGTTTTTCTTCAAACTGCCTGTGCAAGCAAGTTTAAGGGTTTGAGTGTCTCCAAGATGAAAATCTCCATCCACCCACTGTAATTCTTCTATGACTTGGTGGATGGACCCTATTAGGTGTCTTTGATGTGTTTACAAAGTCTGGTGTGCAGGGATTGAGTTTTGGAGGGTGTGTGGTAGAGTTTGAGGGGAATGTTTGTGTAGTTTCCATGGAAATTTGAAGGACCAAACCTATAAGAGGAAAGAACAACATTTCCAGAAGGCATGTGATAGTTTCTGAAGCTTGAAGGGGTCTAACTTAAGATTCCTGAGTAGTTGGTGTGGTTTGAAGGGGTCAATAATATGTATTTTCATTAAAGGTGCTCTAAAACCCTAGGTTTCTAGGTTACAAGAAGGGTTTTTGTGTAGGGAATCAAAATAAGCCCTTGGGGTCCTAATAACTGGAGAATCCTTTGTTTGGAAGTATAAATGAAGAATTTTTTGGGTTGTATTGGTTTGGGAATGAAATCTTAGAGGGGTTCCTTTGAAGAAAAGGGCTAATAGGGGCTTCAAAACAGTGAGGAAAGCCATTTTGGAGGAATTTTTCTAAAGGAGTCTCGTGCATTCTTTTGATATGTTATGTGTCTCAAAAATGGGTATCTAAATCACCCTTGATTTGGTTAAGTTCTATGGAAAGTTTCTAAGTTAAGGTCTGAAAAATGGGTTCCAAGTACTACTAGAGTTGAAGGGTGCAATTTGGGAATTTATGTTTTTAATGGTTGTTGAACTTGGAGGATTAGTTGAATTGCTTTATATGGTCATCCTGATGTTGTTAGATTCCTCCTAAAAGAAAATTGTCAATTAGATTAAGATTGGATCTCCTGGGGTCTACATCAGAGGGACAACAACTTGTTGCAAAGAATTTTGAAGCATGCTATGATAATTAGGTGATGCTTGAATAAGGTCCCATAGAGAAATCTTAGAAGTATTTCTAAGTTGTTCCAAAAGATCATACTCCTTTCCATTATGCAAAGTCAAATGAGGAGCACTAGGAAAAATAGGTTGAGGTAGTGGTAATGAAGTAGGTATGGTTTTTGGTTGCTTATTATTCCTTGTGTTATATGTGTGAGAAATGGTATTATAACTCAGTTGTTGTGAAACATTGTTACTACAATGTTTCCTTGCAAAATTTAAGATATGTCCTGGAGATTTAGGAGGCCTTATAATGAGAATTGGATCAAGAGGTGACTTAGGAGGTCCAATAATTATAGGACTCTAGGGAGATCCAAGAGGAGGTTTTGTATATCTAATTTCCAATTGTACATTCATAACCTTAGTGGATGTTACTTCTTGATGATAATTTTCTAACAAGAGGGAATCTAAGGTGACCTCAGCATGTTCATATAAGCAAGCCTTCTTGTCATCTTTATGTCCAACAATATCCTCCCAAATAGGAGAGGTGTTAGGAGAGAAGCAAGAAAGATTGTCACAATGATCAATGGTTGAATATTATAGCACCAAGATACCTTTGTCACAAGTAGCAGAGGTGTTGGTAAAAGGAGAGGTGTTGGGAAAATAACAACTAGGATTTTCATGATTGTCAATGCTTGCTTCTTCTTCTATCAAATCATTCTCACAAATAAGAGAAATATTGGCAGATGAATGAAGATTAGGAAAAGTGATGTTAAGGAATGTGCCAATGATTCCATCTTCTTGTGCCATAATATCCTCCCAAGTGGGTGGGGTAGAGGGAGAGGGACAAACAATATTCTCATGATGCTCAATGAGTGTATATTCTAACACCAAGATACCTTAGTCACAAGTAGGAGAGGTATTGGGAGAAGAGCAACTATAGTTTTCATGATTTTCTATGCTTTCATCCTCTTGTATCAAAACATCCTCACAAATAGGAGACATATTGGGGGATGAGTGAAGGATATGCAATGTGGTGTTAAGGAATGTGTCAATAATTTCATTCTCTTGCACTAAGATATTCTCATAACTAGGAAAGATATTGGAAGAATGACTAACATTCTTGTTAATGATATTTTTCTTAGAATAAATGAAAAGGAAAGACACTAACATTTAGATTTTTGAGTGTGTTCCAAAAATAAAGAGTAATCTATCCAACTTATGCAATGCTTCAGAAAAGTAATCTATCCAACTTTTGCAATTTTCAGATTTGAATCATAATTTATTGATTATGTTATGAAAAAGCTTGAGAATGATGTCTTTTTAATGCCAATTTTGATTTCAAACAATGCACTTAATTTAGCCAATTGAACTTAATGTAAGAAAGTACAATTTTTTTTATTTTTTGAAATTGAAAACTAGATCTAACAATAGAATAAAATGTAGCAAACAAAGACAAAATGATGCCCATAAATTTAAAAAAGTACCTGCACAAGGACATGTTTTCCCAATGGCAAATGAGTCTTTGTACAGGGGTTGGAAAAATTAAAGTTTTTGTTTTTGGTTTGATGTTTGAGTTCTCTATTTCAAGTTGTAGACTATGAATTCTATGATAGATTTTTCCAGTTTCAGGTGTCCTACAAGTTTGACTAATAAAAAATAGTGAACAAAGTGATAACTTTGGAATGCAATTTTGAACTAAAATTTGAATCTAAATGACTAAAAGACACTCTTGATGTAATTACAATGTAAGATGGATGCAAAATTAATGCAAAATTTCTTATTTTTTATGAATTTAAATGATGAAAACATGCAAAAATAAACCCTAAATACAATGAAAACCACACTAATGCAATTTTGAAACCCTAAATGAGATGTAATGCAAACTAATGCAAAACTTAGATCTAGGATTTTAAGGATCTCCAAACCAAAAAAATATGATGTACAATGTCGAGTTAACCAAAATGAAATATAGAAAAAAATGGTAAGTGTGTGATCCAAAATGGAATGGTTAAATGGATGTATGCACCTGCACTTTCTCTATTTTCATTAGGAAAATAGATCCCCAAAGATAGGATTGAATTTCAACCCTATTGGAAGATTTGTTGTTTTCCTTGTGACAGAAAATGGTAAAATATGAATGAAATGAACTTCTGGGAGATGAAAATAAAATTCCTAATGAACTCAATTATGTGAATTAAAACTTATAATGTAGAGTTAAAAGATAGCACTAACTGATCCAGGTGGATCTTGAAGGCCTCAAAAATCCAGCAGCTTCAGAATCTCCCGGAACTGGCATCAATACATAGAGCACAGCGATACAATCCTAACACAACTTGAAGTGTGTCAAAAGGAGTTTGTTTGCTCGAGATATGCTCGGTCAAAGTTCAACAAGGGTCGAGGATGCCAGATGGTTGACTGGAAAATTGACTATCCTCAAATCAGCCGAAAGCAGTCTCAGATCGAAGAGCTCGCCGACAGGATTCCGACGCAACTTGAATCGCGTCAAAAGGAGGTCGTACGTGCGAGTTATGCTTGGTCAAACCATTGGTCAAACAGTGTACCAAGGGTCGACAGGAAGCGAAAAAATTGATCATCTCAGAATTTGTTGAAATCGGTGTCAAATCGAAGTGCTCATCGAGATGATTCTGACGGCGTTCGTTTTGTCGAAAACGGAGCTCGTATGCGCAAGATACGGCCAGTCAAAGCTCTTGGTTGACTTGGTGGACTTGAAGGTACAGTGATGACGTCAACATCCGTACAACTGACGTCAGCATCCGTACAAATCCGAACTGGACCAATCGGTGGTTGACATGTGTCAGTCCGTACAGGTGATATGGCATTCCATATAGGGTGACGTGGCTGTCCAGTGGGCATCCGAGTCAGCGGTCGTACATCCGGTCAGCATGATGATGTGGCAGCCAAGTTAGCATTCTGTGGCAGAGTTGGCAGAACAGTCAGCATCTTAGTCAGCTTCGTCATCGAATGATATCGTGACACGTGGCTGCCCTGCGTCAGCGTCGGGGTTTGTTGAGTTGTTTGTTCGTTGAAACAAAAAATTTAACGGGTTTTGAACCCGTGACGTCCTGCGAAACGGCTGATGGTTCCACCGTTACACTAGCGGATTCTTCGCTATAGTAGATAGGCTTTGTTGTTTTTTGTTAATATTTCTGGCAGATAATATTGTTAAAAATAGTTGGCGGGGTTGGAACCCCCAATCACATGGCCGCTAAAACAATGGACCACCGATAGGCCAGCAATGAATCTGTGAATATTTAAAGGGTTTGTTTTATTTTCTTGAATAAATTTAGGCCGAATGGTAACAAATAAACCTTCTATGGTTAGGAAACAACCCTCAATTTGAATATAGCCAAAACCTAAAATCTAAAAGGGGTTATATTCGATGGTGGAATTGTTAGGGAGGTTAATTTATTGTTATTGGCAATTTTAGCCAAATTTTTGTATAAAAGGGAGATGGTGAGAGTGCTTATTCATTCAGAGATTTAGAGATTCCGGGATTAAGAAGACTTGAGGAGTCTTGTGAGAATTTTTCTCTTGGGAGAATTGGGGAAATTCTTGTAAAGTGTGTTCTCATTTTTAGCTCTTGGAGAGTTTATTTTCTCTTAGTAAAGGGTTTTGGGAAAGTGAGAGTTTCCTCTTGTGAGTTGCAGTTTCATTGTTTGAAATCATTGTAAGGGTGACAGAAGGACTAGGCAGTGTGAATGCTAGAAAGTTCTTGTCAAGATAGTGTTTTCAGTGGGAAGCGGATTGTAACTCAGTGAAAGACCATGGTGATGTAAAAGAAGTTGCATCATAGTAATGGCATTGATCACGCTTATTTGTGGATCCAGAGACGTAGCCAGAATCTGGTGAACTCCGTAATCAAATCTTTGTCTCTCTTTTCTTGGTGCATGGTTTTTGTCAGCTTCTTTACTTTCCTATGTTTTATGTGGTTATTTGCTCAATTCACAAGCATCGTCAGTTACGATCTTAAAAATTAAATCTGTATCCTAGTGAATCTAACAATTGTTAAGTGATTCATAGTAAGGAGTTTACAGATCACTAACAGAAACTACAACTTCTAGGTAGGTATGAGAAGGATAAAATTATGTGTCCCAATCATCAAAAGTGTTGCATAGTGTCTTGTTGGGATTGATTTTCCCAAGGGAGAATGGGTCTTTGCATAGGTTTTTTCCTCAAATTTGGGGGTTATCTGGTGCAATATTTGAGCTTCTATTTTCCCTATGTTTCATTCTCAGAAAACTAAAAAATAAATTATGAATTTTAGTTTTTGTGGCTTGACAACAATGATGACAACAAATGCAACTTTGATAAATTTCTCCTTTGAGATCTTCAATTCTTATTCCACCTAAAAAAACTACATATGCACAAAGAGGGATTTTTTTTTTGTTTTTGGGTGAATAGGGGTTTGCCTTGGTCAAATCCCAATTTGGTAATTAAACCTTGATAATGAAATAACGATAAAATGCAAGGAATGATGAATGCACATGACTTGTTACAACTCACCAAAACTTTTAATGGCTTCCCTTAGAGGACTAAAGTCTAACACATCTCTCTAAGGATTGGATCTTACATGAAATGGATTGATTTCTTGATAGATATTGATGCTTGAATTCTTGCTTGAAACTTGAAACCTACATCACAATGTTAGCTCAAAAACATGTATGAACACACATAAATCTTGACATCATGATAAGATCTTGAATGCTGCAATAAATGACTGATAAATCTTCTCTCCAATGCTCTTGACAATTATCTTTGCTCTTCTGAAAGTTTCCTTAATGTTGCTTGGTTTGAATTGATAAAATAACCTTGTATTTATAGGTGTTTCCTTAATTTCCCAATAATTAAACACCACAAGTTGACCTTTGAAATTTGAATTTAGATCATTAAAATTCCACCAAAAAACATATTATAAATTGGGTCCCAAGACTCGAGGACTCATTCGCCCTTGGGAGAATGGGTCCTAGGCCCTAAACCTAGGACACACATTTTACAAGATGTGTAATTAAGTGTAGGAATTGATTAAATGTGGGTTCCCCTTTTATAAAATGAAATTAATTAGGCTTCTGAATGTATAATTGGGCCAATTAAAGGATTAATTAAGGGGATGCAAACATAGTGTGAAAATGTAAAGGTGTACATTTTTCTACACTACACAAGCTTAGGAACTTCTTCTTCCATTTCTTCTTATTCCCCAAAGTTCATTATTTTGAAAGGGAACTCAAGTACCTTTCATTCTCCTTCTTTTCCTTTTAAATATTCCACAATAGGTAGTAAATTATACTTCTTTATTTTATTTATCCATTTTTGATGTTGTAAATTTCATACCCTTACAATTTCCCCATTATGTTTTGGGATAACTTTAGTGTTCATAATCCTTAACATGTTTTTAGGTTCATTTGTCCCATGTCTTAGCCTTTTCCCACCCTTGATGCCAAATTTTGTTTATTTATTTTGCTTCCTCAACTCTTTAATGTAAAATAATTTATTTCGTATACTTACCTTATATTTCTTTGGTGTTTTAATATTTCAAAAGCCTATTGTGATTCAATGTGAATGTGATGCATGAACATCTTCATGACATGCTAGAATCCTCTAACATTTTTCATATAGTGTGTATTTTTAAGCACTTTTACAATATTTTCTTGAGTGGCTAGGTTTTGCAACTAATCTAGGTTGAATCTTAGTGGTGAAATTAGGTTACTAGCCTCTTTATTTTCCATACAATCTCTATTTTTTAATCTATCTCCTAGAATATCTTGCAATCTCTTGATTAATATTTCGATATATCAATATTTGAATCTCTCTCTTGAAACTTAGTTTTTTGGAATCTCTCATGTGATATATTAGTGAAATTATTAGCATACTAAAGGATTTATAAGGAACTCTACCATCCAACTTGGTTTTCTTTGGCATTCTTGTGTAAAGATATTTATTGTGGTTTTTTTAGATTTTCATCTATCTCCTTGATGTGAGGTGATAGTTTTCTAGCATTCTTCTATATTTCTATTTTTCATTTGTATTTTTTAATCCATTTGGGTGTCTTTAGCAATTTTTGGGTTTTCATTTCTATTTGATAAAACATAAACACTAGTATATTGCTCATTGTAGACCTAGGGGTGATATTCATATAATTTTATTTATTTCTATATATCTAGATACATGCAATCTAAGAGCATACACATTTTTATTTCCTAATTATCATTGACTTCCATGTAATTTGAAAGACCAAAATAGGGGCTTTTCCATTCCTAGAAAGATCCTAATTATCCTAAACCTTCCTCCTCTTAGCTAAAAAGTTGTTGAAGGTTACAATTACATGAAGGTTTTTTTCATTTCTCTTATCTTTTGTGTCATTTTATTTTCTAATTCATTTAGCATCCTGTCAATATTGTATCAATTTATAGTATAGTTTTAAGTATTGTTATGTTGGTGTTTTATTCTTTGTGTATAGAAACCAATTTTGGAATTGAATTTAC
Source organism: Sequoia sempervirens (assembly GCA_007258455.2). Taxonomy (NCBI): domain Eukaryota; kingdom Viridiplantae; phylum Streptophyta; class Pinopsida; order Cupressales; family Cupressaceae; genus Sequoia; species Sequoia sempervirens. Next base: position 34,035,889 of record VDFB02000010.1, on the reverse strand, counting down.
ATTTTATAAAAGTTTTAGATGATAGTTTGTGATATAGACTAAAGCACATGAGGACTACATCATGGTACATAGAAAGCCACTCATTGCAGCCATGAACAAGGAAGTGAGCTCCATTTTTTGGCATTAAGTTCTTTTCTCCCTTCCATCTACAATTTTTATTTAGTTTGTTAAATCTATATAATTTTTTTAATTAGTATTTTATAACCTATCTCTCTTCTTGATTCACTTAATTTAATTAGAAAAGGGAAATTTTATTTACATAAGTTTTTATTTGATTTTCTATTATTGTAACACCAAATTAGATTTTTAAAATAAAAGCTATAAAAAATATTTCATTCTATTTCAATCTTAACTAGATAGTGTAGTATGAAATTAATTATAAACCTTAAAGTCTTTACAAAAAAAATTGTATTAAACATTACTAAAATTAATGTTCTTTATTTTAATATTTTTCACCATTTTTATACTTTGTGTTCTAATGCTCATTTTTATGGGCTTCACAACCTAGTCTCTCTTTTTCAATCATATCATTTGTATAAGTATTTGAAATTTAAACATGTCTTATTATAGACCACTTACTGATATTCAAATGAATTGATTTATCTAAGTTATCATATGATCTAAAATTACATATCTTCCTCAATTACCTACTTTTATTATCAGTACTCATATTATTGAGAGAGGATTTGATCACAAAGTTTCCCTTTACATTGAAACCAAAATTGATATATACCAATTTGATAATCATTTTATAGACTTCCAATAACATGTTAATTATGATGAAATTTTACCTAATAACATTAGCCCTATCCTAGATTCTATATTGATGTAGAGGAAGGATGAGATGACTTAAGAACACAGACTCAAGAGATAGGGCAATCAAAACTCAACAACATTTTGCTGCTCCTAGATGCGACTTCATGACTTCCAACAAAGGATTCATAAAAATACTTTTGGTTCAACAATCTTGGGACGTTGCACTTGCATTGGACAACTTGTCTAAGACTCTAAGATCATGAATCAACTCAAAATTGATGAAGATACAAACATTCATTCAATAAGACTTGCAACTTAATGTTGCCCCACTTAGATGAGGTGGTTTAATGAGCTAAGACAGTCCCTTAAGGGATATTCAAACCCTCTACTCAACTTGGAGTCCCTTTTCACACATTCTAAAGATGATTCCATTAATTGTTCAACACCAATTTTCTTACATAGACCCAAAATTGCTTGTACAATTTCAATTCCTTATGACTGTGTTGTTAGACCTACATAATGAACTCTCTTAAAGACTCAACCAAAACTTCTTGAGATAGTATAGATGCATAAAAACCTTCTAAAATATGTAAAAGTATCACACCAACTTCATATACTGTTTTGCAAAGCAACAAACATGGGTTCAAACCCTTGAGTTTTAAACTTGCATGCTCTATCTTCTAGAGACAATCACAACACTTAGTGTAAACCCTTTGAAACCATTCAATGCTCTTGAATTTTATCTGCACAATCTCTATGACATCAAAAACATATAACAAACCAAGTTAAATGAAAAGCATGCAAGGCAATCAACAACAATCACAATGAATGGTTCTTTTACACTATCTACAAGAAAAATTGAAACAAATTGTCAAAGAAATATTTCTCCCACATGCAACCCAAGACCCAAAAACATGCATGGGCCTTCAACATGATGAGATGGAATTTTGGGAAAATTTTCATAATTTTAGCATAGTGGAATTTTGAGAAATCACATTTTTAGTGCTCACGGGTTACCCTAGCTAGGGTTTTGACAACTTTTAGAAAAATGGCTCTATCTTTCTTAAAACTCAATGAAATATCATGCTACAAAAACAAAAATGAAGTATAATCCCATGCCAATGCAATTCAACTGGTTTTGGTTCAATCCATAAGTAGTACAAGTCAGCCAATAGACAAAAAATGCTGCAACTTTCAGAAAACACCAAAAAAACTTGCTTCAATTCACTCAAAGTTTGAAAAATCACTACAACAATCCTTGCATTCGACCATTCGAGCTTATTTATTCCTTTTCCAACCCTTTTCAAATTATTCCCATGTTCCTACCCTTTCATGTAACTGAAATCCACTTTTTTTGACAACTTGCTAAAGTTGCCATGCAACATTTTTAGCAACTTTTACAATTTTAGCAATTTTACAAATTTTCCCACCAATGACCAAACCCACTACAAAAATGAATTGAATATAATATAATATGGTCGTAAATGACCTTATGAACCACTAAAACCCATTATCAACCCAAAATTACAAAACTAAACAAAAATGAGCAAAAAATGAAGCACCTAGTGCCCCTACACCATACACCCAAGGGGAAGAAGACTCAAGTCCCACTTAAGTGTAGGTCTACAACAATTTATCCATGTTTGATGATATTAGCTTTAGTCATCCAAGTAGCATCTTCCATGGGAATACCCCTCCATTTGACCAAGTATTGCAAATAGGTGGTGTTTCTTTTCTTCTTAAGCTCCTTTGTATCCAATATGCACTCCAACTCTAAAGGCTTGCTGGGAGGAAGGTCTTGGATCCATTCTTCATCTTCAAATGCTTGAGAACCTGCTTCATTACTTGCAACAACATCCCTTTTGGTGCAGGAGCACCATGTTGCATTCAAGCCTCCATGAGGCCTATTTGTAAATAAGTGTTTAATGAGTGCTTAGGGGTCATTTAATAAGGTCTTTCAAGACCATTATAATGTGTTTAAGTCATTTGATGGGTGTTTGGATAGGTTATGTGGTCATTGTATCCAGTTTGCAAAAAATGAAAATGTTGTCACATGAGGTCCACAATAGGTTTTAGGTGTTTTGTCATTAGAATGAGGAATTGGTAGACCATTTTATCATGTAATTAGTCAATTTAGAGATCTTTAGGCATTGTGGGGTTCAAAAAGTGCTAAAAGAAAAATCTTGTAAAAAATGTTGTTAAGGGAAAGTTTAAAATATGCACATAATAGAAGTTGAAGGGTCACCATTGGGAAAGAAGTTTAAGAATTAGTTATTCTCAGTGGGAATTGATTGGTTATTCTATGTAGTACCTTATAAAGGCCTTACATAAGCCGAGGCAAAGGGGGAGTTTGTGTTGTAATGGAAAATTATGAATACAACTATGTATTTTTGTGTTCATGGCTGGTAAAGTGCTCTTGCAAGCTTCTGTACGACCACATATAAACTGATTCTGGAGGGGAAGTCATTGGATTTGATGGATCTGCAAGTCTACTTCATTTTTATTTTTGTTTCATTCAATTCCATTTAGTTTTGAGTAAGATATTGCATGCTTTCTAAAAACAGTTCAAAACCCTTGTTGAGGGTAAATAGTGTTAAATGAATTTGCATTTCTCTTTCTTTAACTGGTGGAAAATGCTAGTTTTTGGTGAGATGGTTCTGTTTGGTGCATACTTACATATTCTAGAGTTGTAGACCCAAAGATAAAGGTTAGCATATAAAACAATGATGCCCTAGGACTGTGATTTGTGTCAAATATGGAAAATAACATTGCTTAGTGAAGTTTAGTGAATTGTTTTGTGAAATGGGTATATTTTCTTGGAGAGAATTGGTTGGAAAGGTTGTAAAGGTGTATAGGGAACCATTTCTAGGTAGGGTTTGGTGAAACTAAAAGCATTTGTACCCTTTGATTACCGTCTTTTTTAGGCAGAGTTGTGACAATCAAGGTTTTGGAGTCAAGAATGAAGGTTTAGGATATGTGTTTGATAAATTGACGTGAATAAAGTGTGGGAGATGGTATAATAAGGTCATATAGGAATATTTGCACATTTTTTGGGCATTAGGAAGGAGTAATGGGTTTGGAAATTTGAGGTTGCTTTATTGATGTGGCCTAACTAGGCCTAGTTGTTGTAGGATAGTCTATTTTGAAGGGTGTTGTTACAAAACATCCTTATTTGAGAATTTGAATTGTTTAAGGGTAGAATAAAAGGTATTTAGATTTTGAAGGGTGCGCTAAAGGACAAGATATAATGATAGTTGTTGGTTTATTAATGTGAGTTGTTGTCAAAGAATGTTCCAAAAGTGTCAATGAAAATGGTTTGTGAGATCACTACATTGAATTATTTGTGGAATTGATAATTTTGTATCTTTGAATCCCTTAGTACTACATCAGTTGGTATCAGAGCTTAGAAGATCTAGGTAGATATTTCTGTGGTTGTGTGCAAGTTGGTGGCCAAAAGACTAGGTAGAGGAAAAGTGGAAAGACTAGGTGAGGCAAAGAAGTTGAGAAGCAAGGTTAAAGGGACTTGCTTAGAGTAGAAGATGGATTTGTTGAGAAGATACCAGTAGGTTGAGGGTTCACAAGAGAAGGAAAAAAAGGGGAAACAAGAGGAAACAAAGAGGAAGAAGAAAAGAGAGAAAGCAAACCAATTGGAAGTTGAACAAAAGCTCAAAGAGTTAGGGCAAGCTTGGGAGCTATTGAGGAAGAGACAAGAGAAGATCCAACAGTTACTTAAGCAAACAAAACCTAATTGACACTTACCATTCGAGAAATGGGTCACATGACCTATTGAGAAGATTATGTTGAGAAGAAAACAAGAAGAGAAGATGAAGTCCCTGTTGAAGGTAGAATAGAGCAAACAAGTTGAAGAGATTGTTGATAATGAAGAGTTAAAGCAAGTGGAAAGAGAAGAGAACTTAGACATAGAAGGCCTTGAAGACATAAAGACAACAAGTGTAAAGGGAGATTCAATGGTGAAGAAAGAAGAAGATGAATTGATGTCTAAATATGATAAAGAGAAGAGCAAGGATGGATTGGATTTGTAGATACAAAGTGGGATACCAAGGTATGAGAATGTAATGCTCACTTCATTGTTTCATAAGGAGGATAATGGATTTTTAAATTTTCTCCAAGTAGAGGCTTATGCATATGATGAGACAACAGATGTAGAGACATTATGGTTAGTAGAGAAGAAGGAAAACTAGGGTGTAGAGTTTGTGAATGAGTTTGAGCATGTACTTGATGAGGAGATGAAAAGAAGACACATTTTTCTTGTTGTGTTTGTAATTTCAAGGAGGGATAAACCAAGGGTCAAGATGAAGATACATATCAAGGAAGACACTTATCTCAAGGAACCGGATTTATACCACTCACAAATTTTTGTGATTGCAGGTGATGGTGAAGATACATTTCTTTTTGTAGGTTCTTTACTCTTTGCTACCTCAAGGGACTTGAGTTTCTTTTTCAAGGGGAGTTTGGTGCAAGAGCACCATGTTGCATTCAAGCCTCCATAAGGCCTATTTGTAAATAAGTGTTTAATGAGTTCTTAGGGGCCATTTAACAAGGTCTTTCAAGACCATTATAATATGTTTAAGTCATTTTATGGGTGTTTGGATAGGTTATGTGGTCATTGTATCCAATTTGCAAAAATTGAAAATGTTGTCACATGAGGTCCACAATAGGTTTTAGGTGTTTTTTCATTATAATAAGGGCTTGGTAGACCATTTTATCATGTAATTAGTCAATTTAGAGGTCTTTAGGAATTGTGGGGTTCAAAAAGTGCTAAAAGCAAAATCTTGTAAAAAAATGTTGTCAAGGGAAAGTTGCAAATATGCACATAATAGAAGTTGAAGGGTCACCATTGGGAAAGAAGTTTAAGAATCGGTTATTCTTAGTGGGAATTGATTGGTTATGCTATGTAGTACCTTATAAAGACCTTACACAAGCTGAGGCAAAGGGGAAGTTTGTGTTGTAATGGAAAATCATGAATAAAACTATGTATTTTTGTGTTCATGACTGGTAAAGTGCTCTTACAGGCTTCTGTACGGCCACGTACAGACTGGTTCTAGAGGGGAAGTCATTGATTTGATGGACCTATAAGTCTACTTCATTTTTATTTTTGTTTCATTCAATTCCATTTAGTTTTGAGTAAGATATTGCATGCTTTCTGAAAACAATTCAAAACACTTATTTAGGGTAAACAATGTTAAATGAAATTGCATTTCTCTTTCTTTAACCGGTGGAAAATGCTAGTTTTTGGTGAGATGGTTCTATTTGGTGTATACTTACATATTCTGGAGTTGTAGATCCAAAGATAAAGGTTAGCATATAAAACAATGATGCCCTAGGACTGATTGTGTCAAAATCTAGAAAATAACAGTGTTTAGTGAAGTTTAGTGAATTGTTTTGTGAAATGGGTATATTTTCTTGGAGAGCAGTGGTTTGAAAGGTTGTAAAGGTGTATAGGGAACCCTTTCTAGGTAGGGTTTGGTGAAACTAAAATCCTTTGTACCCTTTGATTACTATCCTATTCACGCAGAGTTGTGTCAGTCAAGGTTTTGGAGTCAAGAATGAAGGTTTAGGATAGTTTGATAAATTGACATGGATAAAGTGTGGGAGATGGTATAATAAGATCATGTAGGCATATTTGCACATGTATGGGGCATTAGGAAGGAGGAATGGGTTTGGAAATTTGAGATTGCTTTATTGATGTGGCCTAAATAGGCCTAGTTGTTGTAGGACAGTCTATTTTGAAGGGTGTTGTTACAAAACATCCCTATTTGAGAATTTGAATTGTTTAAGGGTAGAATAAAAGGTATTTAGATTTTGAAGGGTGCACTAAAGGACAATATAGAATGATAGTTTCCTATTTTTTATGGTGAGTTATTGTCAAATAATTTTCCAAAAGTGTTAATGAAAATGGTTTGTTGGATTCACTAAATTGAATTATTTGTGGAATTGAGAATTTTGTATCTTTGAATCCCTTAGCACTACATCACCTTTGAAATGGTATAGGTCAGATACATTAAATATAGGTGAAATTCCAATTCCATTTGGTAACTCAATCTCATATGCATTGGGACCAAACTTGTGAACAACCCTACAAGGAACAATTTTCTTCATTTGTAGCTTGGAATACTATCCCTTAGGAAATCTCTTCTTCCTTAAGTGGGCTAGAACCAAATCTCCAACCTTAAAAGTAACTTCTCTCCTATGTGCATCATCCCTTTGCTTGTACTTTTCAACACTCCTTTCCAGGCGATCCTTGACCTATTGGTGAATCTATTTCATAGACACAACAAATTGTTCACTCTCAACACTTATCCTCTCCATCCCACTTGTATCTCTCAGTTAAAAGACTCCTCTAGGATGCAAACCATAAACAACTTCAAATGGACTCTTACCTACACTCCTATTGACTGAATCATTATAAGCAAATTCTATCAGAGGCAAGATTAGATCCCATTGAGTAGAATTCTCTTTTGTAAGAAATCTTAAGAGGTTACCAAGACTCCTATTGACTACCTCAGTTTGACCATTAGTTTGGGGGTGATATGCAAAGTTGAAACTAAGGTTAGTGCCAAGTTTCTTCCACAAATTTCTCCAAAAAATCCCCAAAAATTTACTATCTCTATCTGAAACAATACTTAAAGGAAAACCATGAATTCTTACCACTTTCTTGAAGAAGAAACCTACAATGTACGATGCATCATTAGTACTCTTGCATGGGATGAAGTGTGTCATCTTGGAAAACTTGTCCACTACAACGTGGATAGAATCAAAACCTCTAGGTGTTTTTGGTAAACCCGTTACAAAATCCATGCTTATTAACTCCCAAGGCCTATTAGGAATGGGAAGAGACTGATACAAGCTTGCATTAGTACTACTGCCCTTTTCCCTTTGACAAATAACACATTTCTCAACAAACTTCCTTACATCACTTTGCATTTTAGGCTAATAATAGTGCCTTCTCAGCTACTTCAAGGTCTTATCAAGACCAAAATGACCTACAAGGCTGCCACTGTGCTTTTCCTTTATCAAATTATCCCTCATGGAACATTTAGGCACACAAATTTGAGCCCCTTTGAATAAAAAACCCTCTTGAATCAGAAAATCATAGCTTATCTCATAAGGAACACCATTAGATTGGTTGTAAGATGCATAAATTTCCTTGAAATCAACATCATCTACATACATACCTTTTAATGCTTCTACACCTACACTTTGCAACTAGATTTCTTGCACCATGAGTGTCCTCCTACTCAATGCATCAACTACTTTTTTTTACTGCCCCTTCTTATGCTTGATGGTGAAGGTGTAACCTTGCAAGTATTCTACCCATTTAACATGCCTATGATTGAGTTTGTCTTGACTGTTCAAAAATTAGAGAGCATAATTATTAGTAAAGACTATGAACTCCTTGTGAAGTAGGTAGTGTCTCCACTTTTTCGAGGACTGAACTAAGGCATATGTCTCTAGGTGATAGGAAAATTATTTCTTCTTAGCTTCATTGAGTTTTTCACTAAATAAAGCTATGGGCCTGCCCTCTTGACTTAAGACTGCCCCTATGGCATAACCACTTGCATCACACTCGATAGTAAACACCTTATTAAAATTAGGTAAAGCTAATATGGGCTGCTTTGCTACCCTCTTTTTGAAATATTCAAAGCTCTTTTCAGCCTCACTAGTCGAAACAAACTTCTTTCTCTTATCCCCCTTTATAGTATCAAGCATTGGAGCACAAATATGACTAAAACCCTTAATAAATTTTCTATATAAAGTGGCCAAACCATGGAAACTCCTTACCTCAACAACTAATTTGGGTGGAGGCCAACTTCAAATAGCTTCAATCTTGTTGGGATCCATCTTCAAGGTGCCATTAGTAACCACAAAACCAAGATAAACCAACTATGTTTTCATAAACTCACATTTCCTCAAATTGATCATTAGTTTCTCTTCATGTAATCTTCTCAAAACCAAAGCTAAATGATGTAAATGCTCCTCCTTAGTTTTATTGAAAACAAGAATGTCATCTAAGTAAACCACAACAAACTTACCAATAAAAGGATTAAGAATTGCATTCATCAACCTCATGAAAGTGTTGGGTGCATTTGAGAGACCAAAAGGCATCACAATCCATTCATAAAGCCCTTCATTTGTCTTAAATGTTGTCTTCCATTCATCTCCAAGTCTGATCCTGATTTGGTGATACCCACTCTTGAGATCTATTTTGGAAAAGTAGCATGCTCCACCTAGACAATCCATCAAGTCTTCCATGCGGGAATGGGGAATCTATATCTGATTGTAATCTTATTGATGGCCCTAGAATCAATGCACATCATCCACTCATCTCCTTTCTTTGGTGCTAAAATAGTGGGAATTGAACAAGGTCTAAGGCTCTCTCTAATTATCCCCTTACCAAGCAATTATTGGAATTGTCTCTTAATCTCCTCATTTTGTTGTGGGGTCATCTTATATGTTGCTTTATTAGGTAAGCTAGCCCCTGGTATGAAATCAATGTGGTGAATAATATCTCTCATAGGTGGCAGGGTGTTTGGGATCTCATCTACTACTATACCGACATACTCCTCAAGCAAGTTTTGAACTTTTAAAGGCAACTCTTCTTTCTTTGCTACTGTCACAATAGACCTAGGCTTAACTATGATGGAAAAAACCATTTTCTCCTCTTCTACAACCTTTATGAACTCCTTTTCCCCTAACAAAATCACATTGGATTCTACTTGTGTTGTTTTATCTTCATATTTCAATGGTGTTAAAGTGTATGAGACTCCATCTTTCTCTATGACATATGTGTTCTTCCTACCATCATGTTTGGCATTCTTATCATACTGCCATGGTCTACCAAGAAGAAAATGATAAACATCCATTGGAATGATGTCACACAAGACCTTGTCCTTATAACCCCCTATATGAAATTCTAGCCAACACTATTCATTCACTAACACATGCTGCCCTTTATTCAACCAAGACACTTTATATGGAGTGGTATGAGGCAATCTTTGCAACTTTAAATTCTCTACCATTTCAACTGAAACTAAATTATTAGTACTTCCAGAATCAACAACAACTCTACAACATTTAAATTAGATTTTGCATGTAGTCTTGAAGAGTGACTTTCTTAGTTCTTTCTCCATGGGCACTTTAATCAAGGTCCTTCTCATCAACAAGGACTCTCCAACTTCTGGTTCTGCATTTTGCGATGGTGAATTAACACTTTTGACATCATCTCTATCTTGTGCAATCTTATTTCTCCTTTCACTCTTAAAAGAAGTAGATGTCTGCTCCTTAGTGCACTGCCATGCTTGGTGGCCTACAAATTTATTAAATTTGTAACATTTTCTAGTCAATCCACTTGAGCCTTCTCTATTGCTAAATTTGCCTCTAAAATTTGGTCTTCGTCCTCTAAAGTTTCCCCTTGGTTCTGATGTTTGTTCTTGTGAGTTACTTGTCTCTCCTTGAGATCTTTGGGACTATCCTCTACCAACAAAAGTCCCTTTTCCTCTGAAATTTTTCCTTTCTCTATCTCTACTCTACTTCTCTTGTTTCCTTCTCAACTTGTCTTCAGCCTTTATGGCCAATTGATAGCATTCTTCAATAGTTCTTGGACTTGAAATACTTAGCTCATCTTGTAGACTATACTTTAGCCCATTCAAATACCTTGCAACTTTATCAACATCTTCTTCCATCTGACCCGATCTGATGCTTAGTTTGTAGAACTCCTTTGTATAGGTCTTCACATCCATGTCCTTTTGCTTCAAATTTTAAAGTTTCTTGGACAACTGAATTGCATAGTCTTAAGGTAAGAACTTTCCTTTCAATTTTGTTACCATTCTATTCCATGATGTGATCTTTTCCTTACCCTTCTTCTTCCTCTCTTCTTGTACATAGTCCCACCATAGGGATGCATGTCCTTTTAGCTTTGTCCTTGCCAATTTCACTTGCTACCCCTCATGTATCTCCTCAAACTCAAAATACTTATCCAAGTCTCCTATCCAATTTAGGAGTTCTCCATTCAGACTCCCTAAATACATTGTAAGATCTATCTTTAACATGGAACCATCACTCTTAATTTCCTTTAGCAATCTCTCCAACCTTCTTTCCTCAACATCTCTTTCTTCTTCCTGTTCTTCTAGGGGTGGATTCTCACCCATTTCTCCATCTTCTTGGTCACTCAAATCTCTTGTGACCAACTCCTCTTCTTTGGTTGGTCTCAACTAATGTGATTCTTGCATCAAGGCCTTCTTGAATGGCTCTCAACTCTATGGCAATAGAATGTATCACCTCTTAGACAATCCTTTCCACATTTATTCTGGGAGGCATCTTGGCCAATCTTCAAACTCAACTTATCTGCTACGTTTTACTGATCTCCCATGTTTTGATACCAATTTGATGTAGAGGAAGGATGAACTAACTTAAAAACACAGACCCAAGAGGTAGGGAAATAAAAAATCAACAATATTTTGCTGCTCCTAGATGTGGCTCCATGAATTCTAGCAAAGGATTCATAAAAATACTTGGTTCAACAATCTTGGTACATTGCCCTTGCATTGGACAACTTGTCTAAGACCCTAATATCATGAATCAACTCAAAACTGATGAAGACACAAACATTCATTCAATAAGACTTGCAACTTAGTGCTACCCCACTTAGATGGGGTGGTTTAATGAGCTAAGAAAATCCCTTAAGGGATATGCAAACCCTCTACTCAAATTGGAGTCCCTTTACACACATTCTAAAGATGATTCCATTAATTGTTCAACACCAATTTTCTTACACAGACCCAAAACTGCTTGTACAATGTCAATTCCTTGTGATTGTGCTATTAGAACTACATAATGAACTCTCTTAAAGACTCAACAAACAATCCTTTATATAGTATAGATGCATGACAGCCTGATAAAATATTTAAAAGGATCACACCAACTTCATATACTATTTTTCAAAGCAACAAACACGGGCTCAAACCCTTGAGTTTCAAACTTGCACACTCTGTCTTCTAGAGACAATCACAACACTTAGTGATACACCCTTTGAGACCCTTTAAGGCTCTTGAATTTGATCTGCACAGTCTCTAATACATCAAAAACATCTAACAAACAAAGTTAAATGAAAAGCATGCAAGGCAATCAACAACAATCACAGTGAATGGTTCTTTTACACTGTCTACAAGAAAAATTGAAACAAACTATCAAAGAAATATTTCTCCCACATAAAACCCAAGACCCATAACCTTGCATGGGCCTTCAACATGATGAGAAAGAATTTTGGGCAAAGTTTCATAATTTTAGCATGGTGGAATTTTGAGAAATCACATTTTTAGTGCTCATGGGTTACCCTGGCTAGGGTTTTGACAACTTTTAGAAAAATGGCTCTATCTTTCTTAAAACTCAATGAAATATCATGCTAAAAAACAAAAATGAAGTAGACTCCCATTCCAATGTAATGAAAATATTTTTGGTTCAATCCATAAGCCGTACAAGTCATGCCAATAGATAGAAAATGCTGCAAATTTCATAAAACACCAAAAAAACTTGCTTCAATTCACTCAAAGTTTGAAAAATCACTACAAAAATCCTTGCATTCGACCATTCAAGCTTATTCATGACTTTTACAACATTTTTCAATTGATTCCCATGTTCCTACTCTTGCATGTAACTGAAATCCACTTTTTTTGACAACTTGCTAAAGTTGCCATGCAACATTTTTAGCAACTTTTACAATTTTAGCAATTTTACAACTTTTCCCACCAACAACCAAACCCACTACAAAAATGAATTGAATACAATAGAATATGGCCATAAATGAACTATGAACCACTAAAACCCATTATCAACCCAAAATTACAAAATAAAACAAAAATGAGCAAAAATTGAAGCACCTAGTGCCCTTGCACCATATAAGGACTATTTTATGTCATTATCATAAGGTCCTTAATTCTTGATGGTTTGGATTTGATTATTAACAAAGATGTTTCCGCATTAGTGGATACTCATGAGTAGGCCATAACTCTCACATCACTCATAACCAACTATCCTCGTCTATGTGTACTAAAAATATCCACATGACTTATCCTACATGTGTTAAATTTATTAAGTCAAGTTGGTAACATAGATGTTAAATTTTATGGGATTTAATGTAATTCCATCCATTCAATGTTTTATTTGTTCCTATATATCAACCTTTGGAATTTAGTCTTTCCACTACCATCCTTGATGCTTCATACCTTTTCCTTCACAAGATTTAATTTTACATCCCTTTCATGTATTACTGCCACTATTACTTCTACTTCACCATTGCATACTATAGCTTCAATGATAAATCAATTAATGTAAAATGTGGGTAATTTGCACTAGTAACTTGTTTCCTTTTTTACTACCTCACAACATCTTACCATACCCTATTACCACTATAGTCCAATACCACTTAACATCCTAGCCACACCTCTTCATCTTATATTTGAGACATCATGATTTTAAAAGTACAATAGAAATATCAATTAAAAAACACATTTATTTTCATTTAGTTTATTGTGTAGTGATTTCATTTTCTAGGATAAGTTAATATCTAAGTTATTTATGTAGTTGTTAAATAAAATATATTTTACCTCTCTATTTGATCATTTCTCTTTCAACCAAGTGGTAAATCAATTTATTCAACGCTTCTAAGAAAAAAAATTATTGTCATATTTACTAATGTTGTGCACTACAAACAAGGTGCAAATGAAAAATTAATATATATTTCATCTTCAACTACCAATCATTGTTCTTATAGATTCCATATGCATTCCTAGTTTAGATCTATATAAGGTTTCATGGGAATCCTTTAACCTCTAGTATGAGATACAAATTTATTAATGAGACATCCATCATCTCCTCATATATGCATAGCCTTGCATGATTACCAACATACTATTAGTCATTTTAAGGGTCTTTCTACCTATTTGGCTCTTGATTCTTTATGATGGATTTCTACATGATTTAACATTTTTTTTAAAGAATGATAATTACCTTAATCTAAAAAATACTACCACTATCATAGAAATTGCTGGTATATCCTCACCATCTTCCTCAATAATAGATTTATCTATACTATCACAACATAACAATTATACATAATTTTTTTATTCTTTAAATTTCATACTTTTGTAGCTCCTTTCTAATAATTTTGTGTAGTTGGTACACCCTATATACATAAACAAATCTCTTACTAATAACTACAACTCGAAATCCTTGTGACAATTCCACTGTAACTAGACATTATATAAAGAATATATGCATTTAAAGAATTTAATTCAAGATCTAATAAACTCTTAAACTATACAAGTAGTAAGTGCAAATGAAAAAGGTAATAAGTATGTAGCTTATCCAAATCAAAATATATAAATTTACACTAATTTAACCCACAACATAATTTCACTAACTTCATTTATTCTACTCCACATCATCATCTAGACATCCATTCCATTCTTACCTCTCCCATGTTGGCTATTGAATCTTATTTTTTCATCACCATATTATTCTATGGTGGTAATTGTGGATATTCAATCCTAATTCCCTCAGGTCAAAATTTCCTATTAGCCTATAATCTCCTTCTCTTTCTAAATATGTCTATAGGTGTATATTATGGTTCTCTATATATTCATATTAACGTAAAATAGAAATCCATTTGCAGTACCTTGGTTAACCTAGTTAGCATGGTGAATGTAATCAAAGAGAAGTTTTTATACATTCACTAGATGCATAGAGATGTATGATCCCCTTGTAATCTCTATCTGCATTCAAGATGACCTTTCCATCTAGGTGGGACCAAAAACCCTGAATGCCCCTTTCAATGCCATTCCTATTCAAACTAATTTTGCACCATGTTGGGCCATTCATATCTCACTATAATGTGGGTGAATATCTTCATTATCCAAAAGTGTCTAAAGTTTCCCTACAATGGTGTGGTACATCTTATTTCAACCACTAGCCATTTTAGACAACTTCTCAATTGGTTTTTTTTTATCCTACCCCTTTTGGTTTCTTTTGACCTCATATAGATTTTATTTTTAAAATTTATTATAAATACAAGAAGAATAACTTTAATTCTCTCGTCCCTTTATTTACTCCACTTTTCCCACCTTTGGTCACTTAACCTAGATATGTTTCTATAGTTCATCCTTTTAATATTCTAAGAAAAACAACCCATGTTGGATGATCCTACTTTTATATCTTAAGCCCACATACTTGGTGAAACTAATTTTCTAGATTGTATGAGGATTGAGGCCATATCACTATTTGTACTATTCTTGATCAACCTCCACCTAACCCTCCACCTTATAAACCTTTTCCTTCTAATATTTACAAATAACTTGAGGAGAAATGACCCAAAATAATCTAAGTAGTCTTGGATACTTCCATTGATCCTCCCTTACTCTCATAAATCCTTGAATAATACCCATTTCCTAAGATTATTGATATACTGAATGTGAGTGTTATATCTAGTTCCACCCTTTCCTCCCTTTTCCATTTTTACTCATCTTCAGCACCAAATATTTTGTAAACTTTTATCCCACCACCTTAGGTATTAACATCCCTTCCCCACCTCCTAAACATAAACTTGAACACTACCCCACCCCACCCTTCTTTCTTTTCATCTAGGCCTAACCCTATCTCACCACCTCTCAACCCTTATACTTTAGTTCCCCCTAGCATGGAGGGTCCTACACTCTATTCTACTATTCCTACTCAAATTTATATTGCTAGTAGTGAGGAGCAGGCTTCTAACCTTGACTCACTATCCCCTTATTCAAAGGAATATATATTTGACTCACTCATGGATATAATAGATCTATCAATGATATTCAAACCATCATCAATACTTTCCTCTTTGATGAATAGTGTGGAGGATATTATTCTTCCTTTTTTTGTCCCACATTTTGTTTCCCATAATTTTTCTCATGCTATTCTTATGTCAATTCTAGCACTTAGTAGTAATTTATCCCCACTTGAGATAGAATGGGAATAACATGACTCAATAGACTCAAGCAAAGCCCCATGAGTAACATTTTTGTTCAATGTGTACATATGTGTTTAGGTCTTATATTGCTTAATTTTCTTACTTTTGTACTTTCAGAGGCTTATTGCTAATTATTTGTTAGTTCCCCCTAGAAGACCCATGTTTTCCTTATGGCTACATGTATACAAGAGGATCGCATAGAGACATTTATTCTTTTTTCATGTTGAACCATTTTTTTATTTTCTTGCTATGTATCATCCTTCCTTTTGTATTTGTAATTGTACATGATTGGGGATTGATAAAAAATTAGTTCTTATTTCTTAACTATTATTCCAATATATACATATTGACCCCATGCATGTAGATCCCTTTATGTGCCTTCATATGATGTTGCTTCTTTCTATGTGACATTAGCTATTTTATGTCACTCCATGAGAATAACTTCCAGTGCATCATTATAGAAACATCATCTTTTATGCCTCTCTTTGGGGGCATCCATTTCTCTGTGGTGGATTTATGAGCATAGTCATTTGTATGTATCCTAGATATTTTTCACAATTCCCCTTTTCTATTTAAAAATAAATTGCATACTCTTGGTTTATGAAAATATTTTAAGGAGTGGCACACTTTGCACTTTGACATGTACATCCACACATACACACACACAAAATAATATATTAGTACACTATATCAAAATAATAATATTCATCTAACAATTGATGTGCTCTACTTGATGCACCAACATCATTGTTATTTCTAGGAGGAGTCAAAGGTATACCTCAATTTTTATCCCTTCGTATGATATTTATTTTACTTTCAACCTCTGATACAAGAGTTACATCAAGATTATTTTCAATCACATATATTATTCTTTTCATTTGATAATTACTTAGCGTAGGTTCTTCAACATCGTTGTCACATAATTTTAAATGAGGGTGTTCATTTCAACACACAAAAATTGGACAATATATTCAACTAGCAAGAAATATTGATTCATACAAATGGTCTACTATTTCTTATGAGAATAATGTTTCAATTTCACGACCTCCCTAATTACTGCTACTATTTGATTTTTCTATCTTATTCATGCGTATCAAAAATTTAAATTGTAGTGAACTAACATTGTGTACCCTTAACCCATTTAAAAAACAAATCAAATCAAAACAATAATTAACTCATCAATTGATTGAGTCATAATATAACAATAAATAAATTAAAAAGATCTCCCACACTACACACTATCTCAACATAACAATTAAAAGGTTACTTACTCAAATTCATGACATTAAACTAAAAGCATAGTATTACACTCAACGTGTAGATAAACTTTTCACGTCTCCCAAATCTTTTTCAATCAGATCACGAATCACTTATCATTAAATTGAAATCTATTAAGCTTAAAGCTCAGAAGTTGAAGTCAAAGATATCCACCTACTTCAACTACCAGGCATGAAGAAGGATAATCATACTGCCCGACCAAATGTCGGCTGACCAACCCCAGCCGCCCAGCATCAGATGCAATCACCTCAACCCATCCATATTATTCACATGGCTTAAATTTCAACTACCCACAATAAAATGCATAGCTAACTCGCATACTATACTTTACAAAAAATTAATACATTTTATCTATAAATCGAATGGATGGGATTTTGTTTGAGACCACTTTCCAGTTCTACGAGAAACTCCAGAAGAGTGTTCAATTTGCAGATTTCAGGAAGGAGGAGTGTCAACTTGGGCATATCATTCACCTTGGATTAGCGCTACAGTTAGGTGGCCAAAGCAATTTTCTTGAATGATTATGTGTCTGTAAACGTATTGTCTACTCTTTTCTTCATTACAGTAAGCATTTCCGGAAATGGGAGTTAGATATAGATTCACGGTATTATAGATGTATATCTCATAACTGGGAAAAGATTGTTGTGCTAAAATCTGAATCTATAGAATAATAGCGCTCCTACAATAGTCCCATAGATTTAATTTAGATTGACTTGAAGCTGCGATCACCTAGATGATTGCAGTCATATCTAGCATATGGAACCTAAGAGGTATTTTGAAATCATTACATATATAATTGCCTGGTAAAATCTTGTAAGTCAGTGACAAATACGTCATTCTCTACAACTAAGTCTTAGTGCTGAAATCCCTTAATCTGTTTCCAAACTATGCACAATTACAGGGATACTTGAGATCATTATATAGCATCTGAAATTTCGTGGAAGGGAGGTTTAGTTTGATTAAAGTCTTTAGTTTCAACCCAGATCAACACTTTGGCAAACACAGGATATAAAATACATAAAGTTGTTTTATGAAATCTGCAACCTCAAGTAAAACTTGGCGCCCTTCAATTAGTCATGGTGCAGCCTCTTTAACCTCACACTCTACCCTCCTCTGATTTAGCTATTAGCTGTTCAACTTTGGGTGCCATAATTATCAAGAAAAGTGCATAAGATCAGTATGGCACTTGAAATATCTTAATGATTTTGTACAGATATAGAAATTTGGAAGTCCTCATAACTTGGCGCCATATTCCTTAATAAACACATGCTAAAAATTTGCTGCCCAAAGTAGTGAAATTAAGGGGTCCTCTTAGTTTCCTTTATTTCTGAAATTTCTTTGGAAAGTTATTCACAAATAGTCTTTCATACCAAACCTTGTATATATATATATATATGATTTTATGATAAGATTTTATTGAAATTATAGGCCTTCTTATTTTTCAAAATAGCCAAATATTTAATGATTCAATCTATCAAACTCATATATGTTGAATTCCAATTCATTCAGAGACGTGAGGGACTGAGATAAGATAGCTATTAATGGTTGTAAATTTTATTATAATTCTACTCCAATATTTTGGTTGAGTGCTGGACAAATTTAAAAAAGAAAAAACCCATAAGATTCTAAAAATGTATTTTCCTAATATAGATTGCCATTCACTACATTATCCTTTTCCATGTTCTATGTGTAGTTTGTGATTTAGTAAGGAACAAAACTTTGACACTCAAGCATTCCTTAGAACTTCGTTAAAGGATGATTTTCTTTTTAGCCATAAACTAATGAATATAATTCCTTATCCACAATACAACATTCTCAAAATTTAAGTCTTGATATTATATATATAATCACCTACATAAAATTTATAACTTTGTAATTATCAAAATCAATCTAAGGAAATAAACATTAGAAGATCCTCCAAACCAATTATTAATTAATTTAAGATCTAGTTCATTATATATTTTTACTTCCGCTTTTATTTTAGCTTTTAATACCATGAGGTCCATTGGTTGTAAATAGTTGTAATAAGTTACTCCTAAGTCTTAAAAGGAAGATTAATGTATTATTTATAGTCGTAATGGAAATATATTAAAATATATATGGTAATGCTAGGAATTTTCTACAAAATATAGTTGGATTATGATGCAGAGCATCATAACCAAACACTCATTCTTCAAGGAACTTCATTCCCAAATCAAATCAGGAGAATATCAAATTATACTTTCATCAAAATTCACTTTTTATTCAGAAAAATCCATCAACTATTCACAAGCTATCAATCTTCCATTTTCCAAAATCATTAGACCACATCAAAATCAAATGCAAATTCATATTTACCATCCCAAAAACATCAACACCCAACCTAACCAATCCATACTTCAACATAGACTCCTCAATACAACTCACAACCAAAGCAACAAATCAATATTCCATTTCAACAAACCATATTCCTAATCATCATCATCATTAAGTTGATCAAAATCAGTCAAAACTCTAAAACAATTCCTTCATTCATCATACTCATTAGCATCTATCTCCTCCCAAGGCAGCCAATCATGTACTCTGCCATTACCAGACTTCTTAATCATTGAAAACATCATCTTAACAAAAACAAGCCAAGTACAGACTCCCATATCACTGTTCTATTAGATTATCATATTTTGCATACAAACATCACCAAAGCACATTGAATACACATGTCCAAACCACTATACTGTCATAACTTGTCTTCACAACAGTTTCCAAGCATAGGAACAACTGTAGTAACCTTTATAAAACAAGATTCAAGCATTTATAGTCACTTGTTTCCACTGTTAATCAGTTTACCATTAACTATGCAAACAAAGCACCATTTGTCAAATAGGTTTCCATACCCTAAAGCGGATAAAAACTTACAACCCAAGTTCAAATTCTAAAGACCAAATACACATTTAGAGGCCTTTCAATGTCCATATCAACAAAACAAAATCCTTCATTACTCTGCGTTAAAGAAACTTTAGATTCTTATACTGTGCGCTGGGAAAAGGCTAGTAAAATAGGCCTTTTTTACAAAGGAAGTCACCTTCCCACTACTCCAAATCATTATCCTACCACAAACAGTCTTCATAAATTCCACAAAACTCGAGATTTTATCAGTTTTCAAGATTGAAAAGCTTAGGAACATACTGTTCTATCAAACCCTTTATTATAGGGTGAAAAGACCAAAAACAAGAGAGGGTTTCATGTATAACTCACTTACAAACCTCCAGATCTCTGACCATCAGTTGGAACATGTCTTATTATGTCTGAAAAATACTTTAGAAGCATCTTCTTACCCATGCACACGTTATTTCTTCAACACCCAACTTGAAACCTCCATTCTTGAATGGAAAACTCAAATTTTTAGGCTTGAGAACAACATTATATCTTCATATCCCTGATGCCCCTGCACTCACAAACTTACTAACATTGAAAATACATCAAATACAATCCATTCCACTGATCATCTATTCCTACATCGTTGGAATGGCCATGGATTCCTTAAAAGACTCTCAAAATCACAGAGTGAAGATCACTGCCCGGGGCACAAAAATTGCCTTAAATTCTTTTGTTTCCTAAACTAACTTTCCACTTTTTGTAATTGTGATATCCAAATGTTTTACCTATTCTAAGCAACTAAAATGCAATGTAAAAACATAAAGAAACACCTCAAGATTAGCCTAAGAAATTTGTAAATGCAAAGAGAAAAAGTGTAAAATGATGCCCAATAGATATACCTCCCCTTTGCAGCTGAAACTCCTTGGTTGGCCCTTGATTTTGATTTGGTTTGTATGCTCCTTGATGGCTCTTGATATAACTAAATGAAATATTTTACTATGTGCTTGAATGCAAATGCAAATATATGGAATTGATGGCTAGATGAGTGCACAAAATGGCAGCATTTAGTTGCAAAATGGCTAAGTGTTTCTTTTTCAAATGCCTTAGAGGAGGGGGTATTTATAGAGAAACTTGAATTCTCTAGAGAATTCAATGGTTGAGATTTATCTAACAAGGCCAAGATGAAGGGCTAAGGTGAGTTGAGGACTCACAAACCCTCACATTTTGACATGTGGAATGTGAGATGGCTAAGGGTGAGATGATGTATAGGTGATGTGGAAGGAGAGTACATGATGTGGAGGAAGGACATGTACTTTGGAAGTACATTGGGAGATGAGAATATTCCTTGGAGGAATAAATGTGAATTAAAAATTCACATGCTTGGAAGAATCTAGTGGGTAAGAGAGGGTCTCCAAAAAGGTGAGAGTTTGTCACATGTGACTTGATGTGACAAGTCAAAGATTCTAGAAGATGCATGGGAAAAGGGGATTCTAGAAGGAATAAAATGTGAATTAAAAATTCACATGGAGAAAAGGGGAACCTAGGGTGAATAAAAAGGAATTAAAAATTCCTTGGGGGATGGGGAGTTGACCAAGGTACTATTAGGTTTAACTAATTAGTAATTAGAGGATAATTAGGGGTTAATGAGAATTAAAAGCCAACTTGCAAAAGTTGGAGGATGTGACACATCCTAATCAAGGATTAGGCATGTGCACATCCTTAATGCAAAGTTTAGGAAATGGATTAGGATTAGATAAAAATGACATGTGAGGAATTAAATAAATATAATATTTATTTAATTCATTTGATGAAAATGGGATTAAGGAGGGTAAGGTATTTGGTAGAATTAAAGATATTAATTAAATAATAGTAATATTACTTAATTAACTCGGATAAGAGGATGTTTAGATGAAAAGTGATAAATTTGGATAAATTAAGTGTCCAAATTTGGATGTCTACAGTAATAAATCTTTCCTAAATGTGTTCAAACAAGAATCTAACTTATATATTGTTAAACTATTAATACAAAATGGAAAGAATAGAAGAAAATGTTGCTAACACAGAAAACAGGGGTTTTTATTCAAGTTTTGGATCAGAATACAAAGATTCTTCAAAATCATCCCCTTTCCTTCGCCATACAAGGATTTTTATAGATGTTTCCCTTCAAACCAATTGCTTTTCCAACTTCCAATCGGTGCAACTACCTTGTAACATATTAATCTTCCTGATTTATGCCCTTTTAGCCAATTTAACAACTTTGGACAATATCACAATAATACAAGTTTTGTATTCTTTTCCTATTTGGACCTCCTAGTAACTTGTTTTATGACTTGAATACATTAAAATTAGCCTTTACATGGCTTTTACACATGAATTGTGACTTGAACATTATAAATTCAACATATTAGCCTTTTGAAGACATTCAATGTCCTGGGTGCTCCTATACCAGATTACTTCACTATGAATGAATGTCTTGGACATGCAACATGCATTCGAAAATTCTATTTGTGCTTAAGATTCTTAATTTGATACATTCCCAAACTTAGGATAATTTAAAAGCTTTTATATGAATTCCTAATATAACCTAGATTATGAAGTTTCTCTCAAAATTTGTCTTAAGGAAAGATTGCTTAGAAGAAAAAATTATGTTCATGGTTACAAAACTTAGATAAACTAGTTACTAAATCTTGACAACTTTTCCCCAAGCAATATAAAAACCTTTTTCTTGCATTTCCAGATATGTTAGCATATATATATGAGCTCGAAAAACAAAAATTGTAGATTTGTCTAGAATAACTCTCAAAAGAAAAAAAGAAAAAGAAAAACCTCTTTCTGTGATTCAGCAACAAATATTGAAACCCCTACATCCACTCATAAAATGGTTGAAAATGCATTGTGTTATATGGTAATATTTTCTATGAATGGATATTGACTAGTTATTTATTTATTCAATGATTATGATGGAATATTTATTTTATAGCAATGTATAATAAATTATCAAACAATGCTTATTGATTTACTAAAAGTATCTTGAGCATTATTCTTTAATAGATGTTGAAATTGTAATACTTTATGAATTTTAGATTCTTACGAGCTCTTTTCTTATAAAAGCTTAATTATGTTAGATATAGTTTTGAAACCCTAATCAAAGAAAGGAAAACCAAACTAGCAGCATTCGGTATTAACGGTGTCTCTGGCTCATGTTTACGGGTAATGTCGTCATGCTTGAGCTACTGCAACTATTGCCTAACACAACTGCATTAATGATGTCTGTGGCATCTTCCCTATAAACCGCCGAGGAGAAATAAGGAACATTGGTTAATTAAATCCAAAGGGAGGCAAATCCCGTTTGGAATAATAACCTAACAAGATAATAGTGAAAATGAATTGAATCCTCTAGTAACAACCTAGAAAACCCAAAGTATGAATTTTCTATGGCGCAACATAATTCGGATTTGAATTATTTTTATCAATGCATGTTAATTATGAAATTTTCAAATGGGACAAGGGTGACGAATATTAATAGGAAATAGGTTAGATGAATGTTATTAGATAAACAATCGATGGTCAAGACGATCATTTATTAATGCTTCCCTCCGTGGGTAGCAACCACAGAGGAACTATTTGGGGGAAATAAAAACCCTAGAAAGGGTTGTATACCCGCTTTATAACAGTTCACATAAACATAGTCTAGAAAATATAACTACATATTTTATGCCTTGATCCCATTTGGAAGTAGGGTATGTAGGTAGTTTGGGAAATGAAGGATGCTCCCAGTACTCAAGCATTCGGGAATGGAGTTTAGGGTTAGAGAGATCACATAAACATTTATAAGAGATAATCAACTAAAATATATACAACTATACTTGGAAGAATCCCACATGGATTGCTTGATTCCCGAGGCCCTTAGGCCAAATTCTGAGGTGGGTTTCAAGCCTAGAATTTTAACTCACACACCCCTGAGGATGGTGACCTCGGTACACTTTCAGAAGGGAGTGTGGTCATTAGGGAAGCAACTCAGGATCAAATGATCCTGATGAGTCCAAAATTCTGAGGTGGGTTTCAAGCCTAGAATTTTAACTCACACACCCCTGAGGATGGTGACCTCGGTACACTTTCAGAAGGGAGTGTGGTCATTAGGGAAGCAACTCAGGATCAGATGATCCTGATGAGTCCAAGACTCTAGCTAGAGCACATACCTATCGTATGATAGATGCCTTCCTCATTTAGGCGGATGCCTATTCCAATTATATGAATAGATGTATTCCTATTCCATATGAATAGATGATAGACCTATCCTATATGGATAGAAGTTCCCGAGTATACTTGTGAATGAATACTTGAACACAAAAAAAATAGTGGTGTTTAGGGTTAAAATTAATTGGGTCCTTACATGTGGTATTAGAGCGAGATTCAAAACTAGGCCTTGAGCATACTACGACTCACACAATTGAAATATATATTTTAAAAGTTAGAAACATCCTTTCTCAAACCTTAGAATAATACTAACATGAGAATAATTAAACAAGAATTCTAAATGCCAAGGGGAAGAGCAACTCGAGCTAGTGTTGGCCAAAGACCAAAGGGGAACAATGATGATGAACCATAGGCTCAGGGAAGGAAAAAGGATGGGATTGAAGCAATAATAGAACTATTTACTGAATAGAGAGATAAAATCAACTCTTTGGAGCAAACGGTACAAGAACTTCAAACAAGACAAGATAATATCGAAAACATAGTTGAACTTGAAATTGAAAACCCTTATGAAGGAGATAATCCAGAGTAGAACATAATGAATTTTACTGCACCTAGGAGGGAAAATCCTATTATGGAATTGACTAAGGACTTGAAGAAAATTACCCCTCCAAAATTTGATGGGAA
Source organism: Sequoia sempervirens (assembly GCA_007258455.2). Classification (NCBI taxonomy): domain Eukaryota; kingdom Viridiplantae; phylum Streptophyta; class Pinopsida; order Cupressales; family Cupressaceae; genus Sequoia; species Sequoia sempervirens. The sequence continues at coordinate 34,011,102 of VDFB02000010.1, read as the reverse complement.
ACAACTAGGAGAAGGGGCAGAAAACTGGCTTAATGAAATGGAAAATTATTTTGAGTTAAGGGACTTCAACAAAACTACTAAGGCCTTATGGGGGTCCTACCAACTTGTTGGTGAAGCAACTAGCTGGTGGACTAATGTGAAAGAACAAAATAAACACGCCAAGGAAAATATAACATGGGAACAATTTGTTGAACACTTTCGTAAAAGGTGGCTACCACAATTGTTTTTTGATGAGAAGATGACTGAGTTTCACAACCTTCGACAAGAATCTCTGGCAGTTCAACAATACTGGAATAGGTTTTCCAAACTACTAAAATATGTGCCAATATATCAACAAGATGAAAAGAGCCAAACTAGGAAATTCATTTTGGGATTAAATACCAACATAGGGGCAGAGGTTGATATGCATGGACTAGAAGGTATGAATGAAGTGCAAGAGAAATCCTTGAAGCAAGAAAGGAAGTTACAAGCTTTAATTTCAGCAAGACAATATTTCAAGAGTAATAACTTCAAGAGGAAATAGGAATTCAGAAGGAACCAAAACTTCAACAAGAACCTAAGGAACAATTCATCAGAAAGAAAACCACCTCCAAATCAGAATCAAAGGTACAATGGAAATAATGCTAATAGAAACAACTTCAACAAAAATGAGCAAAGGAATTATAATGGGCCAACAAATCAACCAAGTCTTAATCAACGTAAAAATCCAATGCAACGAGGACCATCAGGAGGATGTTTCATGCATGGAGGGAATCATTTTGCTAAAGAATGTCCAAGGATGCAAGGACATATGAGAGAAAATAAATCTCAGATGGGACCTTCACAAAGGATTCATCTAATAGCTACTCGATCATCTAAATGTTTTATCTCTCATCTAATAGATACTCGATCATCTAAATGTTTTATCTCTCTAGAATTAGTAAGGAAAAATTTATTTAAAGTTAATCATATGGAATCATCATGGACAATCCAGTATGGGGATAAGGTAGTTAAAGAGGTGACCCAATGCCTATCTGATGTAGAAATACAATTTCCTTGACTTCAATACAAAGGTAGATATTTATGCAGCACCTTTAGGATCACATGATGTGATCATTGGAATGAGTTGGTTGACAACCCATCAAGAAAATGCAGACTGTTGCAACAAATGGGTAGAATGCTTAGATGATGTAGGAAAAAGGGTTGTGATTCAAGGGAAACATATACCTATAAGTATGGAAATCATATCAGCTATGCAAATGAAAAGAGAGAAGAGAAAAGGAGCTCTAGTATACATGGTTACCATGGATGAAAAGGAAGAAGGGGATATTTTGATCCTCCAAAATTCTTCTTAACTTCAAGATTTCAGTGATGTGTCTCTAGAAGAACTACCAGGGCTACCCCAAAAAAGAAAATTTGACTTCTCCATTGATATGGTTCCAAGAGTTGAACATGTGTCTAAGGAACCCTATCGAATGAACACAGTAGAGTTGGTAGAACTCAAAATGAAATTAGAAGAATTGCTTGGGAAAGGTCTCATAAGACCAAGTGTATCCCCTTGGGGAGCACCGGTTTTGTTTGTTAAAAAGAAAGATGGAACCTTAAGACTATGTATTGATTATAGAATTCTTAACAAAGTCACCATTAAGAATAGGTACCCTTTACCATGCATTGAGGACCTCTTTGAACAAATGAAAGGGGCAATTGTGTTTTCTAAGATAGATCTTTGATCAAGATATCAACAAATCAAGATAAAGGAGGAAGATATCCCAAAAATAGCCTTCAGAACAAGGTATGGGCATTATGAGTTTACAGTTGTACCTTTTGGTGTGACTAATGCTCCAACTGCCTTTATGAACTTGATGAAAAGCGTGTTCTATGATTACTTGGATAAATTTGTCTTGGTCTTCTTAGATGATATCTTGATTTATTCCAAAAATGAGGAGGAACACCTAGCACATCTTCAGTTAGTTTTACAAAGGTTGAGAGAACATAAGCTATATGGGAAATTATCAAAATGTGAATTCTTTAAAAAGAAAATACATTACTTAGGTCACATCATTTCAGAAGATGGTATTATAGTAGATCCAGATAAGATAAAGCCATAGAGGAATGGCCAATTCCCAAAAATGTGTTTGAGGTAAGAATTTTAATGGGAATTGTAGGATATTATAGGAGATTCATAGAAGGATTCTCAAAAATTGCAAATTTCATTACAAAGGGTAAGAAATTCTTGTGGACTGAACAGTGTGATAAGGCATTTCAAATTTTGAAGCAAAAATTAACCATTGCACCTATCTTAAAGGTTCTAGAACGACATTTCATAGTTGTGATAGATGTGTCCATTGAAGGTCTAGGTGGGGTACTCATCTAGGATGAAGGTGTGGTAGCTTATGAATCAAGGAAATTGAAAAATCATGAAGTAAACTATGCACCTCACGATTTGGAACTTGCAGCAATTGTACATGCTCTTAAGAAATGGAGGCATTTTCTCTTAGGAAAACCATTTGAGTTAAAAACTAACCATCAAGGACTCAAGTACATCTTCACGCAACCTCACTTAAATGCTAGACAAAGAAGATGGTTAGAATTTCTAAGAGAATTGATTTTGAAATAGAATATACTAAGGGAAAAGAAAATAGATTTGTAAATGCACTAAGCAGAAGGAGGCACTCGATGAATATTGCGATATTCAAAACCACTTGTAGAGAAAAAGTGTTAAACAAGAAACAAGAAGATTTGTGGTATAATTAGGTTAGATCAACCTTAGAAAGTGATCCAAGTAATCCTAGAATGAAGCGGTACTCTCTAGATGATGACAAGTTGCTTTGATACAACAATAGGATATATGTTCCAAACTCTAAGGAGTTAAGAGAGTTGGTTTTAAGTGAAGCCCATAATACCCCTTATTCAGGAAATCTAGGGGAAAATAAACTCTATTTAGACCTTAAGAAACTATATTTCTGGCAAGGAATGAAGAATGACATAGTATTTTATGTAGCTAAGTGTCTTGAATGTCAGAGGGCAAAGGCAGAGCATAGTCATCCAGTGGGATTATTATACCCCCATGATATACCACATCATAAGTGGCAGGTCATTAGTATGGATTTTATACAAGGATTTCCTATGAAACCTTATAGCATAACACAATAATGGTGGTAATTGAAAAACTTACCAAGGTTGCTCACTTCATAGCAGGAAATATAACAAACGATGCTCCAACTTTGGCTAAACGTTTTGTGAAGGAAATTTTTAGATTACATGAGTTCCAGAAAAGATCATATCCGATAGGGATGCTAGGTTCACTTCAAGGTTTTGGACAACTATTCAATCAACTTTGGGAACACAATTAAATTTTAGTACAACATATCACCGTGAAACATATGGCAAAACTAAAAGAACAAATCAAATTGTGGAAGACCTTCTACGAATGTACCGTATGGACCAAAAATCTAAGTGGGAAGAATATCTTCCACTAATAGAATTTGCATACAATAACTCTTTTCAAGCCTCCCTAGGGATGGCTCCATTTGAAGCACTATATAGAAGAGCTTTTCGTAGACCTTTGAGTTGGGATAATCTTGAGGATAGAGTGGTAATTGGACCAGATATGTTGAAGGAAATGGAAAATCATATCAGGTCAATCAGAAAGAGGTTAAAGGAAGCAACAGATAGAAAAAAGAGTTATGCAGATAGGAAAAGAACACAAAGGGAATTTGCAATAGGTGAAAAAGTTTTCTTAAGGGTCAGGCCATATAAAAGCTCTATAAGTTTTAGTAAAAAGGAAAAGTTGGCACCTCATTATGTGGGACCTTTTGAAATCCTAGAAAAGATAAATCCGGTTGCCTACAAATTGGACCTACATCCCCAATTGAGTCGAATCCATGATGTTTTCCATATATCTCTTCTTAAGAAGTATGTACCTAATGAGAACCATGTTTTGAATTAGAATGCATTACAGGTCCAGGAGCTTGATAGAATAACAATAGAGCCATACCGAATCCTGGAGAGATGCCAGTACCAAATATGCAATAGACTGGTTGGTCAAAGTAAAGTATAATGGGATCAATATGATGAAGACAATGCTACTTGGGAAGATACAATTGAACTATAACAATCTTTCCCATTCTTGTTTTAAGCACTATCTAGATACTATATTTGTTTGCTTGTTTTAAAGTACTTTAGATATTATCTCTTTACTATTGCAACTTATTAAGCACATTGGCATGATGCGAAATTAAGGGGGGAAGGATGTCATGACCTCCCTTATTATTCTAATTACTGCTACTATTTGAAATTTCTATCTTATTCATGCGTATCAAAAATTTAAATTGTAGTGAACTAACATCGTGTACCTTTAACCCATTTAAAAATCAAATCAAATCAAAACAATAATTAACTCATCAACAAATTGAGTCATAATATGACAATAAACAAATTAAAAATATCTCCCACACTACACATTATCTCAACATAACAATTAAAGGGTTACCTACTCAAATTCATGACATTAAAATAAAAGCATATTATTAAACTCAACGTGCAGATAAATTTTCCATGTCTCCCAAATCTTTTTCAATCAGATCACATATCACTTATCATTAAATTGAAATCTATCAAACTTAAAGCTCAGAAGTTGAAGTCAAAGATATCCACCTACTCAAACTACCAAGCATGAAGAAGGATAATCATACTGCTGACCAAATGTTGGCTGACCAACCTCAGCCGCCCAGTGCTGGATTCAATCACCTCAACCCATCCATATTATTCACATGGCTTAAATTTCAACCGCCCATAATAAATTGCAAAGCTAACTCGCATATTACAATTCACAAAAATTTAATGCATTTTATCTATAAATCGAATGGATAGGCTTCTGTTTGAGACCACTCCAGATCTATGAGAAACTCTAGAAGAGTGTTCAATTTGCAGATTTCAGGAAGGATGAGTGTCAATTTGGGCATATCGTTCACCTTGGATTAGCTCTATAGGTAGGTGGCCAAAGCAATTTTCTTGAATGGCTATGTGTCTGTAAACGTATTGCCTACTCTTTTCTTCATTACAATAAGCATTTCAGGAAATGGGAGTTAGATACAGATTCACGGTATTATAGATGTATAGTCTCATAACTGGGAAAAGTTCTGTGTGTTAAAATCTAAATCTATAGAATAATAGCACTCCTACAACAGTCCCATAGATTTACTTTAGATTGACTTGAAGCTACGATCACCTAGATGATTGCAGTCATATCTAGCATATGGAACCTAAGAGGTATTATGAGATCATTACATATATAATTGCCTGGTGAAATCTTGTAAGTCAGTGACAAATACGCCATTCTCTGCAAATAAGTCTTAGTGCTGAAATTCCTTAATCTGTTTCCGATATATGCACAATTACAGGGATACTTGAGATCATTATATAGCATCTAAATTTTTGTGGAAGGGAGGTTCAATTTGATTAAAGCCTTTAGTTTCAACCCAGATCAACACTCTGGCAAACATAAGATATAAAATACATAAAGTTGTTCTATGAAATATACAACCTCAAGAAAAACTTGGTACCCTTCAATTAGTCATGGCACAACCTCTTTAACCTCACACTCTACCCTCCTCTGATTTAGTTATTAGCTGTTCAACTTTGGGTACCATAATTATCAAGAAAAGTGCATAAGATCAGTATGGCGCCTGTAATATCTTAATGATTTTGTGCAGATATAGAAATCTGGAAGTCCTCATAACTTGGTGCCATATTCCTTAATAAATGCATGCTAAAAATTCGTTGCCCAAAGTAGTGAAATTAAGAGGTGCTCTTAGTTTCCTTTATTTCTGAAGTTTCTTTGGAAAGTTATTTACAAACAATCTGTCATACCAAACCTTGTTTCAAAAGATTTTTGGGAGAAGTGATAAGTCAATTATCAGTAATATATATATATATATATATATATATATATATTAGTATGATTTTATGATAAGATTTTATTGAAATTATAGGCCTTCCTTTTCTTCAGAATAGCCAAATATTTAATGATTCAATCTATCAAACTCATATATGTTGAATTCTAATTCATTCAGAGACGTGAGGGACTGAGATAAGATAGCTATTAATGGTTGTAAATTTTATTATAATTCTACTCCAATATTTTGTTTGAGAGCTAGAATTTTTTTTTTAAAATACCCATAAGATTCTAAAAATGTCTTTTCCTAATACAGATTGGCATTCACTACATTATCCTTTTCCTTGTTTTATACGTAGTTTGTGATTTAGTAAGGAACAAAACTTTAACCAACAAGTGTTCCTTAGAACTTCATTTAGGGATGATTTTCTTTTTAGCCATAAACTAATGAATATATTTCCTTATCCACGATACAACATTCTCAAAATTTAAGTCTTGATATTATATATAATCACCTACATAAAATTTATGAATTTGTGATTATCAAAATCAATCTAAGGAAATAAACATTAGAAGATCCTCCAAACCAATTATTAATTGATTTAAGATCTAGTTCATTATATATTTTTACTACCACTTTTATTTTAGCTTGTAATACCATGAGGTCCATTGGTTGTAAATAGTTGTAATAAGTTACTCCTAAGTATTAAAAAGGAGATTAACGTATTATTTATAGCCATAATGGAAATAGATTAAAATATATACGGTAATGTTAGGAATTTTCTACAAAATATAGTTGGATTACTTCAATATGAATGAATATCTTGGACATGCAACATGTATTCGATAATTCTATTTGTGCTTAAGATTCTTAATTTGATACATTCCCAAACTTAGGATAATTTAAAATATTTTATCTAAATTCCTAATATAACCTAGATTATGAAGTTTCTCTCAAAAAATTTCTTAAGGAAAGATTGCTTAGAAGAAAAATTTATGTTCATGGTTTTGAAATTTAGATAAACCAGTTACTAAATCTTGAAAAAATTTCTCCAAGCAATATAAAAAACTTTTTCTTGCATTTCCAGATTGTTGCAGGTATGAGCAAGTTTGGTGGTGTTTTCATTAATGTTGTCATTGATGTCAACACAATTCAGAATGTTGTAGTTTGTGCATGTAGAGTTGAGATGTTGTTGAGATGTTGTGAGTACATGGAGCTATCCTTATAATGTTGCAGATGTGCTGAAATGATGAGTTACCAAGTGCTTTTGAGAAAATTAATAAAGAGTGAAGTTAGAGTTATGTATGTGTTCAGAATGTGCTCCGGTTTGTGCTTCGTGTTTCTTTTGTGTTGATCCTATGCTTGTGTGGATCTGAAGGGTTTTTGTTGGGGATCTTTTGGTGTCATCTCTTGATTTGTAGCTTCTAGTTTGATGGAGTGTGAAAGGTTGTGTTCATCAGTGTGCGAATTGGTTTGACAGAGTTGCTTGTCTATGGACTAGGAAATTTTTTTCTGCTCTATAGTCCTCTGCTGATCTATTTCAGGTCTTGCAGATCTGAAGTATGTCTTGTGATGGTGTTCTCTAGGTTCTGGCAAAGATGTTCATGGTTTGGTGCTCCGAAAGTTGAGTTTCAGAGTTGTATGTATTTGCATAGTCTGGATGGACTAATGGAAGGTGTTTTGTGTTTGAAAGTCGGTGCACTTGTTGTGGATGTATTTGAAGGTATCTGAGATGTTTTCTCATGCATGATAAATCATGTTGCATCATCCACGTGTTATCTTCTTGTTGGGAAGTGTGTACTCCAATGTTCATTTGTGTTTGCATTAGGTTTGGACGACCTAGTGTTTACACTTCATATGAAGAATTAAAAATTTAATCAAGGAAGCATGTGGTTGATTTGAGACGTTGCTTTTGGTCTTGGTTAAGTATTTAATTTCTCCAATCTCATTCCTTTCTACCACGGGAATGTTGAGTTTTTGACCTAATTTGAATTTATGAAATGAAGCGTATGTGGTTGACCTTGGAGCTGAAAGTTTCTAAGGTTGAAGATGGCATGAATGCAAGTCAAGATGTGAAGAATTAAAAGCATACAAAGTAACAAAGTAAGCCACAAGTGAAGAGCAGATTTGTGTGAAAGTGAGTTAAGGCAATAGTACTTTATTGTGTTAGATTCTTGAAAGCGGTGAGTTGAAGGTTTTTGCAATCTTCTAATCAAGGTTGCAGATGTGTGTAAATTGTTGTGGTGGATCTTTCTAATATCTTTTGTATCTATAGGTAATGAGCCTCTATGTTGGAAAATGAGTCCTTTTTGTAGGTAGTGAGCCTCCCTGTTGGACAGTGAGTCCTTTCTGTAGGCAATAAGCCTTTGTATTCAGGTAGTGAGCCTCTTGTATTTGGTTTTTTTTTCCCTTATTGGGTTTTCCACATAAAATTTGGTGTTCATTGTGTTGATTTTGCTTTTTTTTATCTGCATTTCATGTTCATACTTAATAACAGAATAGCGTGGTTGTGAAGTTGATAAGTGATTGAAGTTTTGTATTTGAATTTGGTACTGATTCACCCCCCCTCTCAGTTGTCTTGTGCCCTTTTAACAAAGAAATGTTAGCATATATATATGAGCTTGAAGAACAAAAAATGTAGATTTGTCTAGAATAACTCTCAAAAGAAAAAAGAAAAACCTCTTTCCATGATTCGGCAATAGATATTGAAACCCATGCATCCACTCATAAAATTGTTGAAAATGCATTGTGTTATATGGTAATATTTTATATGAATGGATATTGACTAGTTATTTATTTATTCAATGATTATGATGGAATATTTGTTTTATAGCAATGTATTGTAAATTATCAAACAATGCTTATTGATTTACTAAAAGTATCTTGAGCATTATTCTTTAATAGATGTTGAAATTGTAATACTTTATGAATTTTAGATTCCTACGAGCTCTTTTCTTATAAAAGCTTAATTATGTTAGATATAGTTTTGAAATCCTAATCAAAGAAAGGAAAACCAAACTAGTAGTGTTTAGTATTAACGGTGCCTCTGGCTCACGTTTACGGGTAATGTCGTCACGCTTGAGCTACTGCACCTATCGCCTAACACAGATGCATTAATGACATCTATGGCATCGTCCCTATAAACCACTAGGGAGAAATAAGGAACATTGGTTAATTAAATCCAAAGGGAGGGAAATCCCATTTGGAATGATAACCTAACAAGATGATAGTGAAAATGAATCGAATCCTCTAGTAACAACCTAGAAAACCCAAAGTACAAATTTTCTATGGCGCAACATAATTGGGATTTGAATTATTTTTATCAATACATGTTAATTATGAAATTGTCAAATGAGACAAGGGTGACAAATATTAATAGGAAATAGGTTAGATGAATGTTATTAGATAAACAATCAATGGTAAAGATGATCATTTATTAATGCTTCCCTTCATGGGTAGCAACCACAGATGAATTATCTGGGGAAAATAAAAACCCTAGAAAGGGTTGTGTACCCACTTTATAACAATTCACATAAACATAGTCTAGAAAACAAAACTACATATTTTACACCTTGATCCCATTTGGAAGTAGGGTATGTAGGCAGTCTGGGAAACGAAGGATGCTCCCAGTACTCAGGCATTCAGGAACAGGGTTTAGGGTTAGAGAGATCACATAAACAGTTATAAGAGAAAATAAACTAAAATATATACAACTATACTTGGAAGAATCCCGCATGGATTGCTTGATTCCCCGAGGCCCTTAGGCCAAATTTCGAGGTGGGTCTCAAGCCTAGAATTATAACCTACATACCCTTGAGGAAAATGACCTCAGTACACTTTCAGAAGGGAGTGTGGTCATCAAGGAAGCGACTCAAGATCGAATCATCTCGATGAGTCCAAGACTTTGGCCAGAGCACATACCTATCATATGATAGATGCCTGCCTCATTTAGGCGGATGCCTATTCCGATTATATGAATAGATGTATTCCTATTCCATATGAATAGATGAAGTAAATTCATGTTTCGTATGAATAGATGATATACCTATCTTGTATGGATAGAAGTTCCCGAGTATACTTGTGAATGAATACTTGAACACAAAAAAAATAGTGGTGTTTAGGGTTAGAATTAATTGGGTCCTTACATTCAAAAGGATGATCTTAGAAAAATTTCAAAAAATATTTACTCATGAGGCTAGGATACTTTATCCTTTTATATATTCAAACCTCAACAATGAAAAAAATTATGTTGGGACAAATTGACAAGCTAAGCAAAGACAACAATGCACACAAAGAAAACTAGAACTTATAAAATAAATTATAAATATCCTTGAGTTACATAAATTATTGAAATAAAATATTTAGATTATTTTCTGAAAAAAATGATACTACTTTTGTTAGGGAAATTTGATGGGTAATAAGCACATTCCAACTACAAATACTACAAGAAAATCCTTAATACTTAATCTTGGCAACACCAATATTCAAGGATTGATGAAAACATTAAATCTAAGTCCTCGATAATAGTGTCACTTCTATTGGGTTGTTTCTTATTTTATACCATGACTTAGATAACAATTTACCTAAAGTTGGTAAAGACTTTGAATATATTTAGCTTTTATAATAGCTAAAATAACAAAGATACATAAAGTAACAAAGGTGAACAAGGCCAACACATGAGAAAATTCATGTTTATCCTTCTCCTTTTGGTTCTACCAGACGTATGGGCTATTCCTTATTATTCCTCTAAAAATTCATATAATGATTTCATGATTTAACACATTTTAAAGGGTTTCTACTCATTAGACCAAGCTTGATGAAACATAGCTAAACTCAATTTAACTATCACTAGCCTAGACTAATTATCCTTCTGAGAAGTATGTAGAGGATTTAAATTATGAAGATAAATTTCACAAAAAATATAGGGACAAAGTAAGAGAATGTAACTTAGCCATCAATGTTTGTGCTAGACCACAATCAAGAATAAATTATTTAAATTATGATGAGTCAAAGTGATATTTGAAGAATTATAGAGAATTAGGAGAGGAATGAATAGTTCCTTCACCATTTTGGGTATAGAGTACAAAATTAGGCCTCAACGACAATAAATATTATGGAATGAAAAATAATTTAAAGTGACTCACAAATATTTAAATGCATTGTACAATTAATCTCATAAACTAGGTCTTCATTTAAGTTTAAAATCATACTTGATGATCCTTTATGACAAAAAATATATCTACTACTTATTATGGAAGATAATATATTAAAAAAATTAACTTGACATTTTATAGTATTCATAGAATAACAACACATTATTAGAAAAAGGATACAACAAATGTGAACTTACACATTTACATTTCATAGACTCAATTATAAAATCTCAATAAATAAATCTTTTTGTTAATTTAATTAAAATTAGTCATACATAATAAACTACAACAATAAGAGACCGTCAAATTTTTGTTACCTTATTTGTATTTTGTTGATCTCTAAATGTGATGCTTAAGAAAAAAAGCCTATGGGAAGTTCTACAGGTGGGAGGCTAAGATGCGCTCTTAAAAATTTCTCCAAGATTTTAGAAGCTAGCTCCGCATGTAACACCCCGCCACACAACCCAAGGGGAAGTTGCAATTAACTACTCAAACGCAATAATTTTTTTTTTTAAAGTACAATTAACATACAAATTCACTACCAATTGCCAACAACCCCTAAGGTTACGAGACAGATTACTTAACCCACACAAGATACATGAATTAAAATCATAACATTTAATTACTTAACAAATTAAATACACATACATTCCTTACATGATAAAATTACATCAAAGGCATAAGAGATACCACATGTTTCCAATAACAATAATTTACAATACGATTACAACTCTCATTCCCCGAATGAGGTAAATCCTATAAGCATGATTACATATTACACAAATCCACCTCGATAACAAATGAGGGGTAATAAAATACAATAACATCTGGAAAGAATAAAGCATGAAGAGAATCTGGATCCCACGAGCTCTCCCACTAGAAATCTTGTCCACGCGAACTAGAAGACAACCCAACGGATTAAGGTGCACATTCCACCCAACCATGTGATACCCGAAGGCTCACCCCCCATGCTAGGAGATAGTAACAAGGAATCCTATACAAGACCATCAACCTCTAGACACAGGCTAACTCACACTGACACAACCAATCACATGAACCATACAACTAGAAGGATAACACAAGTACAACTCTAACATCATTGACATAAGTCACATTGCTTCCAGAAATAAAGCAGATCGAGAATGTTAAGAAGACCATACACTTAAAACCAAATACCAATTATTGTCATAGAAAGAGTATCATCACATAGCTCGACATGGGATCTCCTCTGGGAGTCTTCATAGGCTCCGACCCCCACTATGGGTTGTCCTGGTGGCCTCTACCGAATCCCGGCACCCATACTCACTCATGCGGAATCAAATACCTCTCATAAGGACAAGATAGATGACCTTGCCATTC
>VDFB02000010.1:33933588-33998614 GCA_007258455.2 Sequoia sempervirens | reverse complement strand
ACTCTAACCTCATCCAAACAAGAGAAAACAATCATATGAAATGAGAAAAATGAAAACAATGAAATAAAGCACTCTTCATTGAACTTGAATCACTTATCTTGCTTTCCTATTTCTTGTTATGCAACTTTTCCCTCAGATTTGTTGAAATACTTGTGAAAAACTTACAAATGGTAAGCAAGAAAGTTGGAGAAAATTAGTTGTTAAGGTGAAAATGGAGAAGAAAGGTTTCTTTTATAGACAACATTTTGAATGGATGGCTAAGATTAATCTTCTAGAAAGATTCCAAGATCAATGGATGGGAATGCATGAGAGGGAGGTTACAAAATGAATGGTTGAGATTAAGTCTCAGAAAAGATGCCAAGATCAACGATCCAGAATTGATGCACCAAAAATATGTCATGCATGGAAAAGCTATGATGTCGACAGCTATGACGCCTGATAGCTATGACAGACATGCAAGACATGCAGGCTATGACAGAAATGAATGTTATGACAAGGGATTATGACATAGAATCTTTGACTAGGTGATACATAAATAATTTATTTTAAATTATTTATTCAAAAATGGAGAAAGTGGAGGAAATGGACAAGTGGAAAATAAATTATTTATTCAAATTATTTATTTGGAGAAAATGAAAAGAGGAGCATTTAATTAAATTTATAAATTTAATTAAATGGAGAGATGAAATTAGACCTTAAATAATTAATTTAGATTAATTATTTAATAGGGGGAGGTGGCATGGGATAGTTAAATAATTTTAATAATTATTTAACTATAGAGAATAAGACCATGAATAGATAAATGGTGCATTGGTAACTATAGATGAAAGGTGACAAAATAATTAAATAAATAATCATTTATTTAACTATTGAAGAAAGAGGAGAAATTAGTGGCGTAATTAGTTTATTTTAATCAATCGAGGATAGGGCAAAGATTGCGAAAAGTGAATTAATTAAATAATTATTAAAAATTATTTAATTAATAGATGAAAATGATCAAACATAGTGAATAACTAAAATTATTCAATTATGTCCGAGGCAACTTGAGGATGAAGAAACCAGCGCACCATAAGCTTAGGACATTTTTCGTATCTGAGTTCCATGTCTCAAGCCAAAAGAAATCTAGTGAAAAATTCCCAGAAGACATAGGATTAAAGTCATATATGGTGCATAGTAAATATTTCATTGTCAAAGGGAAACTTTAAACATTTATGCATGACTGATCGAATGGCTTCCATAGAGAATAGCCATGGATAACCAAGCTTCACACAGAATTGATCCAACATTGGGATGATGGAGAACAAGACATCTAATTGTTGTTGTCCTATTTTTAGAGGAAGGGTGATCAAACCCATCATAGGGAAAGAAAAAGCATTATGCATTTTTATCCATGCTTCTGTTAATCATATATTTCTTGATACAATTCATGCACAAGTAAGAATTCTTTAGTGAACACATTGTCTCCACATACAATATCAATTAATATCCCATTAGTGGGCTTGTCATTGATTCAGTCAGCTATGTAAAGAAAACCATTAGGTGCATTTCTAATTTAATATTTTAGATGAGAAAGCAATTTCAAGAGGATTTTTAGTTTGACCCTTATGAGGCATAATTTCGATCAATCCCACCATATTATCTATAGGATTTTGTTCAAGTATCCATGTTTTCATCATTTGTGTCAACATTCTTCACATCATTCTTCATAGTTTCACTAGCTTTGACAAATGAAATATTATGGTTCAGCATAGGGTTGGTAAATATTTACAAGTTTTGGTTAGAAGGGGCAATGCACTTATTTCCTCGATCATTAATAGCTCCAATTTGAAGTCAACTAGAATCAATGAGGTCTTGCACAAGATGTTTAAGACACTTACAATGTTTTGTGCCGTATCCATTTTTTAAGTGATAATGGCAATAAGAATTTGATCTAAAGTTTGAAGGTAAAGGCTTATTAGGATTGATTGTTTTGATGGGTGGTAAGGTAATCATTTGCTATTCTAAAATTTGTAACATTGTGCTATGGAGGGTATCAGGTAAGGGAGTAAATTGTCTAGCCAGATCCCCAAATGTAACAGGATTTGTCTTCTTTATAGCAACCACTTGGGTATCGACATGTTGAGTTGGTTGAGGGGGATTTAGTTGAAGGAAGCCTTTATTCTATTTCCTAAAAGGTTGATAATTTTTTTGGTTTGCAGATTTGGACTTCTCGGGATGGCTAGAGGTGGGTTTTGTTTCATGACTACTAACGAGTTTTGATAGTCACGAAAGGAAATACACAAGTGTACGAAAGAAGGAAATTTCATCATGCCAAGCTTATCTTGTATCTTAGTTTGTAAGTTTTGAATGAACATCCATTGAAGGTGAAAATCAAAAATATTTATGTCAATTTGGGAATAAAGAATTTGGTAGCGTGAAATGAAATCAGTAACTTTTTCATCATCCTTTTGTTTACATCTCATCAAATTGGCTAAGTTCATTTTAGGATTCATGTGCACTTGGAAATGGTTTATAAATGGCTCAACAAGTTCATTGAATGAATTAATTGAGTTGTTCGGTAGTGAGGAAAACCATTCTAAAGCGGTATCTTTCAAGGACCTAGGGAAAAGCTTAGCCAAGAGCTTATCCTTAAGGAAAAAATCACTGTGTAAGGTAGTGTAAGTGGAAAAATGGTTAGAAGGATCTCCTTTCCCCCCATATTTATCAAACCTAGAAATCTCTATACCTTGTGGTATTGATGTTTGATGGTGTTTTTACGCACGGCTTAACAACTTCGGGCGAAAATGATATTCTCTCTCTTGAAAGATAATCTTCAGCAGTAAATTGCTTAAAATCACCCCAAGGTCTCTCAAGTGTCAGGTCATGACAATGCATAAACAACTCAGATAATATGTGAAAATGATGGTAATCACAATCGGACCTTACTACAAACAAACTGTATCTTTCCGATCTATCAGATCTTACAATATGATGATCTCAAGTCCTAAATCTAATCAGATGATAAAGAAACAACAAAAGATAAGGATACGGAGATATGATAAGATCTAAACTATTCCTAGAATGAATGATGCCAATGACAGATATCTGGAATGGACCAATCTCAAATAACCAATTCTTGATCAACCCACAATGCAATATCACAAGAACGGTGCAATCTTCTAAGGTATATAGATTTTCAAATCATAGATATTCATCCACAATCGAACTAAACACAAAATAGATATATGGTCCAGGTTGACTTCACCAGCCTACTACAATCAGATAGTTACTTGGAGTATAGACCAGAGATTGCTACAAACATTCCAAATATGAAATCATGTACATCGCTCGCCAAATTAATCCAACTCTAAAACACTAATCATAAATCTTTAAGCAATTTGAAAGATGAAACAACAAGAACCATGCAAGATAACTAAAACAAAATATTTCACCAGGAAAACCACAATGCCTTCTATTGTATTAGATTACAAAAATGTTGCAACAATTCCACTGTTATGTTACAATATTTGCTTCAAGAAATTGACTACTACCTCTATTACAAAATGCTCTAGCTCTTTTCTGATCTAACTTGTCTCTATTATCTTTCTAGCTGACCCTTACAATGAAGCAAGAATGCCCTTTATAGCAAATTCTTAAAACATGTCAGCCCAGCCAAATATTTACAAAAAATAACAGCCAAAACAAGTCAACTTTAAGAATTTCAAAATAAGGCACACATTAAATGCGGATACATCATCAAGGTTGGACTAGACACACTCCCCAATGTAGCCTGGATCAACATATGCCCTATAATAATAGGGAAGCACAAATCTTCAAAATGGGCATTAACTACCGCCTCCCTTGTCCTTGTTCTGATCCTGGATTTTAAAAAATAGTTTGTCCACCTCGGCGACAGGTGGCAAAGGAAAAATCTTAAGCCGACATTCAATGGCGCCAATCTCCTCTTTTGAATGTTTAACAATTTTGTCCCAGTCACCTCTATGTGCCTGGTACTTATCCATCACCGCCAAGTAGGTTGCTGCATCATCAAGCTGGTGCCCTGTTATGATATTTTTAGAATCAGGGGCATAGACATCATGCCACCATTCTCTTAACTATTCTACGCTCAGGTATTTAGGAGCACTTTTCCTCCTGCTAGTCATAATCAAAAAATGCAATGCATCCCTCATAAACCCCAGTCAAGTCACCATCTATTAGCTTCTTTCATTTATGAATCTTCCTCATGGCCTTTTTCTGAATTTTCAAAGCTTCGAACCATTCCCAAGGCTCATTAAGTCTGGAGGAAGGAAGAATCCCATCTGCAACCAACTGACCTTTTCCATGTTCCATGATCACTTTGGATTTATGCAACAGAAGATCGATATCTTCCTTGTCTTGAGATAGCACATGCTCCAACAGGTCTTTTGTTCTGACTGCATCTTTTCCAACCAAAAGGACATCCTTTATTGCATTATCTCCTTTCACCTGCACATCTTTCAACCAGTCCATTATAGTTTGGGTAGAAGCCTTCATCTTTTCACTCTTGGAAATAGTTTCCTTGGGCAAGAAACCAGGAGTAGCAGAGGAAGAGGGATGGAGAGATTGCAGAGGCTTCATTACATCTTCTAGACACTTCTTTAGCCCCTCATTTTCCTTTCTAAGTTCATGCTTGGATTGAGTTTCTTTCCTTAGCCTCCCAATTATTACTACATTGGACCCTTCATATTCTTCAATGTCTTGTTCCATAGAAGCAGTCCCAAGATTAATGGTCTGCACATTGTAATCCTTCCCAGTGACCTCTTCTTTAGTTTTACCCACAGCAGGGGTGGCAATATGAATGATGTTGTTTCTTGCTTCATCTCTTTCTATCCTTGAAACTACCTTGGCAATCTTCTTTTTCTTGCCTTTACCAATCTTAGTTAACATCTCATCCAAATCCAGAGGGGTATCCTCAACAATGACTTGTTTCTTCTTTTTGATGTCCTTTTCCAACCAATCCAGGACAGCAGGATCCACCCAGATTTATTTTTTGATCCATTCATGTTGTTCTGGTGTTTCATCTTTTCCTTTCTCAGAAGATTGCTCACCTTGATCACCTAATTCGATCTCCTCTTCCTGCACAGGCAATGGGGTTCTAATAGGAATATCCTCCTTTTCATGTGATTCGTTGCCTTTGCTGCTCTCCGGAGAATCCTCATATTGCACTAGTGGAGAAGGGTGTCTTTCTACCTCTTCAACCTCAAGCTCAGCTGCTGCACCAAAGAGTTCTCCTTCATTGAAAGGTTCTACCTCTCCACTAGTCTCATGCTCCTTAGGAGTCTCTTGCTCAGGTGCGCTTGGCAAAGGAGAAGTAGCCTTACGTTGCTCCACAACTGGTGCCTTCGGAGAAGGGTCCATCTTTTGCATAGTCTCCTTAGGAGATGGAGTCCTTGATCTCCTTGAATAACCTTCGGTTTTCTCTCCTGAACTTTCCACATCAACAACCGAAGTCTCATCCTTGGAAGTATCCTAACCCTTTCTCTTCAAAACCCTAGCTGTCCTTGTCCTCTTAGGCTACAGAGGAGCATCTTCTTCTTCTACTTTTTCAACTTCCTCCTCTTCAGAGGACTTGCCTATTTTCAAGGCCCGGCTTCTTTTCTTTCCTTTTGGTTTTCTTTTTGGTTCTGGCTCATTTTCTTGAGGACCTCTAATTTTAATTTTGAAGGGTGAGCTCCCTTTAGTTTTCCATTTGGGGTCATCTTCCCCGAATTCTTCTGAAGTGGACATAGGATTGAGATTTCCCATTAAATTAAAGGTACAGGGTACCTTCTCACTCTCCAACTCACAAACCTTATGCTTCAACCATGAAGTAGGAAATCTCATGACAGGGGCCATTAGGTCTTCTAATTTAGTTACCTCATCATCCTTCCAGTTTATCTCCCAATTGATCTGTCCTTAACAAACTCATATGCATGGTCCTGCACCATATTCCCGTCATCCTCTAACTGGTTGGGGATCAACTTGACGTTGTACTGCCTAATCATATCAACTGGAAGCCTAGAGTACCTTTTCTTCCTTACCTCAAAATCATCTTTGATATTTTCCCAGTAGTCTTCTAGGTGATCCTTATGACAGTATTCTTTGGTGGCCTTCTTATGTGCATCCCCGGTGATATCAAAGTTTATCCTCTTGGAGTGGAAGGAGAAACCATGAGCTTCCAATTCATCCCCCGCCGCATGCGCCGATTGGATGGAAGGGCACACCTCTGGTATACCAATTTTGAGACGAAAATCTCCACCAAAACCTATTTTATGCTTTTCCTTCTTGACAATTGCATCAAATTCACATATCTATCTCACAACCTCCAATAACACAATATGGTCAGTAGGTACCTAGGTAACTTGTATGGAGCAGCCTTACATCCGTCAATTTTGATGTAGGAGAAGGTGGGAAACTGAATGAACTAAGCTCCATACTTCTTTATCAACTCCTTTGCTCCATTAGACAATCTCACATGCTCCGTATTTTGAAAAAACCTAGTGATATGCATTGTAAATGCATTGTTGGCTCTTTGGTAATCCCAGTGTCCTAAGTGCAATTCCAGGTATATGTCATAAATTATATCTTGTCCAAATGTCCCCTTTGGATTCAAACCCCTGTATGGGTAGAATCTAGCCAACACATACATCACATAGGAAGACATGGTGAACCTCTTTGTTTCTAAGACATCCCTTAGTTGTTTATAAATCACAGCACTGATGAGTCCTGGCCAATGGTAATTAGTACCCTGTTCAATTTTATTGATCACATGGACCATCCAATTTTCCAACACCCCAACACTCTTCAAACCTGCCACTCTGCTCAAAAATTTGATTGCATCATATATGTCCGATCTGAATTTAACCTTGTGTAATTGCTTTAGTAGTTTGGAAAAGTGAGATTTTGGTTTCTCCAACCCGGAATTAATCATTTTGCTGGGCTTAGGTGGGCTCATTCTCATAGTAGGTTTTGGCCAAATCCATGTTTAAGGTACACACAGATGGAAAATCTGGCATGTCAAAAGCTTGGGCAATAGAAACGGGATTGAAATTTTCCAGGACTCTCCCTTCGGTGCTTACAACCCTCTGTGTGTCAAAATCATACTTCGGGCACATTCCAGTATCAACTCATAGCACTAGATTGTAGGAGGGAACCCTACCACATGGACTAACCCAGACCTCATCATTCCTTGTCTCAGGACTGACAGATCCTTCTGAGCTGTTCTTTCTTTGAATTCCTCATATCTCCATGCTCCAACATTGGTGTCAGAGACCTCAGACCACACAGAAGATACCTTGCTGTCAGGCAGTTGACTCTTCGTATCCAATCTCAATTTTTCTTCCTCTGAAATGGAGGATCCCTCCGTATCACCTTTAGACTTTCCTACAGTAGCTTTGCTTGATTCAGCCTGCATTCACAAAGAAATGTCATGAGCATCCAATTATCATACATATTCCAATCAAAGGGTTAGCATAAAACCACATAAGCAATTAAGATCCATCACTAATCATCAATCTTAGAAAATCTGGAGAATGAAGTAATCCGAGAAAATGAGGTAAACTGGGAAAATCCAGTCGGGGCAAAATTTCGGAGAAATCCGACCCAGACGGATTCCTACTACCAAGACATCATTCACCAAATAAGTCATTAGTATGAACAAAAGGTTATGAGATTATCATGAAATTCATCTATTAGCAACAAGAAATCATCATTTAGCACTTTACCCCATTAGCCCTAGCTTTGAGAATCAAAAATGAAAGCAGAAAGCGGGGAAAATCGGAGAAAAATCCAAATAGATTTTCGTGAGACCCGGTTCCAAATACTCGGAATTCGCCATGCTCCGCGGACTTGACAGATATCGGGAAAATCCGGGTGCGTAGGAATTCCGCGGACACCTCGGAAGCCCAACGATCATTACCACGCGAACAATGAATCAGATGATCACTTCAAGCCTAACTATTTGGATTCAAATGGTCTCAAAATCGATGCCAATAAGCAAGACCTCAAATGCACAGGAATTCAAATTTCCAAATCCTTCAAATGACTAATCCTCATGGCGAAACAATGATGCCCTAACTTTGACGACTAGACCCTCTGCCATGAAAACCAGGGTAAGTTTGAGGTTTGAAATACTATCCTTAAATGATCATGACCAATATCATTGCCAACACTCTACTAAAAGTGAACAAAGTTTCTCATGCACCATAGAATACCACTAAAGATTCAAATGAACAACTATAGCGGGTACTCTCAATAACTATCTTTCATTGCAATAAGCATAACAATGTAATAATGGCGACCAAGAATATGGGCTACCAAACATAATCCACATCAGATAATTTTACAAGATCTACATATATGCAACCTCTCAAAGGAGAAATACATAATTACACAACTCCACAAGTGCTCCATAGATTTTCCACAATCCTTCTCATTATGCGTCACTCACACAACACCAAGGATCATGCCACTCAACTTCAAGGCACATTTAGCTCTATTGTAGAAACCTAGTTTCCCCGTTTCCGAATCATTGTTTTTGAATGTTTTGAGGTATTTTGGTTTTTTTTGGTGTTTTTGAGCATAAATGCAATAATGCGATTTTGCAAGAAATAAAGAATAAATTCAAATAAAATAATATATCTCTGAAAATGATGAAATCTATTGATACTTCTTATACCAGATCATTTACTCAACTTCTGGAACGTTTACAAATAAGATCCAAGTACATGCAAATAAAAAGGCAATAATTTATTTGATGAAAACCTGATTTGCTGTCATAAAAGAATGTCCTTGATTTGGTACGGCTGCAATAATCACTCCTTTCTCCCACCTTCTGATGATCAACAATGATGCCTGGACTATAGGTGCCCTAACTGGTGATGGTAGACCGATCCTGTAATAGGCGATTTGCTTAAAGAAGAAAATATGCCCTTGTGAATGGTACGGCCTGTCAGTAGATGGTACGGCTGCAGCAGCAGCAATGAATGAAATTTACGGCTTCCCTAAGAGCCTCCAGATATCAATAAAAATGATGCCTCGGGGTAAGAAACTCCTCTGGACAATTTGCTATTCAAAAACTCTGAAGTTTGAATCACTGTGTAGCTCTGTAATTTCTTCTGAATGAAGAAATCCCTCTGCCTGGCAATAAATTGGATGATATTTCACACCCTCTTAATCGCTTTCACTGGAGATGGCTCGTTCCCCAATGCTCTAAGACTGACACCCTTGGCTTCTGTGCTCTGGTCAAGAACTTGATCAATTTTCAATTCACAAATAACATAATGCTCGATTCCCAATGAAAAATGCCTTATACTCATGAAAAGTGCGATTTCCTTAATAATAGGGAATCATTAAAAAGTTTGACTTTTCCTGTTTAATTAATTCAATAGTCTCCAGCCAAATTTTAATAATAAAATATAATCATCAAAATGGCCCCTTTCCATGATGGGCGACCCCTTCACTGAAATCACTTAAGTTATAATAAAATATTATAACTTTATATTATAACGCTTCCACAATTAATATTTAATTAAATCAATTAAATATTAATATCTCTCTCAATATTCACCCGATGCACGAGCCGTCTGAAGCTGACAAAATAAGAAGTGATTTTGAATGCCATCAATCCATACTACTAAAAATAGCAGGGGTCCCACGCTGAGTGCCAGATACTGCTAAAAATAGCAACTCAGGCTAGAAGTGTCTGAATGAGCCCGAATGAAAGCCAACTGATCAAATACCGACAACTGAAGCTGAGCCAAGCTCCATCAAGACCCCCTATCCAATCTATCAGCCTACGAGGGTCGCATAATAGGCTAATCCTATGCTCTGAGAGATGTCAACTAGAAGGGGACATGACATCTATCTAAGTTATACACCACATTTACAACTACACATGCTAGCACATGCAAAGCACATAGTCCATAACTCAATGAAGAACCCTACATAAAATCTCAAAACACCACGCAACATATTAATTCATACAAGTGTTGGGTGCAACTTTTAAAGTTGTCTCAGGATACACTACTTGTTAACACAGTAAGCAGCAAGAAACCAAATCATTGGGAGATGAAGCAGCATGTGTGGATGCTCAACAACTTCAAATTCAATAACAACCCTGTGTCTTCATAAACATGTAATCTATAAATGTCTAATATAAATTAGCAAGCATATATAGGATAGATAAATGCTATGGACAAAACACAAAAATTAATTAAACATTCTGTAGCACTTATGGTATTGTTCTCTACTTGAATTTTGTCTCCTCATTGCTTATGCGTGTACACAACACATCTAAATCCACAATTAGAGAGTTGTACCCCAAACCACCAAGGATTTGGATGGGATGTACTTTCTTTCGTATAGACAATTGGTGTGTCTTTTCCAAATAACATAGAGGTATCTCATCAAATAAGCCAACATTAATCAGAGCTATAAGCAACCTTATAGCTGCCTAACAGCTCCTTGAGTGTGATATTGTATACTACCATTCTTTGTAGCTATAACAAGAAGACATGAACACACTTTTCAACTTAGTAGAGAAGAAGATAACGTAGGTATTCAATACATTCAACCTCTTGGATTATGCACAAAACTTTTAATAAAATTTTGCATTACAGTTCTCATTTAAGTGTCTAACTTAGCCAGTTATTCTACTATTCCTCTTGCCCTAAGTCATCTAAACTTTCATATAGTTTATCAGCCTTTGTCATGAATGTTTATGCTTCTACCACAGCACACTTAGCCCATTGTGTCTACCCACCAAGTACCATCTTGTAGATCATAATTGCATACAGATCATAAAGCTACTATTTATTTATTTTCATACTTTGGAGGAAAATGGACAGAAATTTATATACATTTACAAACGTCAATGAGGAAATAATATATGCAGTGTCTGATATATATTTAAATCATGTTACACTTTAATGATTCCAAATATCAAATATGATATATGTATAGTGGTTGATGTATATATGAACCACACGCATATACTATGAATGATTCCAGACATTACAGAGAGTAAGAAAGAGAAGAGGTGAAGGAAGGACGGAGGGGGGAAGGGAGTTGGAGAGGCAGGTTGAAAGAGAGGGAGAAAGAAAGAGAGGTGGGAGTTGAAGATTGGGGGTTAGAGGTAAAGGACAAAAGCAAGGGGAAGAGGAGTTTGCATGTCAAGTTTTGCAGGCAAATATTTATTTACAAAGAAATATTTTTCATTTCTCAATTATCTGACCAACTTTGTCCATGAAAAAAATATATCATCCTCTACCATACAACCATGAAAAATTGAGTTTTATATTTGAAAATTTCTCAAATATTATTATACTTGAATAGATAGATATTATGTACGAAATATATTAAAAAAAGGTACAATATGTTTTAGCCAATCAAATTGATAATAAATTACATACACAATAGACAGTATATCCAGGACTTGTAGGTGTCAAAACATAAAGGTATAAGTGTTCAAAACTTATAAAAACGTACAAAAAGAAAGCTCGGTTATCCAAGGCAGGTACATAAAACTACTTCGGCCATTTTACTTTTTAAATCAGAACCTTCTTGAGCTTTACAAAACCAACAATGGCCCGTCGACCTACAATCATTTTGAAGTGGAGAATTGTGCATGATACAACACTTTTAATTTCTTGATTACATATCTAAGAAAATGGGAAATTAACTGGATCAATGTAAATCTCTCTCTGTGATGCAAAAAAATATCCATATTGAACACACGATGAAGAATGAAACATATCCAATTAGTTAAACATTAGTGTCAACATCTCTGTTAGTTCCAATAATGCCCAAGCCACGCGAGAATTCAGCATGGGTTGCTCCAAGCTTCCTTTCATTTAAATGCCACCTCATGGAATTTTTTTCGACCTATCCCAAGAGAAGAAGAGATACAGAAAAGTGTTATTATTCCAACCATACTCATGTTGCTCAAATAGCATACAGGAGATGTACAAGTGTAACAGTAATATATATGAGAATTGAGCGGATTAATTGCATACAAACTCCCAGTCTACTAAAAGAAAATTAATGCTTACGAGGAAAACGAACAGATTTTAGTATATGTTTACCAACATCAATAAGGAAATAAAATATGCGATGACTCAACCATGCTCAAAGACTTCAAATGATTCGAGACATCAAATAAAGAGAATGGGGAGAAGGAAGAAGTGGAGGGAAAGAGAGAGGAAGGGAGAGAGCAGAGATGGGAGAGGGGAGGCAAAGGAATTTGCAAGTCAGTGTTTGCAAATACTAATTATTCAACCAACCTTGATAACGTCTTGATTAAGTATTGTTTAATCCTTATATGACTAATGTATATGTCAAGTGTTACTCGACCTCACATCGTGAAGGTCATGGGACTTCCTTTCTTGGTATTGAATGCCTGCATTAACATTAGAAGTTCAAACCTGTGAGTTCGATGGTTCAATAAAGGTACATGGTTCATGAGCTCAATGGTTCAGGAAGGGTTCCAACCTTGGTGGCAACAACAATAATTAAGTTCAAATCTACAAGCTCAACAGACCAGGTGGGCACAAAGCCTAAGAACTCAACAGCCTAGCAGGAGTTTGAACCTTGGCAGCAACATCAATAATGCCAAGATTTAACCAATGCACCATATCATTAATGGTAAAAAAATGTTATATATTAAATATATTTAAAAAAAATGTTAAAATATATTCTTTTAAATCAAATGATAATATCTTTTTAATGGTGAAATTTGCATACCTATGTCACTTCTCATTAGTTTTGTATCTGTTTTGAGAAAATGTCTTGATAAATGTACATAGCAGCAAATGCCATGATCTTGTGTGAAGGGTTCTCCTAGCCTTTTATCTACTTATACACACATATATCCCTATATACCTAGTCCTACTCTATATGTTTACACAAATACTTGAATATATTCATCTTATCTACCCAATTCTCACTTATCTATGCAACTAGCTCCACTTAGTTGTTTGCCATCTAGATTTGGCTATTAGCCCATTCTAAGACAAGTCCACAATTGTGAACTTGTCTTAATCCATTTTAAAATTCAACATTCAAATTTGGATGACTAGTCCTATTCACTCTCCTACATTAATCTGACTAATCACATGTTTTGCACACTTTGACACTATGTGCTAGTATTTAAAGACATTTGATGCATTGAATCTAAGGATCCACACAAGCATTCAAATTACTTCATTTTAGAGCATTGGAACAATTAATAGCAAGACATTTCAATCCAGTGCAATAAAAGGAGTAATAAATATGCATACTTTGGCACTTGTACGTTGTTTTCAATAATTGTTCAATTTTTGGAGGTTGATCTAGGTAAACTGCTTCACTATGACTAACTGATAGCCCTTAAGGTATTTTTAAATACTACCAAGTGCCCAGTATTCAGGAGAAGCGAGCAGAATGTCATACATTAGGTAAAGTTGTAGAATATAACATCATTATATGCAGAGATGGGTCGAAACCTAGTTACAGATCTACGATCACGAATTTGTCCCAAATCTGCAAACTTGTCCTCTGATTGAGTAGAGATCTAGCACAGACTTTCAAGAAATTAACCAATGAAGAGGCACTATTCCCATATTTATTATCAAGCAAATTCCAAATTCTTATTCATATATTACTCACTTTTCAGTCATTGAGCTACGTACTCCTATCCTCTTGTTCAATTCCTAAAATAGCAAAATTCATTAATCTAAATCATCATTCCCTACTATATGTAGTTAACTTGGGCCAATTGTGCTTAATTGATAGCATTTATTTAATTAGCCAAAGTTAACCTTAAGGAAACCACAATTTACTTTTCATTTTTTGGTGAACTCATCCAATGCTACACATCCCAACTGTCTTTTAGGATTTTCAAATCTACATTTTTCTAAGTTTATAGGTTATTTTCAGATCTAACCTTCCTTATACATCCTTGTGCTTCACTGGTACATACTTTTCTATAAATTTTTGTGTGCTTTGTCATGCTTTTTTACTCACCTTGGCTATCACATTAGGGATTCAATTTCTGATCTGACATAATTTTTTATATTTCTGATTTTTCAATTTGAAAGTGGGTACTTGAGCTTTATTTTCGTATCATTTGTTTATTCCACCTACACAAAGTGCTCATCCAAACCCTAGTAAGACTGAAATCAATGAGGATGAAATCTATTCCGAGGCTCATAATGAGAACAGTGAGTAGTATGATCATGATGAACATGTAGATAATCAAAATTTTGAAAATGTGTTGGCTTGTTTGGCTAATGCAGAGAATCCTACACAACTAAGGGATACGTTTCATGATATGTTTACAAGTAAATCATATGTACTTTGAAAGCAACTTTTGCTAAGTTTACTTGTATAGTGACTAGTGCATCTTACCCTACCTAGACCTTTCTATCATTACCCCTACCACTACCACCATGACCTCTTCAGTACCATGGCCACTAATGTTCCATCCTTTAGTACTTATCCCTTTTCCACTTAGACTACCTCCTAAATACATTTCTCTCATGATACATACTACCCATACAATGTACCACTCTTCCGCACCTTTTTCATGCACTACTACTAGACCTATTGCTACACCCACTTAATCATGCCACTTTTATACCCCATTCAACATCACATAACCTAAATATCTTTAAGTACCTTTCCTTTTCCATGCCTTTAACCCAAACCACTACTTCATCCACCTCTTCTATGTCCCATGCATACACCCACACCACTCTTAGTGGTTCCCATTTATTCACCTTGCCTTCCTCTAACTTAGATGGATTAATTCAGATTATATATCAAGTAGAATAGAGAGAGGATGCAAAGCCTAATGATAGTGATGAATTTAAGGATGTTAGACATACATCACTATTTATGATATTGTGGCATGTTTATTACCTATGGGTTTTGTGGTACCTCGGTTTTCAATGTATGATGGAAATGGTGATCCTAATACAAATCTTCAATCTTACTCAATTGCATGTGTAGACTTTCTCTATGAGGATAAGATGTTAACAAAGCTATTGCCATGTATTTTGAAAGATTTTTCTATTGAGTGATTCTTTTCACTTCCTTGAGGGTCTATTCATTCATTTGATGATCTCACAGAAATGTTCCTAAAACAATTCAAAGCTAATGTGGGCCTTAGAGTAACAACTGCCAATTTTTTTGAGTCTTCCCAACATTTTAATGAACATATTAGTGATATGTCATTGTGTAACGTCCCATTTTTAAGCGAGCATTAGAGTTGGAGGTTTAGCCTATCATCGGCCCTTTGTAGGCTAATAATGGTGATTAGAGGGACCTGTTGTGGAGATAGCTGGTATCTTAGTGTTAGTGTTTCATAGCTGCAGGAGGTATTTCCTTAAGCAAAAAATAATCATAGGCAGGTTGGCCTATCTTTTGTTAAACAAAATATGATATTGCTAGGTCGGCTCTAGAAGAGAGGTCGCCTAGTCTTGCTATATAAAGGAGAAGGTGTCTCCTCATTTCATCATAAAATCAATCCATTCAAAGTTCAAATTTCTTCAGCAGCAGATTAGCATCAAGGAGAAGTGTCACTATTCTTGTGTATTCAAGATTCGCTTCAAGGAGAAGTGTCATTATTCATTGTATGAGACTCGGGCTCTTCTAGGGCCTGATTTTGTGTGCTATTTCTGCACTTATTTTTCTGATTTATAAGAGAATATCTTGCTGGGTTTTTCTCCCTCGAGTAGGAGGGTTTTCCCAGGGTAAAATACTATGTTCATTGTTCTATGTGTTGTATTTTCTGCTTACTTCATTTCTGATCTAAAAACTAACAGTTAGTTGGCAGTTTGCAGCGTTTGGCATCTCCAGATCCTTGGCTTATTTAGAGGGGGTGTTATTGAGGGGTTTCTGGCTTCATTTGTATACACTTACTATTTATAGTAAGTCAATTGGATGATAGAGGCCAACCTTACTATTTTTAGTAAGGCACCCTAGTGAGCAGTGAGTCCAGTGGGCTACCTCCTGGTGCAGATGGAATTGATTTATGAGGTTTATTATTGGAGTTATGGAGTTTTAATTATTATTAAAGTAATGCTTTAATAATAATTAATTATTATAAAGTGCACATCATTAAATGTTTTGACTTTATTAAAAAGGGATTATTTAATATTATAAAGTTAGGACATTAAATGACTTCATTTGGCTTTATTATAAAAAGCTATTTAATGTTATAAAGTCAAATATAAAAGGTGCATTTAAGTCAAATAATAAAGTGACTTGACTTGGGTGCCTATTTGAGAAATTTATTAAAGTCAACAAAAGAAAATAAGATATAATATATTTAATGATGGAAATATGCCTTGGAGGTTGTGCCTTTTCATGAGTATATAAGGCATCAAAAAGAAAAATGAAATTCATCTTGGATTTTTTTCAACACTTGGCTTTTGGATGCTTTGGCATTTGGAGGTGAGACCTAGGGTTTTGCTGCAAATTGATCTTGGAGAGCGTAGCTTCTCTTTGTTTCGAGCTTTCCGAGGGTGTGAAGGATCATCTGAGGTTTGCTAATTCAGGTGGCTTTATCTCAAAAGTCACATTGTGCATTACAGAGGAGATTATCACAAGATTTTGTAAGGGTGTGGAGTGCAGATTTCAAGTTATTGAAGACAATCATTTATGAGCACTTTCATTGCTGTTAAAAGACACTATTCTTTGGCACGTGGGAATTCATATTGAGCAGATTTGAAGAGCATTCAAGGGTTTAGTAGAACTATGCTTGTGAGCAGATTTATGACTGTTGAGAGAGGGTTTTATTGCTGTTAGCATTCATCTTTAACCAGCATGTGGGAATATAGCTGAGGCCGTACTTCATTAATGCTTAGGCCGTACAGACCATAAGAGTGGCATTTTACCCTTAGGCTGAAACGCCTAAGTTTCTTGCCCCATTTCACCTCTATTGAGGGCGGCTAGGTCATAGAAGCATTTCAGCTGTGATTTTATGGTGGAGATCATTGAGCATTGTGCAAGGCGTGCAAGTCAAGGGCATACCAGTTGCTGCCAAAGTTTTCCAGACCTGCTGTTATTAAGCTTCAGACTTATATTTAATTGCTTTGGAGTTCGGGTATGACTTATTGTATTTGCAATGGAAGAATATCAATTTGATTTGAATATTTGTTCTATATGCAAACTATGTATAATTAGATTTGAGACTGTTGCTTCATTATCAAGCATTTCTATACTTTGCAATTGGTATATGTTATTTGCAATTTTATATATTTCCTAGTGTTTATCTCATTGAAAATCAAAACAAACAAAAAGACTTTGAAAGAACAAGCAAATCACACAAGGCAGAAATTCAGTTAGCAAGTGTCCACCCGGGGTGGGACATTCCACACTGGGTTTCAATTTTTATGCTTTATCCTCCTACGTGATTTTAATGTGTAAAATATCTATGTTACAACAAGTTTCTGGGACAGGTACACTAAGGGATGGGTAGATATGTTTCAGTGACGTATTTTTTGGAGGACCTTTTGGGGGACAGCTATAAAAAATAGGTAGATTTCAAATATTCATATGAAACTTGAAAGTATTGATAAGGCATTCATCATATACATTAGAGATGCTGAGCATATAACATTAGAGTTGAATGGAGAGTTTACATGAGAGTTGAACAAATTAACAAAATTTAATTGCTTTTATAATTTCATTGTCAATGTGCATGACAGGGATATCTGATTGTGCCATATATTAAAACCATACATATGGTTTACATTGGAAGGGTATGGTGGAATGACAATGTTGCTATAAGTGCATTAATATACATTAGTTGCACCATTCTTGTAGTTATTGATTCTAGGGGTATCAGCATTGTGTTTTTTCTGTGTTGTGAATTTGGAAGGTAATGGTATATGTCTGACATAGAGTATTACTTATTGGAGCTTGAAAAATCTTCAAATTCAAATAATTAGCCCTATCTGTGAATCCATGTAGATTATTATCCATACATAGTGATTCATTTTGGGGCTCTATATTTTTTTAGATATTTTGAGAGAAATGCATGCTCAAAAGAAAATCAGAGAAACAAGTGTTCATGGCATTGGCATCATACAAATGATCAAACTTTTTTTGATTGCAACTCCCTAGGTGAAGAGCACAAAAAGATTTACTGAGGGGGGGGTGAATCAGTAAATCAAACCAAACTTCCTATTCTCAATCTTTTCAAACAATCTTTAAACTCTTATTACAATCAACTTTTGATATGACTCAATGAAAACAAGTTGACAGCACTTTATTGAAAATGATTAAATGACTTTTTACAAATGGAAGTAGGCACCAACCTACTTGATTTATAAATGAGATGATTTAGTAGGCTACAAACTACAAGGAGCACCAACCCCTTAACAATTTTAGTAGGCACCAGCCTACACGGAGAATTGACCCCTAATGCAAGGCACCAACCTTGACTTGATGGATGAAGGTAAATGACTTCAATCAGACCTGCACTCTCCCAATCCTCCAATCTGCCTTTGTGATGAAAAATCTCACACTTAGCCGACACAAGAAGATAGGTTTCTGATTTGTATCACTTTAGACTTCACAATCACAGGATACGTCTTAATGTGAGAAATTGTCGCTCATCTCCTTAACAATCTTCTTAACACAGAATTATCGCTTATGCCTTTGTGGAATATAAGATGTGTCTCACAATCGGGTATTCATTTCTGGTTGAATATCTTGTATCTCTTTTTTTGCTTGAGAATTCAACATAGATTGATCTGATCTGATCTTCAACACAGATTGAGCTCAATAATGAACTACACCAAGAAAAATGAAGAATTAAAGAAGAAGGCTTCCAAACACAAAATGAAGATCAAAGAAATGACAAAAGACTTGGAGGAATCAAGCAAAGCTGTTGAAGACTTGAGGGCTCTAATCATGGAAGCTGAAAGAAATGAAGGAGAAATGAAGATCAAACTCAATTCAAAAGAGATGGAATGTGACAAAGCAAGAAATAGTTATGCTAAAGATGGAATTGGAAAAGGCAAAGGAACAATACACAAAGGTTGATGAAGACTCCATCAAGTTGAATGAGCTCATGAAGGCTCATAAATTCTTTCAAGACAAAACAGGGGGTAGTTTTGAAAGACAGTCCAAGAAGGTTACAAACTCCAAAGAAGAAACTAAGACCTTCTCAAAGCAAGCCGGAGGAGATTGGATAAGTGCTGATCCTAAAAGAAGACTAAATACTAGGCACTTTTATGCTTTTAATGGCTATTGTTTTCTATGTAACAAGTTCGGCCACAAGGCCTTAAATTGTAAAAAGTATAAAAGCAAAGGAGCTTATTCATTTAACAATTTCGTGGTCAGTCCATTAAAAAGAAATAAATTCCTATCAAAGTGTGGAGGAAGAAGGAGAAATCCATGTTCTTTCAAATAGCCTTACATGCTAAAAGAAAAAAGGATGGATGGTATATTAACAGTGCGTGCTCAAATCACATGGCAGGTGATAAGAGCAAGTTCATCTCCCTTGAACCAATTGATGAAGGAATGGTAAGATTTGGTGATAACACAAGAAAAGAGATAAAAGGAAAAGGAAGACTTAGTCTAGATAATGGGAGAAAAAAATAGAAAATGTTTTGTATGTTAGGGGTCTAAAAAAAAATCTACTAAGTGTTAGCCAACTTTGTGATCAAGGGCATAGTATCACATTTTATTCTAAAAAATGTGAAATCAAGAAATATGGAAAACTAATTGCACAAGCTGAAAGAAAACACAATTTGTATGTTCTAAAGGAGATAAGTTGTGAAAGTTGCAACTTAGTACAAGAGGATGAAATCTGGTTGTGGCATAAAAGGCTAGGCCACCTCAACTTTGATAATATTGTCAAAGTTAGTGAATCAAATGTTGTGAGAGATATGCCAAGAATAACAAAACCTTCTAACATCATTTGTAAAGAATGTCAACTTGGAAAGAAAACAAGGTCAATTTTCAAGCCTAAGGAGAAATTTTCATCAAAGCCATTGGAACTCATACATATAGATCTTTGTGGACCAACCAAAACCAAGAGTATGAATGGAGAAAGATATTTTATGTTTCTGATTGATGACTTCTCAAGAATGACTAGGGTTACATTCTTGAAGGAAAAATCTGAAGCCTTTGAGAAATTCAAAGATTTCAAAGAGTTGGTTGAAAATGAAGTAAATAAAAAGATAAAATTCCTTAGATCACATCGAGGAGGTGAATTCACATCAAATGAATTTGAAAGTTTCTGCATAGAGCATGAAATTAAGAGAATATTTTCTGCAACAAGAACACCTCAACAAAATGTGGTTGTAGAAAGAAAGAATAGAATGGTTCAAGAAATGGAAAGAGCAATACTAAATGAGTCAAAGATATTAGCTTCCTTTTGGAAGGTATCCATTCATACAAAATTTTACATCTTTAATCGTGCAAAAATAAGAGTGAACAATGATAAGACACCCTATGAACTTTGGAAAGGTAGACCAACAACTATCAAATATTTCAGGATCTTTGGAAGCACTTGCTACATTAGAAGGGATGAAGAATATTTGAGAAAATTTGACACAAGAGTAGATGAGGTAATTTTTCCTGGCTACTCATCAAAGAGTAAGGCATACAAATGCTATAATAAAAGAACTCACAAAATTGTTGAAAGTGCCAATGTAAGAGTTGATGAAGGAAAGCAATTCAAAGAAGTTGGACAAAGTTATCATTATGTTCAAACCATGAGTGATCAAGACAAAGAAGATGAGATCTCCAAAGAGGATGAAAAGGAGGAAGAAATAAAAGAAGAAGAATCTCCACAAAAGACTCCCATGAAGACACCAAAGACACCGTCCAAGTTTGTGAAAAAGAACCATTCTGAAGAATTGATTCTTCAAGATAGATGTAGATCTACAAGGAAAATGATAAATTATAATGAATATTGTCATGTAGCACTTCTATCCCAAGTTGGGCCAAAAAACTTTGAAGAAGCAAGAAAATAAAAATGTTGGATTGGAGCAATGAATGAAGAATTGGATCAAATTGAGAAAAATGAAACTTGGGAACTTGTCCCAAGACCAAAAGATAAAAATGTAATTGGCACAAAATGGGTCTTTAGGAACAAGCTAAATGAAGATGGTCAAGTCACAAGTAACAAAGCAAGATTAGTGTGCAAAGGTTATGCTCAAGTTGAAGGAGCAAACTTTGAAGAAATATTTGCACCAGTTGCAAGGATTGAAGCAATTAGAATGTTTCACAACCTATGCAAGTCACAAAGAAGAATACAGGTATATCAAATGAGCGTTAAATACACGCTTTTCTCAATGGAATCGAGAGGAGGTTTATATTGAACAACCTAAAAGGTTTTTCCCTAGTATGGAAGACAAGGGAATGGGATTATTATTACTGAAGAGAAGCTCTCTATGGGCTTAAACAAACCCCAAGAGCTTGGTATTCAGCCATGAACAATATTTCTTCTTCACCATTGCTTGAGCAATCTTTACTTTGTTCTTCGGAGGTGCTGCTATCTTTCTTTGAATAGAAACTCTTCTTGTGTTTTTGAGATTTCTTCTTTGAGTTGGTTTTGAAATTCTTCTTTCCCTTTTTCTTGTTCCTGATCTCTTTTTCTTCTTCACTAGAGTTGCTATTACAATCTTTTCAAACCAAACTTTCAATTTTCAATCTTTTCAAACTTATTACAATCAACTTTTGATATGACTCAATGAATGCAAGTTGACACCACTTTATTGAATTGATTAAATGATTTTACAAATGGAAGTAGGCACCAACCTACTTGATTTACAAATGAGATGATTTTCTAGGCTACAACCTACAAGGAACACCCACTCCTTTACAATTTTAGTAGGCACCAACCTACAAGGAGAATCAACCCCTAATGCAAGGCACCAAACCTTGACTTGATGGATGAAGTAAATGTCTTCAATCAGATCTACACTCTCCCAATCCTCCAATCTGCCTTTGTGATGAAAAATCTCTCACTCAACCCCCACAAGAAGATGGGTTTCTGAAATAGACCACTTTGAACTTCACAACCACAGAATGCGATCTTAATGTGAGAAATTATGGATTTATCTCCTTAACAATCTTCTTAACACAGAATTATCGCTTATGCTTTTGTGGAATGTAAGAGACCTGACCGTCTCTAACTTCTGAAACTGGCTAGGGTTTATATTTTTTTATATTTTCTCAATTTTTACCAGGCAGGAAGATGCATGCAAGAGAAATAACAATTTCTGAAAGAAACATAGATAAATGCTGAAAATCAAAGCTTTATTGATATTGCATTATTTCTGAAAGATTTACAAAAAATACCCGGAAATAATCTTCGAAATTGAAAAAGATGCTGAAACCCTCGTTCTGAATCTCCACTGCAAATCTGATGAAGCACAATGTTGACTTCTGAATGAAGCCAATCCACGGGCAACCCTTCGGAAGATCTTCCACAACCTCAGTTATGCCAATCACTGAGAGTTTTCGTTCCCAATGATCAAGAATTCTGAAAACCCTAGGTTTCCAGCCTCAAGAGCCAAGCTCTCCAGAAATGCAAAACCAATATATGAAATGATCCAATGACACCCTCCTTTACTTTTCAATGGCCTTTATATAATTCTCCAATTAGGTCGAACCCTTCAAGAAGCCTCTTTAATTTATTTAAAATGATATTTAATATTCACCTTTCACTTTAATAAATGGCCGCTCATTAAATAATATTATTTAATGTACTTTAAGTGACCTTTTTTGAGGGTCATGGCCCCATCAGACATAAAGTGAATTTAAAACTTTATAATTGCACCATATAATTAATTATTAATAAAGCAATCACTTTATTAATAATTAAATAGCATAACTCCACAAATAATCATTATTACTCATTTTCATCTGAACCTGGGAGTTAACCATTGTATCCCCTGTGCATCCAACTGCCTTACTAAAAATAGTAAGGGTCCCTCTCTGACATCTGTTGACTTACTATAAATAGTAAGTCCCTCGAAACTGAACCAGAGACCTCTAAAAATCACTGCCTCGGAACATAAGAAGGATCTGAAGAGATAAACAATGATAACTGCCATCTGGAGAGCTCCATAACGCACAAACTGAACCCTCTAATCCACCACACTAGCCTACGAGGGTCAACTGATAGGCTAATCCTTCAAACTCTAATGCTCACGAAAAATGGGGACATTACAGTCCGCCCTCCCTAAAATTGCTTGTCCCCAAGCAATCTTCACTGCAAAGAAACTCCATACCTCGGAAGGCCCAAAAGAAGAACTGTGAAATGTCCCACATATCTCTAACTGACACCTGTAGCATCTGCAAGAGCACAACTACACAAGCTATTCCTGGATCCCAAACCCAGAATGGAAGTCTACCATGTCCAATACCCTCTGACTTCCTCTGTGCAAAGCTAATCCCAACTTCACCATGTCGAAAATGGTCAAGTAAACCCATGGGACCCATCCAATCAACAACACTAACTCTGTCACCACCTGGATCCCAATATAATCTGTACACACATCCACCCATACTATGGAGATATGAACATCTGAAGGTGTCTGTACCACAACAACCATCTCCATCCTCTGCTAGACTCCCATGGATGTGTTACTCTACAAGTGATCCCTCACAAATGACATACTCGAGTACTTGCAGCTACTGACTCCATCTACTGAAGATGGTGAATACCCCTCCCATAAAGGATGGTATAAACCTAGAGCCAATCCACACCGATGCATCATCAAGTCCTCTGTGTGTGGATCAAAAGAAAAGTGATAAGCACTCCTCACTATGCAATCGCGGTAAAATGCTCCAACCTATGTCAATGGCTCATCACTAACAACACTCGAATCAAGCAGCTGATCACTCTTACTCTGAAAAGCATCACGTTGGCGCCCAAAATCAGCTGCATGGGATGATGAAATAGATTTGCTTCCAGGAGATGGAAACAAATCAACATGAGAGCCATATTCCCAACCAGATGACACTCTACAAGTCCCCTGTGAAAAAGATGGAGTAATGTCATGTACTAACACACAACTCTCTAGAGAATCCACCGCAGCCACACAAGAGCTATCAGCTATCGAACCTGCATCATCTGTCATAGTACTGACCACAGGAGAACCTGATGTAACATGTGATCCTCTATTGCTCTCAATCCAAGTACTCATCCCAATTGAGTCAACTGCCCCTGTATCTGGCATGGATGTTACCACATCCTCTCTACAACCCATGAACATATGATCCTCACCGACTGCCACTGTATGTAACTGTACTGTATCTGCAATTGGTTGAGACTGTGCCAAACTCAACTCCACGGTAAGTTCCTCCAACTGTGACTGTGACTCCTGAAGGGCCAACTGGACACTCTCCAATGAATCCATAGTCACCTCAAGCTCATGAGTGAGCTCGTCAACCTCCTCTTCCTTCCCCTTTAGTGCCTCGTAGCAAGTGCAATCCCACTCAAGAAGATAATCCCTATCAGCTAATAATTGCAAGTAATTTTGTTTCATCACCTGAATGGCTTCTCGTAGTGCATGAAATTCTGCAAGGGAAAGGCTACTATCACCATGCTCTTCCGTCATAGGAGTACCCCATCCATACGTAGCTAACATCTCTCGAGCAACATCAAAATGCTCTAGAGCTGAAACAATCATGTTATCATTGACCTTGAGTTGCCCCATCAAACGATGAGATCTCTGAAACTTAAAACTCTTATGCAAGTTCTTCGGAACAAAGTTTGCACTACGATAGGAGGTTGTATTGACATCACTCTCTTCATGATAAACAGCATCATGTGTGCTTTCATCCATGCACACCTCAACATCTAAGGTACTGCTACTATGTACCTCATAGGATGGCTCAACTGGTGAGGTAGAAGCTGCTAACGTGACAGTATCTTCACCCACTTCCATTTCTAATATAACCGTATCACCATCCAACTCGCGATCTTGAGATTCTGTATCAACCTCTGGATCTTCTAACTTATTTTCCAAGGTCTGATATGGAAAATCAGACTCAACATGACATGAATCCGCAACATACAATGCATCATTAGTACCCGATTCCCGAGTTTTCATGTGACAACCCCAAGGTGCCATCTTGCACATGTTCCGTTACTGTAGTCTCATGCTGATGCAAAATTTCCATCCTGCTGTCATGAAAATCAGTCTTGTTATCATGACTGATAACATCATCCTGAGTACTAATAATATCCACTTCCTCCACAAATTCCACCTTATCCTGCATAGACTCCTCCTCAACCAAACCAGGTTCCAACTTGTCTCTGCATTGATCAAAGACATTCGATACTAATGCATAAGCTGCTGGAGATAACAATTTCTCTCGCTTGTGAACAGCTAGAAGTAGTGATTTAATAGGCTGTGATATCCAATCAATATTATCGACAATGAAAATCATGATGTTCTTCATGTAATCCTGTATACACCTGTCATGCCTTGAACTAATGGATTCTACAAAGAGTCTAAATAACTGCAACACAAGATTATGTTGATCATAATCAAGCATGGCAACGCATGATCTCACCTGTGCCATCAACTCCAACAACTTAACCTTTCTTCCAAAAGTCAAACTGCCTATGTCATCAATCCCAACCATACTGTCAATAATCAATTGAAACACCTCACACATGTGGTTCGCACCATAAGTAACTTGAGGGGCTGTGATCCTCAAGAATTGACTGATGCAGAGAGCAACCATGAGCCTAACTTCACTGTCACTGTGTCTCAAGAACCTATGCTCTCTTAAAGCTTTCACTGCAGGAACCAATGCTATTTGAAGCAAGGTTGAAGGTGACTGTTCTACATAACTTAAAATTTCTTCCAGCTTATTCAAAATACACAATGTATCATATCTGGATTGTGATGGTTTACCAAGTTTTTCACCCTGTTTATAAAGCATTCTGGCCAACCATTTATCATCCCCTGAATCCATTATTCTGCCACTGCTTGAACTCATTTTAAAACTTGACTGAACTCATACCCAAGAAGCTTGAATTTTCTTCACAGCATATGCAAGTATAAATTCTCAAGCTTCAATCATAGCCTTTTCAATGCGATATTCAAATTTATATATCTAGATAGCAGATGTCTGAAAACTCACTGCTGTAACGGATGACAATCTTGATATGTCCTCAATTACATATCATATTTGCATATTACTTCTGATATTCAGATGCACTGGGAGAATTCACAGAAATAACTATCTAAAAATAGTTTATTATATCCAGAATTACTCACAGCATTAATCATTTCTCAGAAAGACACAAAATTCTCCAAGATAAAGGGGATTGCATTGACATGTATATATTTTTTCATTACCAACCGACGGATTTCAGAAACTGTTCAAAAATCACATACAGCACTCATATATGATTTCCATGCAAAGGAATGTATTCGGAGGCAAGATACAAACTTCAGCCTGAAACTGTTGACTCCTCTAATATCTGGCAACTATTGCTTTTACCTTTAAAATAAATCGATCACCTCCAAAATACTATTCGGTTTGGCTCTATATGTGTTTTGTCTTTAGCGGCAGACTCAAATTTCGTCTTTTATTTTCTTCTTCGTTTTTTGCTGGCGGCAGGAGATAAGCACGGATTTATCTTTTACTGTTACGTCTACCACGAATATAGAAAGGAGTCTGCGATTTACCTTTAAAATAAATCGATCACCTCCAAAATACTATTCGGTTTGGCTCTATATGTGTTTTGTCTTTAGCGGCAGACTCAAATTTCGTCTTTTATTTTCTTCTTCGTTTTTTGCTGGCGGCAGGAGATAAGCACGGATTTATCTTTTACTGTTACGTCTACCACGAATATAGAAAGGAGTCTGCGATTTACTAGGAGGCGTTCCAAAGCTCAGATTAAACTGCTTCCGATAATAATAACAAAGGCTCCAAATAGAAAATTAAAATGCCGATATTCCCAGCTCATAAAGACGTCCTTAGGAATGTGAAGCTGCTCCCGATAATTCTAATATTTCTTCGATTTATATATCTCCACCCTGTGTTGATTCAACGACCTGCCTTTACACCCGGAGATGTTCGATGAACGTCTTTATCTGTATCTGACTGCTCTAACAAAAATCGCGTCTATCTTCCTCAAAATGCAGCGACGGCTGGCAAGCAACTCCCGATACGGATAAAGGGAAGCGACTTTTCAGAACTTATCGGCTAATTCATCTTTATCTTGCTTGTCTCCAACGTTTGTTGGTAGCGGCTTATTGAAATCGGCCCCTTCCAAATATACGATCTCCCTTTGTAAATTCGACACAACTAATTCCCAGCCCAACAATTTATTGGCTCAGAAATATAACCTGCGGAATTCTGGCGTAAGCTTCAATTCTTGGTCGGCAACAATAAAATACTATACTGCTTCAACTTGAAATAATCGAGCTCTACCAGCAAAAGACGATTTCTTCGATTCTTGGACTCCGATTATTTGTCTTCTTCCTGTTTTGACTCTGACGCCTCCAATTTTGTCTTGTTCTGATCTCTTAAGGAAAAGTATACGAATTCTCTCCCAAGCCGTGATTTCTCTTTATTCAAATTGATGCAAACTTGCCTATTAGCGGCTTGGTCTATATCCCCAGCTAAGTATCGAATCCCCTAGATTAAATCGAGTTTTCTCCAATAGAAGTAATTTTCACATAGAATCCTGACAGAACCCCCTGATTCTGCATCTGAAATTTTTAATTTCCCCACATAGGATGGTAGGATTCAGGCTCTGATACCAATGTAAGAGACCTGACCGTCTCTAACTTCTGAAACTGGCTAGGGTTTATATTTTTTTATATTTTCTCAATTTTTACCAGGTAGGAAGATGCATGCAAGAGAAATAACAATTTCTGAAAGAAACATAGATAAATGCTAAAAATCAAAGCTTTATTGATATTGCATTATTTCTGAAAGATTTACAAAAAATACCCGGAAATAATCTTCGAAACTGAAAAAGATGCTGAAACCCTCGTTCTGAATCTCCACTGCAAATCTGATGAAGCACAATGTTGACTTCTGAATGAAGCCAATCCACGGGCAACCCTTCGGAAGATCTTCCACAACCTCAGTTATGCCAATCACTGAGAGTTTTCGTTCCCAATGATCAAGAATTCTGAAAACCCTAGGTTTCCAGCCTCAAGAGCCAAGCTCTCCAGAAATGCAAAACCAATATATGAAATGATCCAATGACACCCTCCTTTGC
The DNA here is from genome assembly GCA_007258455.2 of Sequoia sempervirens. Classification (NCBI taxonomy): domain Eukaryota; kingdom Viridiplantae; phylum Streptophyta; class Pinopsida; order Cupressales; family Cupressaceae; genus Sequoia; species Sequoia sempervirens. The sequence goes on along the minus strand of VDFB02000010.1, from coordinate 33,970,413 downwards.
TTTTCAATGGCCTTTATATAATTCTCCAATTAGGTCGAACCCTTCAAGAAGCCTCTTTAATTTATTTAAAATGATATTTAATATTCACCTTTCACTTTAATAAATGGCCGCTCATTAAATAATATTATTTAATGTACTTTAAGTGACCTTTTTTGAGGGTCATGGCCCCATCAAACATAAAGTGAATTTAAAACTTTATAATTGCACCATATAATTAATTATTAATAAAGCAATCACTTTATTAATAATTAAATAGCATAACTCCACAAATAATGATTATTACTCATTTTTGTCTGAACCTGGGAGTTAACCATTGTATCCCCTGTGCATCCAACTGCCTTACTAAAAATAGTAAGGGTCCCTCTCTGACATCTGTTGACTTACTATTTATAGTAAGTCCCTCGAAACTGAACCAGAGACCTCTGAAAATCACTGCCTCGGAACATAAGAAGGATCTGAAGAGATAAACACTGATAACTGCCATCTGGAGAGCTCCATAACGCACAAACTGAACCCTCTAATCCACCACACTAGCCTACGAGGGTCAACTGATAGGCTAATCCTTCAAACTCTAATGCTCACGAAAAATGGGGACATTACATGGAATATAAGATGCGTCTCACAATCGGGTATTCATTTCTGGTCGAATATCATGTATCTCTTTTTTTGCCTGAGAATTCAACATAGATTGATCTGATCTGATTTTCAACACAGATTGAGCTCAATAATGAATTACACAGATTTAACTTCATTAGTCTTGAGTCTTGACATCAATGACAAATCTTCTAACACTAGGAAGGTGCCAAAATGGAAGTAGGAAATTGGTAATAGCAAGTTTCCTCTCAGGATTGGCATATTGCTATAATTCTGCATTTCTTGCTCCTATACACTTAGAGAAAATTCTCTGCATTTGTGGCCAAGTTACTGGTCTTTCCTGTGTTTAGCATTTACCTTTTGTTGGTTTTATTTGATTAAAAAACCTTTCTTCATGTTACTCTGTGAAACTGAGCAGCTGTAAACATTTGTTGTTCAAGATGTAACACTTCCAAGTTCCAACAACAACATTGTGGATTCAACCATTGCTGCTCACAGAAGATTAGAGGAGTAAGTGAATTTTGCTTCAATATGTTTTCCTCATAATACTTAAGGTTTTTTTTTCTTTCTTCCCCTTCATTCTAGTGCTTGTTTGTTTGTTTATTTTTTAAAAATCAGATATTTATATCATGGGGACAACTGGTTATCCCCGGGACAGTTGGCCATCCCCAAAATGGTTAACAGATGTCATCGATGTTCCCAGAAGTCTTGGAAACAAATAGCTATCCCCATGCAATATCCACATTTCTCAGACATTACAAATTTTTTCTTTTTTTTTGACAAGGGGCAGTGTGGGTGACATTTCTAAGGCATCCGCATGTCCACAGAATGTTCCTGGTACGAGGATGGGTCAAAATATGCTAGGGACATGTCATTGTGGAACATAGCAAAATATTTTTATCACGGGTCTAATTAAACCAATTCAAAACAATGCGGATTTGAAATGTTTTGCTTCTTTCATGGACTTGTGTGCACATGTTAAAACTGCAGAATCCAAATTGCTTGCATGCAATGCCTTTAAATATCAATCTTCAAGTTAAAATGTTTCTTGCCCTTCTAAGTATCAAAAATCAAAAAACTTTCCAAAGGGTAGTGACATGAAAGAAAATGTAAATCAAGTTGCTGATACATTTTATTTTTCCTTAATTTAAGCCAAATGCTCCTAGATAGTTCACTAATCTTCAAGAACACATGGATAATGTTCTTCAAAGTTTGTTGAGTGCTAATCTAATTACACTCCCTCTCATCTATCCATTGGATACTACTAAGCCCAAGGTGCAATATCTCATTGACAGCAATAGAACAATCAAAGTTGACTGGGTTAATCATAATGGATATTCATCAATTCCACCTGATAAAAATCATTCACATAATGTTGAGGTAGATGATATATGCTAGAACATGAGGATAAGGTTTTTGTGGAAAATGTTGAGTCTAATTCGACATCTCCCTTTCCTCCTTTCGATCAACCAATTTCATTCTATGATGAGGAGATCCCACAAAACAACCATTATGGACCATTGTATATTAAAGCATCCATGAAAGAATGGGAAATTCAAGATGTCTTAATTGATCCAACTAATCAATACAATATTTGTTCAAAAGATTTTTAGTTTCTACAAAGCCAAAACCAACATCATACGTGCATTTTCAAGCTGGGGCAACAGCCAATACTTATTCCTTTTTCCCTACATCAATCGTGTTGATGTTGGCTTTTTCCTTTGGGCAATTGGTGTCTTTGTAGTCTCCTAGTCCATACCATTTACATAATAGTCCCCTTTTGTTCTAGTTATTATTTTGACATTCTCTTGCAAAATGCCCCCATTCATTACATTGTCAGCATTGTACAATCAGGCATACCCTAGAGTCATACCATATTTCACTCCTACTCCCACCACTATTATTGTTATTACTAAAACTATTATTATTACCACTTCTCTTACAATAGCATCTTGGAGATGCATTGTTGTTTTGTGGCTTTAGTGATATATTCAATGGAGTGGACTGCTCTCCTTGTATACAGAGCACTTGTGTGATCCGCCTCTACAAATTATATAGGCACTCTTTACTGAATCACCCAAAACTTGGAAAATGTCACAAAAAAAAATCTTTCGACAATTTGTTTTAATGTGACCTTTGGTCTTGTAGTCAGCACACCAAAGTTCTTTTGTTTCCTTGATGGTTTTTTCCTCAGCTTTTAATTTTTTCATCATCCTAAGTGTAGGAACCCTGGTGGTTCTCAGCCCGTTAACTGATCAAATTGCTAGGGTTTTGTTTCGTTTTCTGATTTTTGTGATTTTTTGTGTTTTTAACAGCAATATGAAGAATTGCGATTTTGATAAATAAATGCTTAAAAATTTACTAAAAATTCTACAGCAATGAAAATGCATAGAAAATGGTCATAACTCTAAGGCGCATCAATTTATTGTATTTCCAGAGCTTTACAATAAAGAAACTTTGAGCACTACATGAAATATGACAATATTTTAAAGAACCTGATTTATTCCTTGCAGGCGCCAGAAGAGATGATGAGGTAGTACGGCTGAATGAAATAAGGAATCTCTGGTCTCAGAAATCGTTGCAATAGCTCTCAATAACCTAGCCGCCCAAGATCCCTCTGCCAGAGACTGGAAAGGAAAGGCGTATTTCTCTGGAAAGAATAGTACGGCCCTGCTGGTACAACAGTACGGCCAGTACAGCAGCAACAAAAGAATATAGTACGGCCTCAATAAAAGTGTCAGATCTCTGTAAATAGAACCTCTGAGAAGTCGCCTCAACTGCTAGATGATTATTCTCTGTCAAACCCTGATGAATCAATCAATAATCCCAATCTGTAACCTCTGAATGAAGTCACCAAGATGCAATCTTCAACTGGTATTGCACAGTCTCAGTATGCCAAACTCTGAAGAGGTATCGTTCTCCAAAATCGATTTGTCTGCCGGAAACCCTAGGTTTTGCAAACTCCAATGCTCAGAGCAAAATAAGACAAATTAGAATATCATAACATAATGGTTCGATTTGTCTTTCCTGTGAATATATATGCTTCTTCAAAAATTCGACCAAACCTTCTTTTAATAATCATTTTAATAAAATGATTTAATTCGCCTGTTTGGACTTAGGAAGAATATTTTAATAATTGGCGCCCCTCAATATTAATGAATAAATAAACATTCATTAAATAATTTATGCCACTTTATTATAAAGTATTAAAAATACTTTATAATACGCCTTAATTATAATATTAAAATACATTAATAAAGTGACTTTATAATATAAAGTCAAAATATTAAATATTTAATAAATCATTAAATACTCTGTTATTCTTCCATCTGAACAACAAACTGATGCACGGGGTCGAATCTGAGCTGACCCGCTGAACCAGGTGCCCTGCCAAAAATAGCAGCTTCCGCCTGCCCTACTTTCTAAAAATAGAAAGTCTCTGAAAAACCACTCAGAATGATTCTGCGAAGGCCCAACCTGAAACAACTGCAATACTGAAGCTACAAAACACTGAGTAACTGCCTCAGATGATCCTCTGCACACATCTGTCAGCCTACGAGGATCAGAATAATAGGCTCACTCCTCGACAAACAATGTCAGCTAAAACGGGGACATTACAGTCCGCCCTCCATGAAATTGCTTGTCCTCAAGCAATCTCTGCAAATACAGATGCATCACACCACCTGGATCCCAAGGATAGTGCCGGACAATGTTCCTGCTGGCCACAAATGACTCCTGTAACTCCCACAACTGACCAACAAGAATAGAATACCATTCCCTATCAACCTCAGTGTTGTCTGTCATAGGATCAAGAAACTCAGGAGGAAGCAAGTCAAACTACACGCAATACTTACTCCCTAAGACTGCACGAGATATACTATCATCCAACATATCAAGCACGTGCATACTAGAACTGTGCACCTGAAACAAATTGTGTACATGCGGGTCAATCACGAAACCATATGCACTCTGCACCATATACACACTCTGATACTCCTCCGTGAGCTGAGTCTGAAATCCCAGTGCACTAGTAAGATCCCAAACGCTATCAACATTCTCCTCAAGACCAGGATCAGGAGAGTGACCCACATCAAACTCAAAGAGTGGATTGTCGTATGAAGATATAACATTCGTCTCAAACAATGGATTGGTCACAAACTGAACCAGACCACTAGGCTGATTCCAAACGACTGCCTCAGAACCCCCGGAGTACTGAGCATAACCATGCCTGGTCTGCACAAAATCCTCCTCTACCTTCTCGCTCTTCCCACTAACGAGAGAGATAGAACAAAGGCTACCATCTGTAATTCCCCTCAACACATATTTCTTGCCCTGTACCTCAAATATCATCTCCATTTTAGGCAAGTTGAGAGTGAACACACTAATGTCCTGAAGCCATCTCATACCCAACACTAAATCCATCCCACCCAGGTTGACTACATAGAAGTCTGCCTGCAACTCATAATCATTCAGCATGAGGGTGAGATTACAAATCCGTCGAGTGCAAGTTAGGGTATATCCGTCTGCCACCCGAACTCTGAATCCAGAGAAATCCTCTGTCTGGAGTCTACATCTGTTGACGAAGCTCTCATCAATGAAATTGTGTGTGGCTCCGGTGTCGAGCATAGCAATACATCGCTGTCCTTCCACTAATCCCCTAAACCTGAATGAGTCATCCCGTACACTAGCAGATAATACCAACGGGGATAGGTTGGCATCGGGCCCAAACTCCATAGAGGCATTCCCGGCCTCTGCATGTTCTGAAACAACCTGCTGGTCTGAATCCTCAGACTCGTCATCTTCATAGTAAACCCACATGGCGCGGTTGGCTCTGCCCTTTGGTCTCAAAGGACAATCATGCTCCTTGCTGTAGGGTTCTTTGCACCAATAACAAAGTTGCTTCCTTCTCAATTCATCACGAGTTGCATCATCAATTCTTGCAGCTGTTTTCCTTTTTGGTTCTGCAACTGGTGTATGACTCTCCTCAACAGGCAAGCTGTTTGTTTTAGACTGAAATTGTTTCTTCGGAGCAGCAAGCTCCATACTCCTTGCCTTCCGCATCGCCTCCTGAAGAGTAGGAGGGTCAAATGCCTTTACCCAACCTCTCATAGGTTCTGTCAAACCCTCAACGAAGAGTATAATGAGTCTCCGTTCTGAAATCCCTGTCACCATGACTGCAACTCTCTGAAACTCACCAATATAAGAATCCAAGCTACCCGTCTTCCTGAGCTGAGCTAGCTCTCTGAAATAAAGTTTCGGATCCTTCTTATCAAAGCGCTCTATGAGCCTGCTGGTGAACTCCTGGTAAGTATTAACTGCATGATGGCCAAGCGTATACATGCCGTGGTGCCACCAATCATGCGCTATTCCATCAAGATGCAAGGTAGCAAATTTAATGGCCTCGTCCTCCTGCATAGGCCTCAGTGATAAGTAGTTGTTCAATTTCTGGACCCACAACCTCGCTGATGTCTTATTGGACCCATCAAAATATGGCAAGGTAATCTTGCTAACCGCATACTGCAAATCCCTATTCACCTGTGGCTGCGGCTGCTGATGCTGAGGGGGTCTACGGTCAAATCTGCCTCCTCCTCTGGGTTTATGAACATCCATAAACTCATGAAACGTTAATGCCTGCCGGATCTCAGGTGCTAGTGACATGTACTCACCATGAAACCTCGTCACATCTGCCACTGACATGCCATTATGTGGCTGAAACTCCTGATGCTGTCCCTGCTGCTCTGCCCCCGGAAGTCTGAGGTGGAGTCTCTCTAGGTAAGAAAGTAGGCTGACCTAGCCTACGCTCCTGATAGATCGGTGACGGCTGACGTGGTACTGATGCCAAAGGCTGATCTACTGGTGTAGTCCCGCTCGTCTGTCCAATCTGTATATAATGAGGCTGTGTGGGCGTATACTGTCTGATAGTGCCCATCAACTGGGAAATCATGTCCATCATGTTATCATGTCTTCGTCTAAACTCCTCATCTGTAATATCACCCTCTGCATGTGCCTTCCCTGTATCCCTAACTGTCTCTGTAGGAATCTCGCGATCTGCCATTAGGGTTGCAACACTGTTTTCACTGCTGTTAGAGCTGGATCTGTGAATGCCTAAGACACCTGACACTGTCTCACCTTCTGGAATCGGTGGACCTGTCCAATCTTCGGCTCTGCCTGTCCCTACGCCCTTAATATAATGAATGGTATCTCTGTTCATGAAAAAGCAACCAAAATGCACACTGGATTCTGAAAAAGCAACTGAAAAAGCACAAGATGGCAGGAGCTCTGTGCTCTGATACCACTGTAGGAACCCTGGTGGTTCTCAGCCCGTTAACTAATCAAATTGCTAGGGTTTTGTTTCGTTTTCTGATTTTTGTGATTTTTTGTGTTTTTAACAGCAATATGAAGAATTGCGATTTTGATAAATAAATGCTTAAAAATTTACTAAAAATTCTACAGCAATGAAAATGCATAGAAAATGGTCATAACTCTAAGGCGCATCAATTTATTGTATTTCCAGAGCTTTACAATAAAGAAACTTTGAGCACTACATGAAATATGACAATATTTTAAAGAACCTGATTTATTCCTTGCAGGCGCCAGAAGAGATGATGAGGTAGTACGGCTGAATGAAATAAGGAATCTTTGGTCTCAGAAATCGTTGCAATAGCTCTCAATAACCTAGCCGCCCAAGATCCCTCTGCCAGAGACTAGAAAGTAAAGGCGTATTTCTCTGGAAAGAATAGTACGGCCCTGCTGGTACAACAGTACGGCCAGTACAGCAGCAACAGAAGAATATAGTACGGCCTCAATAAAAGTGTCAGATCTCTGTAAATAGAACCTCTGAGAAGTCGCCTCAACTGCCAGATGATTATTCTCTATCAAACCCTAATGAATCAATCAATAATCCCAATCTGTAACCTCTGAATGAAGTCACCAAGATGCAATCTTCAACTGGTATTGCACAGTCTCAGTATGCCAAACTCTGAAGAGGTATCGTTCTCTAGAATCGACTTGTTTGCAAGAAACCCTAGGTTTTGCAAACTCCAATGCTCAGAGCAAAATAAGACAAATTAGAATATCATAACATAATGGTTCGATTTGCCTTCCTGTGAATATATATGCTTCTTCAAAAATTCGACCAAACCCTTCTTTTAATAATCATTTTAATAAAATGATTTAATTCGCCTGTTTGGACTTAGGAAGAATATTTTAATAATTGGCGCCCCTCAATATTAATGAATAAATAAACATTCATTAAATAATTTATGCCACTTTATTATAAAGTATTAAAAATACTTTATAATACGCCTTAATTATAATATTAAAATACATTAATAAAGTGACTTTATAATATAAAGTCAAAATATTAAATATTTAATAAATCATCAAATACTCCGTTATTCTTCCATCTGAACAACAAACTGATGCACGGGGTCGAATCTGAGCTGACCAGCTGAACCAGGTGCCCTGCCAAAAATAGCAACTTCCGCCTGCCCTACTTTCTAAAAATAGAAATTCTCTGAAAAACCACTCAGAATGATTCTGCGAAGGCCCAACCTGAAACAACTACAATACTGAAGCTACAAAACACTAAGTAACTGTCTCAGATGATCCTCTGCACACATCTGTCAGCCTACGAGGATCAGAATAATAGGCTCACTCCTCGACAAACAATGTCAGCTAAAACGGGGACATTACACTAAGCATGTCCCTTCTCAAAGCTTGTACCGTCTTGAACTCACTATTGCTACCTCCATCCAAAGTATCATCTTCAACTTGCTCCCTTTTGGCTTGAGAGGACATTTTATCTTTGCTCTTTGCCATGTTATAGGCTTCTACATAAGACAAAGGTGGTACTACATTTTTTTCTTAATGATGGGATGAGTCATTCAATAAATCATCTCTTCTTCAAGGCATCTGTGGGTTCCTTTCTAATTTCACCAATAATTCTTTGAGCCTATGATTGTAATTCCTTAAACTTTCGTGTTTGTGTTGTTTTGTATTATATATTTCAAGTACAAATTTGTTATCATCTCATAGCAGTTTAGACTCTTCTTTAAAGGCTTTCTTCAACCTATGCCATGTATTTTTAGAAGCTGGTTAAATTTTGGTATACCAATCAATGGCTATACCCCTTACGGTGGCTAGAAAGGACCATAGCCAACATGTGCCTGATAGTTTCACAAGTCTTACAATGCCTCATTGGATCCTCTGATCCATTACCTACGAATTTAGGTTGTTTCTTGCTCTCAATGCTAGTGCTTGCACCAAATGTTTACTTACCAAATGAATACACAACTATTTAATGCAAAGTAAACTAACATCATATACAAATGATTCATATGAGAATTGCAGAGTAATTCATCAGAGCTAAGTTTTCATATGATATAACAATTGTTTTCTTTATTCATTAGATGCTCTTATACAAAACTAGATTAAGGGAACAATTCCAAGACACAGTCCCTTTTCCCAACTACAGAAGGACTATATAAACCCACCAACAGTTGCCAAGAAACTCCAGCCTAGGCAACAACCAAAACTATTTCTATCAGCCAACAAGGCATAACTATAACCTTCAAACTAACCAAAAGTACAACATAACTAATACACAATTTATGTTATCTACAAGTGTGCATTTGACCTGCAGAAAATTCAAAGTCTGCACAAATCTCAAGACAAATTTCCCACTAAGAGCATCTATTTTCCAATACCAAGGCAATTGAATTCTGCACTGCATCAGACTAATTCTACATAATAGTTCCCACAGATAACTGCATCCTTCCTCCACATTTAATTTTGAAATAGCATTTACGCATGTTTTCAATTCCCAGCTGAATAATTAATTAATCTAGGCTGAATTAAGCTTAATTCTGTGCATTCATTTAATTAGCCTAGATTAAAATTAGGAAAAACTATTTTTCCTTTACTGTGATAAAGCATACATATCAAAATCATAATCAAAAACCAAGAGAAGCAGCAGGATTTACAAGGATAACTTTGGAATCATTTAGCTACTGCAAAAGTACTGGTGCTAAACCTAAACCAACAAATATAAAACAAGATAAAAACCATAATTAAATTACATTATATCTATCAATGGAAAGATTGAAATATTGTTCACTAATACAGAAAAAAAAGTGAGAAATGACATTAAATTTTTTTTAAAAGACATTTAATGTCAAATCACGCTACAACATGGAAGATAAGTTACGTTTGATCTACCAAAAGCAAAAAGGCTAGGCTCCTGGTGTAGGGATTAACCAAAACCAGTTGAACAGAATCAACAAGATAAACAGATGTAGCAACATTGTTAAATATATAAACGCATCACACCTATAAACTTTCCATGAAGTGTTCTAATATACACAAGTTAAACCATAATTTGTATACATTGGAATAGCTAATTAATATAGTCAATTATAATGTTGGATTTTTTTTTTTTTAATTTATTTTACATCAACTTACCCAAATCTTGAGTGGTCTAAATAGTTCTCTAACCGCCTGAACTTTGGGTTGAAACATAGCTTTCCCTTCCCTTTGGATATCATTACACTGCATCAAAATTAGTCTGAAGAAAGTTATTTTGCATATTCAAATTATTTTGCATGTGTTCCACTTGGAAATCAAAGTTACAATCGAAACAAGACTTTGTAAAGAATATCCCATCACCTTAAAATAGTAAGAAAGAAAACCATTGCTTCTATTATTTAGACTATACTCTATCAAGAATCAATATGTCAATATTTGAAGACTGATGTGATCTAGAATGGATTAAGATTTTGGTGGAATACACAATAAATCATCGGAACTAAATGTGTTAATAGGCAGAAGTGATTTACTTCCAAAAACTGTAGCATAAATTTAATTGCAGAATTGTAGTTATATGAACCATGAATAAATTGAAATAAAAATACAAATAGAAAAAAAAAAATTGAAAACAAGAGTTTACCTCTTCACTGATTTAGGACATGTAGACCAGCCACCTCTAAGAAGATATGTCTAAGCTATTTCTCCTATGTTATTATAAAATGGAAGGTAGCTATCTCTAACAAGATTAGTTGAGTTATTTCTCCCATGTTATTATGAAATGGAAGGTAGTAGCATAGATCTACTCCTCTCCAGCCAAAGGGGTAGATGCACATTACAATATTTTTCACTAATGCAAGGGTGCCTTGGATGTTAGATGTGATCCTAAGGGGAGTGTCTTGCTTAATCTTCTTGGCCCTCAATACTTCCCAATGACCATTATCAAATCTTATATTGGTCCCTTCACAGTGATTGATAATGGCATCGGTGACTTCACCATTTCAAGTCTAGCCAATAGTACTTGATGATCTCCAATTTTCTACAACGTTTTCTGTTTGGGGTTCTTGTTCCCCCTTCTTGGCTATATGTACTAGTTTCTCGACCACTTGTCTTGGTGGTTTATTGTTGTTTTGTATTTATTTGCTTTTGTTCTTCCCCTTTGTGGAGCCTTTGTAGGTTTCTCTTCCTAGAACTTTCTATTATAAACAATTGTTCTCTTGAGTCCCATTGATCTAGTTTTGGTAATTTGTGGACATTAATCTAATTTATTTCTTTCTTTCTTCAATAATTTTGTGCACTTGTTTGAAGAAAGTTTCTTTTGTATCTTGCTCTCTCATTTATGATGGTCCTCATCTTCTCAATCATTGAGTCAATGCCATCATATATCTCTTACAAAAAAGGCTTATACATATCAATAAATAAATCATACTTAAATGGGCTCAATAAAATACATATATATTCCACATGATCCCACCCAAGATCATACAATTAATACATTATTGATTCAAATTTTAACCAAATAAATTTCTAAGTAACTAAAGTGAAACATATAATTTTAGATTCTCTCACTTATCTTCAACTCAAATTTTAAGAATGATCCAAATATGCCTTGCAACATATGACGATTGGTGATAAACATTCAGATCTCTTCAGCCTAGACACGTGTAATGTCCCTACCAACATATTTCAACCAACTTTCATATTTACAGATTTTCCACTTAGAAGAATTCATCAAATAGTTGGCAGACATTAAGCCATTCAATTTCCTAAGTTTTTTCCTTAGCAACATCTGCAACTATCTTTCATAATTATAGGAAAATTTACAACAATTGGCATGCATTGAACAATACATAAACATTTTGACAAACGGCTTGCAAGTATATGTCATTGCTGATATCTCATACATTAATTCTTGATTTACATTCATATATATATTTCATAACTGATTTACAAGCCAAAATACAACAATTACTACTGTTTTTAACCTCTGGCCAACAATTGATAAAGAAAAATTCTATCAAATAGTTGTCATGTAAACTGAATATTAGATAAAATGATACCTAAAATGCTTGCTACAAAAAAAAGATGTTAATGCTGCCCTATGCTGTACAATGGTTGATGTATTTGTTGTACCCAAAATAATTTTTTGCTTCAGTAAGGCATTTTGATCAAAATGGTCTAAATCATGTAAAATTGTTGTCAAAAGTCCATTTTAGGTCAAACTAAACATAGGATTTTTGTGGGTTTATGCCAAGGAAGATACTTGCAAAATTATGAAATTTTGAAAATTAGGTTTTCGTACCCCTTTTGTTACGAAAACCCCTAAAAATAGGACCTTTCCAGAATTAGTTGAAAATGATTTTGATAGGATGATTTGACTTCTCGATCACATTGGTCAAATCAAAATCACCAAAAAGTTTGTTTTACTCTAGTGGGTCTACTTCATTTTTTCAGGAGAAAAGCTAGGACCTCTGCAACCATTAATGGCAGATGGCCAGTACCAGGTATTGGAATCTAAGCCTCAAAAGCTTCAAGGAAGAATCCATGGTGAAAGATGCTCAAAAAGATGCTCTGCAACGGAGGGGATTTTTAAAAGTGAAAAATGTTGAAAATATTCTAAAATCTGGATAATGCACGCCTTGCTACAAGAAAGAGGCTACACAGTCAATACCTTAGCCATTTTTCAAATGCCCGACAACAATGCTCGAACCAATCAAACTATACAACGAACACGAAGCGCGAAGAGATGAGAGTTTTCAAAGAAAATGATGAAACTACAGCCAAAAGCGCCCCTGCTAGCCAAGGGCGCCCATGAATTCAAGAGGTCAAAGGAACTCATCAAGTTTTTCCAAGACAGTCATCTCCTTCATGATTCTGCTGGCTTTCCAACGCGTCGGCAAGAAAGTTCACCTGGTTCATTGATCACCTGCAAACAAAGGCGAAGACGAAAGATGTTGAAAGCAACTATCATCAAAGACTGTAGTCAAGCAAGGAAAAAGCACCCCTGCTAGCTAGGGGCGCCCATCATTTTGAGCCACCTGTTGTGGTTTTCAACAATTGCTTTCTCCAAGGCATCTGCTCAACATCCTTTTAGCTTCGCAATCAACCCAGTTGCAAGCTCACAAGACCTATCAAGCATTCACAAACGAAGATAAAGCGTAAAACCCTGGAAGAAAAGGTAAAATGAAGAACACGAAGAATTGGCTAAGTGTTAAGGAAATTGCACCTTCCTAGAAATAGGCACCCAGCTTTTTGGGCAATCAGATGCAATCTTCAAGCTCTATAACCTCCAGGAAGTCCTTCATCTTCATCAATCTCAACAATGACACCGTCGGCAGATTCAACAGATAAATCAAACATCTGATAACAAAGATCAAACTGAGGCTATTTGTGAAAGGTTACAAAGAGAAAATCACAACACCAAAGGTCAAAGGCGCCCCTGCAGGCCAGGGGTGCCCAAGTTTCTAAGGCAGATTGACTCCTCAGTCAAGTGTTGGCGCCTAAACTTGATTGATTCCACATCAAATGCTATTTATCAAGCCTAGGCGTCATTATTCATTATTTCACTTTGCAGGTTGAAACTCAAACACAAGTTTTTTTCTCTCCAAAGTCGTTTGAAGATCTAACAAAGGGCTTTCTAAGCGTTCTTCATGTTTTAAGAATAAGTTGCACAGAAGAATAGTTTATAAGGGTTTACAACTCCAGGCGTGATTTTCTTGATGATTCAGAGAGGCAGTTTCTAACTTCCAAACTTCTTCCCCTCTTTTTCTTCTATTCTTGAGACTGCTGCACCACCTGAAGATAGAAATGCAAATGAGGTAGAGGTTGATGACTTCACCATGTTGAAGGTCAACCTTAGAAAGAGCACGCGTCAAGTGGAAGTGGATCTCTTTGGGATTGTGTCAGTGAGCATCAAAGAAAGATTGGTGAAAGACGGTGAAGACAAAGCAGCCCTAAAGGCTGAAAACCAACAACTGCGGCTGTATATCTCCAACTTGATGCATGGTACATCAAACGTCACTGCTTTGCTTCCGCAGATGCTGGAGCTCCCTGCAGAACAAAATCAATTAAGTCAATTAATCCTATATGGAAAGCACTTGAGAGATCAAGTGGAAGAATTCGTCATCAGGGGCCGGTGTATACTTGTAGAGCTGTACTAGCTAAGGTATAGAGCCCATAACATTTGCGTGGAGATCCAGGAATCAGAGCAAGACATAGTAGAAAGCAGGCCTAAAGATGAGATCACTATCTCAGACTTGCAGATGGCGTACAATTTAGTTACTACAGAGAAGAACAAGCAACATCTTTACACTTGGAAAGAACAGCTTGCATACAAAGTGAGAGCTTATGATACAAACTCTGTGGAATTGATTGAATACAGACAAATCATGGCAAGTGCTATCAAACGTTGGTAACATCTATCCCTTGCCTATACCAGCATGAAGGAGGTGCATACATCGAGCTAGCTGAGGTACAAACACAATTTCAGGATTTCATCCACAGTAGTTTCTACGGTGATCCTGTTGATTGCAAGTTAAGTCAGATTGTAGCCATGTCGACAAAGCTGGATGACGCAGCTACAAAGAATATTGAATATCAAGAGCAGATTGCGAATGGAGAGGAAATGCTACAACACATCATCATCTTGCAAAGTATCAGTTGTCTAGAGCCAGAGACAGTCAACAACTAGTGACTCGAGTTGATGAGGTGTAAATACTCAGTTGGGATGTCCTACTCCTCCAAAATAGCATTTATGACATAGGAGTTAACTTGATGCCTCTTTCCAAGTTAACTCACTGTCGCACTAATTCTGCATGTCTATTTTGGAGGCACTTTGTATATTAGAGTTCTCTTTTAGTTTAGAATCAGTTAACTAAAGTAGAATTTTCAGTTAATTGTTAGGTTACCTACTTTTAGACATAGGAATAAATCTTGCAGATTGGCAAGAACTCATTGTTAAATCAAGGAGACTTTAGGGTTTCCCACTCCTTTGAGCTTCTATAAATAAGAGCCTTTGCTCATTGTATTTTAACTTTACTTCACGACAGCAAAACACTGAGCTCAAAAGCCTTCGACTTTGTTCGCTTAGTATATGTTCTTGAATTGTATTTGTTATAGCTAAACACTGAGCACAGCTTGCATTCTTTCTATTCAAATAGGTGTGTTCAATCTATGCTCATGTGTTATTGGTTGATCGCTGCTTGTGTGATTGTCTCTTTCATAGAAGTTGCTGTCCCAAAGTGTAATCTTTGATCGAAGTTGAGATAATAAATCAGGAGAGCCACGTGCCTTTGATCCAAAATTCTCAAGATCTATCATTGTATGTTGTTCCAAATAACTTTCTTTCAATCTACACCTCGGAAAGAGCACTACGCCTCCTTGGGAATTTAGAGAGTAGGATTATCGTTATATGTTGTTTCTAGTAGTCTACATTTCAACCTACACCTTGGAAAGAGCACTATGCCTCCTTGGGAATCCTGAGATCTAGCCTACCATTTGATGATTACTTGCAAGAGTTCTATTTTGTCGTAAATCTGGAGGTTTAGAGCCTTTGGATGCATTCTGAGAGACAATTCGTCCAAGTGATCGAACCATTCCCAAATAGCTCCTATATCCTCTTGCTCTGTTTTTCTCGAGGAAATAGGATAGATTAAAACTTAGCCTAATTGTAGTTAGGATCTACAAAAACCAGAGAAAACCTTAGCTGCAAACGCATTGTGTTTTATCACCCTTGCGCTGTAATGTCCCCTTCTCAAATGTGATCGTTTCTGTTGACCGTTGGCCTATTCCGGAGACCCGTAGGCTACTCGGATGGTGAAATTAGGGTTTCCTAATTTTGAGGAGGTCGTTGCTTGAAGTTTGGAAATCAGATTGCGGATTTCTTCTAGGTTTTCAGAGAGTTTCGCGTTGGTATGGTCAGTTTGGCATTCCGAGCAACTTCATGAATTTACTATTTTTAGTAAATTCTATTTTTAGCAGTGGACAGGTTGGGTTCAGTTCAGTTGGTCTTCTTCTTCAGTTGGTTCAGCTGGCACTTCAGTTTTTGGCCTTGGGTGCATTTTTCTTGGAGAGATAAGTATTTTTCATTATAATATTATATTTTAATATTATAGCACCCCTTTGCCTAGCAGTACAACTTTATGTTGTTTTTAAAAGGGGGACCTAAAGGGTCAAGGCGTCATTGAGAGATAAATTATATTTTTAAAGTCAAATATTGGGCTAAGTGAAATGGACGCCTACTTGAGGAGATTAACTTTTATAAAAAGTGAAATATTTCATTAAGGAAAAAGGACGCCATCTTTTGGAGGGAAATGTTGAATTCAAAAATTAGGGTTTTGGGTGCCCTTCTTGAAGCTTCTAGATGGTTCTCTTCATGTCTTTATATTCAGGCCTCAACTCTTCATTTGGGATCTTTTGTCTACTATACTGTTATGCTGCTGGAATATCTTCAGGCAAGCTTCGAGGAAAGCATACCTCCTAGCACATGGCTCAGCTTCTTGCTTGCAATACAGCAACTAGTTGAGAGTTGATTGTAAATGAGTGCATTTTGTTGTGAGTCTTTGCATTGTAGTAGTTTCCTTGCTTTGTTAAATCAGTTTAAGGCATGTTAGTGAAGTTTTCTGTGTTGCTGTTTCATGTAGCTGATTGTGAGTTTTCTTCATATATTCAAAAATAAAAATAATTTCGTTGTGGGTATTGATTCATTGTGTCTCATTGATAGTGGCGTCCCTTTTTGCAAACTTACAGATTTTATTAACAAGCTTTGGATTTTATAACAGAAAATCGCCCACCTTGAAGGGCCATACCACTTGAGTCTCATGGGAGTTTGTGCATTAAAAATGGGAGCTGGTTTGGGATGGTTTTAGGGTCTTGTCTTGGGCGCTATCATCAAAGAAGAGCTTTGCATTCATTTCCATATGTTTTAAGTGAGTATATATTGATTTGTGAGCATTTTAGAGTAATCCAGGGTTGCTGAGTGTTATATTCTAGTCGCTGGTCTGATATATCAGAATTAAGAAAGTTGTCCCTTGGGCTAGGATTGAGTCTTGGGAGTCACATTTGGTAATGGGGAGATAGACTATACAGTTGCAGCATTGAGGAACTTAAATCATGGGCTTTTACTAAAACATTCTATCATATTGTAAGCTGCTAGTAGTACTACAGCACTTCTCCTCTTCATCTCTCTTTTATCTATTGTACTTCCCACTGAATAAGTGTAAGAGGCTGGCTTGCCGCCTATTTACTTTCAGTTGAGTAGTTTAGGGACCCTCTGACCATATGCTCGCCATCACTCGGCGCCATTCTTGGTTAGGGTTACTTGAATTCATCATGCATTGATCCTCTGACCATATGCTCGTCTGCACAGGCGCATTCTTGGTTAGAGTTCCTTTCCAGTTTGCATTTGCATTAGATCCTCTGACCAATGCTCACACCTTGCCCACATCGGGATCCTAGTGTACATTCTGGATAGAGTTACTTTCCGCATCGTTTTGGTTTAGTGCTAACCTTAACGAGTGCATGTTGAATTGTAATCTCATTGCAAAAAACAAAAAAAAATTTGTCCGGATCATTACATGCGCCCTGCCGCTGAGTAAAAAAGATAGGAACCTAGTTCACTTTACTTTTACGCAACCATCAGCAAAAGAGGGAGCTTCCCCTCCTAATTTGAAGAGCAGTTAATTCTATGCATAGCTATTTGTTTCCAATAAGCACTCCAGAGGCGCTAATTGAAACGCCAACAGTATTAATCCAAAACTGATGAACTACTATTGTAGATGAAATTTGAATTCATTCCCACTCCGTTGTAGCAAAATTCAAACTGGTACGACCTTATTAATGGCTTCCATTCTCACTAGAAGTTTGTTGTCTACACCAAATAAAATTGTACGATCTGCCTTTTTTTTATGATATAATCAGAAAAATAAATATAATCTTCAGACTTGTTGTGGTTTGAATCCACAATGCATTCCTCATTTTTGACACTCACATCTTGAAGGTCCATTCATTGGTAGAATCAACAAGTAGGACCATGGGAAGGTCCTCTTTAATCTTAGTTTCCAGTTCACCATTGACAGCCTGGTGCTTTAGATCACCATCTCCTGCTATTAGCTGACACAGACCTCTCTTGCGAACGAGTTTGGTCGGCTTGATCTCCAAGTCATATTCTTGAACCTTTGTGATCCAGTTACCTCTTTTTGTGCCCATCTCTTGTTGAGTTAAGACACTTTTGACTGCTAGATTTGTGAAATATACTGTTGTATGGGAGTTTAAGATGTAAAATCTGAAATTTTTAATAGCCCTAACAACCGCATATGCATTATTTTCAATTTGAGAATACCGAGATTCATTGTCTTTGAAACTGCTCCACATGAAAGCAATTGGAGTGGTTTCCTCATTCAATTTATGTGTCGGTATGGCAAACAAAGTGTGTTCCAATGCGTAACAATAAAGGATAAAATCCTTTATCAAATTCAGGTTGCACCAGTACTGGTGCTTGACTGATGGCTTCTTTTATTTTGATGAAGGCCTTTTTACCTTCCTTAGTCCACTTGAAGGCGGACGTTTTCTTCATCATAGCGGATGTCTTTTGTCAGCTCTGAGAAGTCGGGTACAAATCTTCATATGAAATTCACTTTACCGAAGGAGTGTACCCCAATTTTGCTTGTTGGAAGAGACAAGTTTTTGATAAAATCGACTAGATTAGGGTCAATTCGAGTTCCTACCTTGGAGACAATATGGTCAAGCAATTTTCCTTCCGTCACCACAAAGATGGACTTTTTGGGATTCAATAAAATCTTGTGATACCTAGATCTTTCGAACACTTCCACTAAGTGTTGAAAATGATTTTCCCGCTTTTTTGAGAAAGCGGTGAGGTCGTCAAGGTAGACGCCAATTAACTTGTTCTTCAAATCCCCAAATTCCAAATCCATGGCTCTTTGAAATGTGGCACCGACATTGATAAGGCCAAAGGGCATCCTTTCAAAGGCAAACATACCCCACGAGGTAGTGAATGTTGTCTTGATCTAATCCTCTTCAGCTACTACAATCTGATTGTATCTGGAAAAACTGTCAGGTAATGACAGCATCTCCGAACCGATGACTATTTGCAATGTATGCTCCATGATCGGCAAGGATAATTATCCTTGAGGGATGACTGATTTAAGTTCCTGAAATCAACGCAAATTTGGATTTCTATGTTCTTCTTATGCACAGGAGCTACATTTGACACCCAAGTGGAATGATGGATTGGAAAAATGATCTTTGCGTCCACCATCTTCTGAATCTCCGCATAGATTGTATCTTGAATGTGTGGATTGTAGTGTCTTTGCTTTTTTCTGAAAGGCTTGGCATCAAGTTTTAGTGGAATTGTATGAGACAATTCTCTAGGTGTGAAGACCTTCAAATCTTTGTATGACCAGGCAAACACATCTCAATATTGTTTGAACAAAGAGATGAAACTTTCACTTTCCTTTGTAGTACAACACTTGCCCAAATTAACAAGCTGAGGCTTGTCTTTAGTACCAATGTTTACTTGACAATATTCAGCAGAGGTCTTATTAGCTGAGTTCCTCTGATCTTGGATGTGTCTGTCATGCCTATCAAATATATCCTCCAAGGATACTAGACCCTTGGGCATTTGATTGCCTTTCAACTAGATGATACCTGATTCCATTGCTTCAGAATTTAGAAGGTAGATGGTTCATATTGTCATTGATGTCAAAGTCAAGGAAAGATGGATTTGTTGTCATTAATATCAAAGACATAAAACGGAGATTGTTGGCAAGATTGAAAGAAGGGGAGGAGAAAAGTGCAGCAATAATTTCTGAGGAAGTAAGAGATATATGCAAAGTCATTAATAGATCAAAGGCCTTACACTCTATCTTAAGGAAGGGAAGAGAAGAGAAGAATGAGCTTCAGTATCCGTTCTTTATAAGCATATACATATGAACAAGCTCTGGATCATTTCAGTTTTGCAGCAGAGGGATCTCCAAACTTTAAACAAAGATATTTTGTTGTTCCTGACAAGAGTCATAATCAAGTTACTATAAAGAATTTGAAGAATGAGGTGACAAAAAGTGCAGTCTTCTATTCAGTGCAGATATAATTTCCTTTGATGGGACAGGCAACTTGCTTTGTAGATCAGAAGATACTGTAATTCTTTTTGATATGCAACAGAGAACAAACTTAGGAGAAATTTATGTACCAAACGTCAAGTACACAGTTTGGTTAAATGATATGGAGAATGTAGCCTTGCTTAGTTGTCACATAGATGCACTTTACATGAGACTATACACGTTAAGAGTGGGGCTTGGGACAACACAATGACATGTTTATTTATTCAACTTTGAATCACATCAAATATTGCTTACCAAATGGGGATAGTGGTATCATCAAAACACTTGATGTTCCAGTATACATAACAAAGGTTTCTAGGAGTTCTCCTGATTGCCTTGACAAAGATGGCAAGAACAGAGTTATACAGATAGATACTAGTGAGTGTATTCAATATATGGCAGCGTTGATCTATACTCAAGTTGGCCGACTTTACCTTAAGGCAGTGATTAAACTCATGTTTAACAAAGGTGGTCGATCATAGGAAATCGTGGATCAAACTTATGTTAAATAAGTTCAACATAAAGGTGGGACGTAGTTATGTTGAAAGAGTATTAATGAAAGCAACGTAATTCTGAAGAAAGTAATATTCTTGAAGGTATAAACAGATCGCTTGTATACATCGTAGTTGGAGCATAAACAAATCACTGGTTTACTAAAGCGATATCCTTCAAGAAAACTAAACAAATGATAACAAATGTTAATGATCCAAAAAGGAGACACGATAAAGAGAAACAGTTCATGAAATGATGCTATAATTGACTTCATAAAAGATAATAAACTATTGTTGATATTTGAAAAGGCACGATTTAAAATACTAAAGTGATGCATTTTTTCTAAGAAAGGAGATGCAATTTCTCTGAAATAACATGATTTAGTTCTTGAGAAAGAATGATTTGTTTTAAAGAAGATTTATTAAAAAGTAATCATGATAAAAAGGAGGAGATTCATGAAATGGTGCGATTGATTTAATAAAGCAACTATCAAAAGACAGATTTAAAGAAGTGTGATTTATTCATGAAAAGGGGCGATTCTTTCTAAGTTGGCAAATTTCAAAAGTTGTACAATCTGTTTCAAAAAGACATGTAGCTTGAATGAAAGGTTGCAAAGATTGAGCAACATATATATATGATTCAAATTCAGATTTGCAGGGTAGTGTGTGTGAGAAAGTATGATATCATAAATACACCAGCAGATCCAGGAATATGAAGACACTCAGATTTTAAGATGGATTTGTGAAAAGTCAAAAGAGATAGAAGAGAAGATTGTGCAGATATATGACAGAACGTGTGAAGCAAATATAAAGAATTTATGAGCAAATTTATGACAAAGGCTTGAGCAGATCTTTATGAAGAGTAAAAGTAGCATTTGAAAGATATACATGCACATATAAAAGAAGTATGAATACAAATTTAAGAGAAGAGTTTATGGCAGGTTTGTGAGAAGAGTATGCTGATATAAAAGAAGAAGATCTAGCAGAGATAAAGGAAGAGTTTGAGCAGAAATATAGAAGGAGTCTATGCAAAGATAGAGGACAAATTTGGGCAGATCTCAAGGCAGAAAGTTACGAGAAGTTGATGCTATGATTATGACCAGTTTTGTGTGAAGAAGTGGTACATAGTTTGGATCAGATTTGAAGAAAGAGAGTAAGCATAATTGTAATCAGATTTGAGAAAAGAAGTTATGCATATGTTGGATCAGATTTGAAAGGAAGAACATAGTGTGATTCGGATCAGATTTGAAAGAAATATATTTCAGTAGAATTGTCCATCATCCGTTGAAGAAGCAACATTGAAGGTGGAACATTGTTCTTTTAAGTTATTATCTTTTGCTAAGTTGGTGCTTGGCAAGTCGGGGTTGTTGCCTCCAATAGGTTGGTGCCTACAAATTGAGGGAGTTGGTGCCTCCTGTAGGTTGGTGCCCACAAAACAAGTTAGAGATTGGTGCCTACTATCATTGTAATTCACATAAATATATTAAGTACATTATCTGTACCGTGGTTTTCTCCCGTAAGGGTTTCCACGTAAAATCTTGGTGTCAACTTCTTCATATTGATATATTATTGCATAGTTGATATTTTTTTAGAGTTTAAAGTTGACAAAGGTTGAGAGGGTAAAAATTTGTTAATATACTGATTCACCCCCCACCCGCGCTCCCCCTCTCAGTATATTTTTGTGCTCTTCATTTGTTTCTTGTCATTGATGCCCTCATAGCTGCTCCAAGACTCTTGTCTTTCACCACCAACTAGTTGAAAATGTTCAATATCATTAAGAGGATCAGACTCCACAAATTCTTCGAGCCTTTGCTTACGGTCAGCTTCATGAATTGGTAAATTAGATTTATGTTTAAGAACACCTTTAAACTTTTCATCATCAAGAGCCCTATGATCTTCTAGCTTTACTTCCTCCTCACTATCTCCTTGATCAAAGGTTAAGGTAGCCCCAAACTCGATCAATGAATCATTATTGATCGCTGCTCTGAAAGCTTCAGTAGCAACAAACTCTTTCTTAGTGGCTGCAACCATCTCAAATGGGTCATTACGGAGCTTTGCCAAGCAAGTTTCTTCATCAAAGACATCATCTCCTCCAATCGAAATCTCATAGCTTGCATTGTAATTTGAATTTTGAGCATCATTAGGATCAAAGGGAAATTCATCCCAAACACGTTCCCCGTCATCCCTAGGTGCCTTCACACCCGGATCCCAAATACTAAAGGGATGATTGTTTTGATCAGAAGAAAAGTGCTCTCTGTACTCCTCTTAGGGTGTTGACTCTTTGAATAGGTCACCTCCCAACATACTAAAACTGATATCTTCATAAGTATCTCTCTCCAATGGCTTAGTTTGATAGTCAAACCCAAGACCACCCATGTCACCAATAATGTAATGAAGTAAAGAGTCATCAATGCTAGCTGTTTGGAAAATTCTATCATTTTTGCTTTCAATGAGCCCATCATGAGTAGGTATATTTCTGATCTTATCATTAATAGTCACATGCATGTTAAATTTAGTGATCAGATTAAATGCACAGAAAATTAATTCAAAATCAGACACAATAACACAGCAGATACCCTAGGAAAACCCTCCTCTTGAGGGAGTAAAACCCAACAACAATATATCACTTATATATTGAATTATCAATGAATGTCTCAGAAATCATTTGGTTGCAGCCATCGAACTCAAGCATCATCCATTAGCAGCTCGATTTGTCAACAGGATGAGCTCTTGACTGCAAGGTCGTAAAGACCATTGATGTCCAACATGATGAGTTACTCAACATCTACATGATTATGGTTTATAGAAGAAGCCTGACTGGCAATGGTACTGCACTTGCTGATTACATGAGTCCCATCTTAGCACTGTTGGAGCTTGGAGTTATAGAACAGTCAT
Source organism: Sequoia sempervirens (assembly GCA_007258455.2). Lineage (NCBI taxonomy): Eukaryota > Viridiplantae > Streptophyta > Pinopsida > Cupressales > Cupressaceae > Sequoia > Sequoia sempervirens. Next base: position 33,947,015 of record VDFB02000010.1, on the reverse strand, counting down.
ACAATTTTGATCTTATTCCCAAGCACAAGTAAATCGCGATCTTTCCCATACTGATCTCATGATTGCCATACATAAACCAATATGAGATTTCCTTATAGCTGTCGCTTTCAATAATACTTCTCCAAATATTGTTGAGTATTCTAGAGAAATATGAGCGTCCAAAAATGAAGATACTTCCCAGATGCCCTAGAATTGAAGGCATAAATCACATGGCGGACTGATCTGAGAATTCTCAGATTTAAGGTGTTTCCCAACAGTGGGATATTTTGCCCGATCTCAAGATGGTGAAAGACTCCCAGAGCGATTAGATTAAACGTGTTGATGCTGGGATTAAGAGGGAGTTTTGTGTTCCCTATAATCCTCAACAGAATGGTGTTGCAGAGAGAAAGAACAGGACGATCGTGGAAGCAGCAAAAGCCATGGTTCATGACTAGGATCTGCAAACCTTCTTATGGGCAGAAGCTTCTAGGACTGCAGTATATGTTCAGAATAGAAGTCCTCACAAGATCTTGGAGAATATGACTCCGGAAGAAGCCTTTACAGGGAAGAAGCCTGAGGTTAGTCATTTGAGGATCTTTGGATGTCCTGTCTATGTTCATGTTCCAAAAGAAAAGAGAACTAAGTTGGAGCCTTCTAGCAAGAAGGGAATATTTGTGGGCTACAATGAGACATCAAAAGCCTACATGATATATGTTCCAGGTTAGAAGTTGATTGAAATCAGTAGAGATGTCACATTCAAGGGAGATGTTGCATTTAGAAGATCCAAGGGAACTCATGTGGAGATTGACTATGATGAGCCTCCTCAGGATATGGAAGTTGACCATACTCCTGAGATTCAGAGGGAGACTTCCGAACCGAAGGAAGATGTTGATCCAGTTGAGCCCTTGGAACCTACTGATGGACCTACCGATACTGTGATTAGAAGAAAGAGATCTCTTTGGGCTAGGCAAACTATGCAAGAGGCTGAGAGGTTTGCAGCTCCTAGAGGTACATTCAGAGAAAGTAAAAGGCCACATAAGTTCTCCAGTTATGTTGCCTAGATGAGTCAGGTTATTCAATCTAAGCCTTCTAGTGTGGAGGAAGCTTCCAGTCAACAGGTTTGGAGAGATGCTATGTCAGAGGAGTACCAATCAATTCTCACTTGTCATAGGAGGGAGAGTTGCATGGGGTCTTCTTGATCACTTATCATAAATTCTTCTTGTGAAAACTCTTGGGAAGTTGCGTCAGCAACAAGAGGAGGAGCATTTATCACCAAATCTTCAACATGATCACTCTGTCATAGCACACCAACCTGTGAAGCACTCTGCTTGCCAAACAAATTCCTGGATCCCACATTGTAATAATCTTGTCATGCCTGAAGTTGTGAAGCAACTCAACAAGATCCAGACGACACAATGCACCAATCATGTCAAGGTCAAGATCCCAAATTATCCTTGGTGCATAATCAATCATGTCAATCTGCCATGTGCTGTTGTTATAAATCCAAACATCATATATCCAACTGAGAACCTCACTCCAGAAGAAGCCACAAATACCTCTAATGTTAGAAGATGATAGAAGCTCATCACTATGTCTACCCCCATCATGGAAAGGATGATGCAAATCCCTCTGACTTCTCCAATCAACTGCTAAAAGAAAATTCCATTCAGCAGAAAGAACTATGATCCTAAATGCCCCATTAGCTCCATATGCATTATAAGAGAGTAGTGAATCATCTCCAAGAGTGTTTACATGCTCAAACAGATATGAACCAGCAATGCCACCATTCCTGCATACTCCTTCATAAGCTGGTCTAAAAGACGTAAACTGTACCATGCGAGCCTCTAGAAAAGATAACTCCTCAAACTCACCATGAAAAATCAAAGGCTCAACCAAATCTGCCTTATGGAAATCAATATGTGCATATGAAGACAAGATATTAGTGGCTGGTCCACTAATTGTATGCTCAACTTTACAATCACATCCCACACCTGAAACCCATTGTAATGAGCCGGACCAATTTTTTTTTTGATTTTTCACAAATGATTACAATGCAACACGCACCCGTTAAGGTTAGCACAAACCAAAACGATGCGGAAAGTAACTCTAACCAGAATGTACATCAGGATCCCGATGTGGGCAAGGTGTGAGCATTGGTCAGAGGGTCTCAAAGGAAAATGCTGAACAAGAACTCTAACCAAGAGATGCGCCGGCTAACGACGAGCATACGGTCAGAGGATCCCTATCTAATGCAATACTGAAAATTAGCTCAACACCAAGTATGTGCTACTCAATCCGTGATGGATAAGAGGCGACCATATGGCGGAGACTTAGGAAATTACAATGCAAAACAAGTAAATAGGCGGCAAGCTAGCCTCTTCCACTTATTCAGTGGGAATGTACAATAACTCAAATTGCAAGATAAAGATGAATTGTTGATAGTACTACTAACAGCTTACAAGATATCAGAAAGATCACTTAAATCAGGAGTATTTTCAATTGTTCATTGCTGCAAATGTGTAGAATGTTTTCAATGGCAGAATACAATTTCCAATGCTCATTCACTAACCAAGAGACAATTCCCTTAGTTCTGATTTATCAGACCTGCACATCAAATGGGTGAAATCTGCAAACCAACCTTCACTCAAATGTTCATATCTCACTCTAAACACAACCTATTGACATGAAATCAAGTGCTAACCAATCTATGAATGATGGCGCCCAAGATGATTGCCCAAAACCACTCCAAACAACTTCACATTAATTTGCACAAACTCCAATGACACAGTAGAATGGTACGGCCCTCATAAGGGGGCGATTTCACTAAATAAAATCAGATACAACAGATAAAAATCTATAAGTTTGCAAGGTGGGTCGCCCCAAGTAGGCAAGATGACATGATGAATACCCAAAACAATATCTTTTTGGCTTTTTGATTTATGAATGAAAACTACCTACAGCTATGCAACATCAGCAACTCTGAAACATGACAAAATACTTGAATAACATCAACTAAATGCAATAGAACTCAACTACAATGCAAAACTACCAATTACCAGCTAACCTCTCAACTAGTTGCTATCTTTCAAGCAAGAAGATGAGCCAATGCTAGGAGGTGTGCTTTCCTCGAAGCGAGTGCCTGAAGACAATCCAGCAACATAACGGTGTAGTAGACAAAAGATCCCAAATGAAGAGCTGAGGCCTGATTAAATAGACAAGAGAGAAACATCTAGAAGCTTCCAGAAGGCGCCCAAACCCTAATTTCAAATTCACCTTTTCCCTCCAAAGAATGGCGTCCTTTTTCTCCATTGAAATATTTCACTTTTTAAAATAAATTCAAATCTCTCAAATAGGCGTCCCTTTCCTTAATCACAATATTTGACATTTAAAAGATATACTTATCTCTCCATGACGCCAGGACCCTCAAAGTTTCCCCTTTTTAAAAACAACTTAAAGTTGTACTTGCTAGGCAAGGGGTATAATATTAAAATATAATATTATAATGAAAATACTTATCTCTCCAAGAAAAATGCGCCCAAGGCCAAGAATTGAAGTGCCAGTTGAAACAACTGAAGAAGAAGACCAACTGAACTGAACCCAAACTGCCCACTGCCAAAAATAGAATTTACTAAAAATAGTAAATTCGCGAAGTTGCCCGGAATGCCAAACTGAACACACCACTGCGAAGCTCTCCGAAAACCCAGAAAGAATCCGCAATCAGAAACCCAAACTTCAAGCAAAAAACTCCTCAAAACTAGGAAACCCTAATTTCACCATCCGCGTAGCCTACGGGTCTCCGGAATAGGCCAACGGTCAACTGAAGCGATCACCGCTGAGAAGGGGACATTACACCCATATATCATTTGCGTCATCAGGATCACGAGCCTTCATATCATCCAACTCAAAGAGTGGATTATCTAAAGTCAAGTCAGCACTCAACTCAAAAAGAGGGTTGTCAATAATGGTTGAATATATATTATTAACTTTTTCATGACCATAAATAACATACTCGTGAGGATGGGAAAGTAAACTGCTGTTGTCCCAAACCAGCATTTGGGATTCCTCCATGCTTTCTTTGGAGTCACTAAACACCTCCAAATCTTGATCTTCCTCCTGGTCTTTCCAAGAGAGAAGTGGTAGTGTCTCACCTAACTCAACATCAAATGAAGTCATCAAGCTGCAAGATGTTTCCTCATGAAGCTCCTCAATTCTTCCATCAATTTGTTCACATTCTATGTAACTTGCATTTTGCATCCTGGTAGAGGCTGCTATAGAAGATGCATTTTCTGATTTATGCAATGAGTGATGAGACGTATTCATCTGAAGACAAAGATCCACAAATTCCCCGTCTTGTATGCCTACTTCTGAGTTTTCAACATGTGTAGGAGTGGAGCCAATTTGAGAGTCAATGATCACACTTGAAGACGTATCCAAATCAACCTCATATTCTTCATCAATTGCTGATACAAAATCAGACTCTGAGCAATCTGAATATTCATCAAACCTCTCATGGATGACCTCACTGCAAGGTTCATGTGATGACAAGGAACTGTTGGCCAAACTCAGGAAATCAGAATCGTGTTCATCAATAGACTCTCCATGGGTTTCCGTACCTTGCCTATTGTTTGAAGCTACAAACTCTTCCTTCACATCTTCCACCATGAATGATGGGACAGCGTTGTGGTCAACCAAAGGAGCACCAATAAAACCCATACCTTCATAAGATTTATCAATCGAAATCTTTATGCCACCCACTATAAAACTTGTGCATTCTTTAACAGATGCCACATGTGGTTCTTCTAGTAAGATTACACCAGATTCTATCATTTTGCCTTCATGACCCGAATCTGCCTGTCTAACAAATTCTTCATAGGGATTTTTACAAACCACACTTGTAGCTATCATATCTACCTTCTTTCCTTGTTCCAAACCATCTTCATCAAATTGCTCACGTTCCATGTCTCTGGCATTGACTTCTCGCTCTTGCAAAGTAGCTGTAACACACAACTGGTTTTCGGCTTTGCACACTAAATTACAAGCCTTACTCAATTGAAGGCGAAGATCAACAATTTCCCTATCTTTGTCCGCCACCGATTTGACAGCCATGTCTCTTTCTCTTAGTAATTGCAAGTAATCATCTTTTATGAATTCCAACGCTTCTTTGATGGACTGCAAATGTGTATGAGACATGCCTGTTACCATCCCCTTTCGCCTCTCCTCAATTTGTGTTGACCAAATGAGGTCTTCAATTTGTTTGAGTATCATCCATCCTGGATAACGCTTTCACAATCTTTTCTTCCTTCACCATAAATTAACCTTCCAAATCTTCCACTACAAGAGGCTTTTGTTCTCGAGCATCGGAGTGATCTTGGTTGCCATGAACTATCTTTTTTTATTTGTCCTCATGTGTGGAATGTTTGTCAACAATAGAATCAGCCAACTTGCTTGTGGATGCATTGCAACCTTCAACTGCGGATGATTGGGCAAAGATGTGGTCCAATAAGGACTCCTAATTAGAATCCGTACCTTTATCCATATCATCGTTCATCTTCAAGCTAGCGCACTTCATGTTAAGGGGACACATGTGTTGGATCCCAGTTGTGTTTATGGTTTGTCCTTGATGACAAAATCTCTTTGGTTCTCTTTGATGATCAGTTTCTGTTTGGATCCTTATGATTTAAAATGGCACTTCTTTGATGTCTCTTGGCTATTACAGAAAGTCATTTGTTATGTTTCATGGTGATGAGAATTCCGGTTCAAGTTATGAATACTATCTCTTTCACTGACAGAGTTTGAAAGATGGTTTATTTGTCAGGATGGTTCTTGTTGCATATCACAGGTATTGGTTGTTTCTCATTCGGGCTTACACATATCGGCATGAGTATGGCAGGGTCTCCCCGATCTTTTTCGAAATATCTGTGTTGCCTATCAGCAAGACATTTCTAATGTCATGTCGATTGAATTTAACATTCTGGCAGCTGTCGGCAAGACCTCGTTTTTGTTATGGCGACAGCAGAAAGGTCTTTCGGCATAAGCTTTTTCCGTCAGTATATGTGTTGTGACCTTTTCACACATCGCCCCATTCAAGATGGGGACCCCCTAATTTTTGCTCCGTTCCGGTCTTTTGGCTTGGGTTTTCTTCTCTCTCTCGCTCTGTCTCTTTTCTGGTGTCCGCCATTCGGGGGGTTGTGTCCGTCATTGAAGCTTAAACGCGAAATATTGGCCAAGTCTGAAATTAGGGTTTTGAACTTTTCTGGCCAATTCAAGGTCAAATAAAGTGAGTAAATTGAAAATTGAATTTAACGTTGTTGTCAGCAAGCTTCCAGCCAGTTTTCATCAAATTTAGGGTACTTACTATTTTTAGTAAGTGTGAAATTCAGGGCAGTTCGTCAGCTATTTTGAGATTCCGATCATCACACTGCATTCAGAACATATCAGGCTACTCATGTGCAAAATTTGAGCGAAAACGGACAACTTACTATTTTTAGCAGTCCGGCTTCCGGCACGAATTTCAGGGTCCAGATGCAAAGTTTTTCTTTGCATGTCTGGATATTCCTTCTGGGTTTTTCAAGACCTTCGCGATGATATAACATGCAAGTCGAGATGACTACTTTCAGGATTCAGCCTTCCGAGGCTATTTTTAGGAGTTGCGCTATTAGGAACTGCTTTTTGCGTATCGTTGATTCGATGGGTTTTCAAGAGCTTGGCGATGGTGGCGACTGGCCGAATTTTGTCGATGGGAACTTGCTATTTTTAGCGGTGTGTCCGGCGGCCAGCCTACAATAGTTGATTCATGGTGATACGATTGTTGCGGCTTGAGGGCAAGCTGAGGGAGATCTTTTGATACGCATGCAATGCAAATTAGGTTTCGACTTAGAGACCTAAAAATAGGCATCAAAGTCAAAATCTTCCAAAATCCGATTTATAAACCAACTGCCACGATGGAAAAGTCCCCTTGAACTATATCTGGTAAAATTCCGAGTCAAGCGAAGCACTTATTTATAGTAAGGTCAAATTGACTTGACTAAAAATAGTAAATCGGTTGGCATTCGATTAACCGGCCCGATGTTAAAAGATCCGCGTGGTGAGAATTAAGCCTCATTCAAATTTCAGCTTCGATGAATAGGGAGGTATAGAAACATGAACTCACTATTTATAGTAAGCCACCGCGAAGCTATAAATAGCGGGTGATGACTAAAAATGGCGATCTTCGGCGAGGTTAACGAGGTTATGGATGCTACATTCAAATTCCAGACCATTCCAGTGCGAGGTGTAAATTCAGAGAACTTACTATAAATAGCAGGGCATGTAAGCTGGCAAGGATGATGAAAATTCGTCTAAGTCTGGAGTCTCGTCCAGCAGGCATAGGGAAATGCGCCCATCTCAGCTAGAGGCGTAGAAAATTTTTGAAAATGAGTTCATCCTTCACACAGGGCAAAATGCGCCCAAGGTGAGAAAATTCAAACAAAAGTCAAAGTTTTCGTCCTGCAGGCATGAGGAAATGCGCCCAAAATGAAAGAGGGAAAGTTGAAAATATTCTCTAAGGCATGAAAATCCGCCGCCCTCATCCAAATGCGCCCGAGATGCAAGCTTATCCTTCACAGGAGGTGAAATGCGCCCAAGGTTGCAAGGAGTCAAACGAGTCAAAGTTTCTTATCCACCAGCAAGGGCAAAATGCGCCCAAATGCATCCATGTCAAGACAAAAAATTGGAAGGTGAAGAGTCACCCAAGAACGTTGGAAGAAGAAAATCCTTCACACATTAAAATGCGCCCAAGATTGCAAGCTTATCCTGTAGCAGGGGTGAAATGCGCCCAAAGTCATGCATGTGAAGACAAAAAATTGGAAGGCGAAGAGTCACTCTTGAGGCGTTGGAAAAAGTTCATCCACTAGACACATCAAAATGCGCCCAAGGGGAAAGAAAAGTCAAAAGGTCAACAATCTCGTCCTCCTCCATAGGCAAAATGCGCCCAAACTTGTGCATGTGAAGACAAAAGCGTAGAAGTTGAAGGGTCACAAGGCGTGGTGGCAAGTTCATCCTTCTCTCACATAGAAATGCGCCCATATTTGGATGTGAAAAGTAAATGCAAGTGGTAAATAAGGTGAAAGTTTTCCCAAAGCGTGGTGAAGGATGGTAAGTGTTGGGCGTTCAAAGTGATCAAGGTATGTGTGGCGTGTTTTTTTTATTTCCTCTCAAAGTGTGATATGCGCCAAGAGTAAGGGAGTTATAAGGTGTTAGAAATATTTTCTAGGGCGTTGAAATATTTCAAGGCGTTGAGAATAAAATGTCAAGTGTTGTGCGCCTAGAGTGATAAAGTGTTAAAAAAAATTTCTAAGGCGTGAGATTTAAATTTTCTAAGGCATTGGGCTTTTGAATAAATATTTCCTAAGTGTGAAGTGATATGGGGGGAAGTGAAGATGAAATGTGCAAGGCGTGCCGGGAATGAATAAAAAATTTTCTAAATGAAGTTGATCAAAAAAAAATTCCTCTCCACTGGCAATCAAAATTTTTCTAAGGCAAGTTCTCAAAATGCAAGAGATGATTTAAATATTTTCTAAGGCAAAATTATTTTCCTTGGAAAATACGCCTAGAACTCAGATGATAAAATTTTCCGGAGCACGAGCAACTTTCCTCAGAGATGGAGTCAGAGACGATGATAATACAAGATGATTCAAAATTTTCAAGAAGTCAGAGCAACAAAGAGTGATCACGGGCGAAGAATCAATTTAAATGGTGAAAATAATATTTTCTAAGGCTCAAAATTAAAAAATTAAATGAACCCGTTCGTTGGGTACCCATGGATTCGAGGCACTCTGAAGAAAATTTGCTTCTGGGTACTGAACATTTGCGATGATAAATGGATTTCCAAGTCTCTCAAGCTTCGCCGACACTTTTTCAGTGAGGGATTTAATCAGTGCTCGAATTGTGAATTTTCCTAAGGGAGAATTTTAAATTTTCTAAGGCAAAAATGAATAAAATGTGCTTTCAAGATGAATTTTCTTCGAATGATGAGTTCCAGAGAAATTGCTTAGATAATTTTGATTAAGTCCTCAGAGGATAAATTTTTCAGGCTTGAGAGTTAAAATTACGTTCGGTAACAAGATTACATTTGGTGAGTTAAGGATGAATTTAAATTAAATTTTTTTGAAAACAAATTCAAAGGCGCCAGTCAAAGTCAAGTTTCTAGAAGAATAATATTCCCGACGACTGGAGACAAGTGTTAGAAACACCAGAGAGGGAAAATTCGAATTCTTGAAGTGGAGTAGTGGAGTTTAATGGCACTGGCTAAAATTAACTTCTTCTAGAATTCGAATTTTAGCTATAAAATGAGCAAGTTTTTCACTTGTTTTCACAGCTGGAAGTCGACCTTACTCTGAGGGTGAAGCATTGCAGCGAGTCGTGACTGGAAGAGTTTGAAATTTTGCTGAGTCTGAGTGAGTTGTTGAAGTTTGAATTTTGCTGAGAAGTTGAGTTTGCTGAGGAGGCGCACTTGAGAGTTGATTAAATTTGTTGCTGAGAGAAGTACGCCTTAAGTTGCTGAGAAGTATTTGCCAAAGTCAAGAGGTGCTCACTTGCTGGTTGGAAGAGGTACGCCATTGCTGGTTAAAGAAGTATTTACTGAGAAATTGCTGAAAGCTTGAAAGAGGTACGGCTTTGCTAGTGTTGAGGCTGAAAATTGAAATTTGTTTAAGCTTAGTTGAAGTTGCCATTTAAAAGGGACGCCTTGTAGTGAGTAAAGTAGCTGAGAACTTAGAAGTGCGAACTTGCTAGCTTGATGTTTGCTGATTGCTGATACGAAATAGTTAAAATTGCTGATTGCTGATTGAGAAGTAAAGTCATCAAAGTTCACTTAGAAATCTGTTCTAAGTGTCGGAGTTCGAGTATATTCAAGAGAAGAAGTTGAGGTTTGCAAACACGAGAGTTATTGCAGCTTCTAGAATTCGACTGCAGCCCCTACATTGCCTTATTTTATTAAATTTAATTGCTGATGAATGATTGTTATGTTGCAGATGGCTGAAGCGAGGACAACCGGAAAGGACAATGGTGCCTCAAGACAGGCTATGATCAAGAAGCTCAGCAAAACATTCATGCCAGAGTCGAAGTTCATTTCAAAGCTGGGCAAGTTGACGGATACTAACCTGGGCTCTGTCAACCTGGAGACCTTCAAGAACAAAGCGTTTGGAATTGAAGTCATCGTTTCGGGCCACTTCGCATCGTCCGGCGGATTATATGCAAGCCGCTATTTCGCCACCATCCGCTAAGCTCGTAGCTTATAACGGAGGCCCTAACCGCTACTTAGAAGGAACACCGGCTCCATCATGGCACCAGATGGCCAAGGCTTGCCAATCTCACCTCGCAGCCATCGGGTGAAGCTGGATCCCGTGCATGGAACATGATTTACAAGTCCAGGGAGCGAGCGGAGCAGATGTATGCTTCTGCTTTCGAGAGATGCATGGATACAATTAACACCCACTGGATGAGCACTCCAAAGCCATCTCGTGCGAAGTTGCCAAAACAGATCATAGCGGAGGACCTGAAGCAGGAATATTGTGATCTTATCATGTTGCTGAGTAGGGTTGGTGGTTGCCCACAGTCCTACATTTTCGAGCCTTGGATGTTTTATTACATCAACCTAGTGCTAGAGGGCAAGGATTATGTCCATTGGGCTGAGATGATCAGCGAGCACATAAGCATGAGCAGCTCCCGAGCCCGAGGAGGACTCAAAACGCTTTACATGAGTTCTACCTTATTTATATGTTGGCATGATGACGAGGGTACGAGGGGATTTTTACAAGGAACTCCATCGGGCTGTGGTTCTACCACCAAAATCCATGAGGTGTGTACACAGTTGCACCTTTCGAGCACAACCTATTATAAACGTGTCAACGATTCATTCACCATGTACATCACGAGGCTGCTTCAGGAGAGGTTACATCACAGAATCTCTAGAGATGCCCAGGAGCTAATTGAAAAGTACAGCCGGGTTTATAATAGCTTTCCTAGATTTTCATATATTAGCCTAAGGTTTTTCCTCATACTCCTATAGGCTGCCTCCAAGTACCTACCGATAGGAATAATGCTGGTATTATTCAGATGTTTGCCTTGACAAAATCCAAAAGAAGACAAGAAAGGGGATAGAGTTTCCAATTGTGATGGGCAACTCGATGAGGTGTGTCCTTCGATACAAAAAATTTAAGGAAGCCAGAAAGAGCTTCAGTTTTATCACTTCTCATATCATACAAGCCGACAGCACTATGACCCACACCATAACATCAATTGGGTTATGTCGGAAGAATTCAAACATAAGGCCACTATAGAAGATTATTGGGCTGATGCAGTTGATGAGATTGAAGTAAGGAAGAGAATGTTCTCTAGGTTGCCGATTACTCTGATCAGGGAGTGTGAGGTAGTTCCAGTTCCGGACCAGGTTAGCGAGGATATGGATGTAGTCCATCCAGATTATGCAGCTGTTCGGGATACTCCACTTCCACCTATAGATTGGTCAGAGCCCGAGGTTGCAGATTTAGATACTCTCTCTATCCCAGTTATGACATTCACCAGGGCCTGGGTTGATAGGCGAGTAAACAGATTGAAGAGTAGGTCAATTGCCTTGACTTACAACATGATGGGAGATCACAGGACGCCCACCACAGGAAGAAAGAAACAGATCACAAGGGGTCCAGAGTCCAAAAAGAAAGAAATAGTTCAGCCAGAACCTCCACGAGTCACAGTGGCAGTACCCTTGGAGACACGTTCTCCAAGCATACAGGAGGTGTCTTTATTCGCTGATCAGAGGATTGCAGTGAATCAGGTACCGGAGATACAGGATGATATTCAGCCTCCACGGAGGGAGTCAATTGGCCAGAGTGCCAATGTACCTGTTAGGATTGATCAGCAGGATGACGAGGGGACTATTACTGACCCTCAGTTTCAACAGGAGTTAGAGGAGGCCATGAACGATGGCGATGATGATGATATAGTGTCAGGTGATACTCAGCCACTTGAGGACGATGAGCCTCGCCAGAATGAAGAAGAAGTTGAGCAGGTTAGAGAAGTAGAGGCACAGGAGCAGCAGCCCTTCGATATACTATATGAGGTGCCCGATTGGCTTAAAGATAGAATGAGAAGAAGCCCGAGTGAGGAACGTGATCCAGCGGTTGAGATGGAAGAATTTTTGAACCGGATCAGTGCACCTCCACTGAAGAAGAAGGCAAGAAAGTTTTCGAAGATTTCCACTGATGAGGATGGCTCTCGTACTCTTCACGTTGCTATCCCACGAGTCGAGTGTGACCGGAATGAAGCAGTTCCTGAAAATTATGTGGTCACCACTTTGGACTTGGGACGCCCTACTGGTGCACAGATTGTTGAGGAGTGTGATAACTCCTTCCTTGCCCTCAAGGATAGGTTGTTCAAGAAAGAAGGAAAATATAAGAAGTTGAAGCGAGAACACAAGGCCTTGATTGGATATGTTCAGCAGTTGTCTCGTTCTCGGGGGCAGGATGTACCAGTGATAGAGCCTCCAGCAGATATTCCTAGAGAGTCGATCAGCGGCTTAGTAGAGTTGGGGAGGATGGCACAGGAGGCAGATAAATGGGTCACCGGAGTTCGTGCTGAGACAGAGAAATTTATGGAGGACCTATCTTTTGCTTTTCAACAGGCCTCTACTATTTTGGCACGGATGGATGCGGTGGATCATGCTTGGGGCGATGCCTCTATCTATCAGAGTAGGGTGATCCAGCGTCTTGAGGTGTTGAGGCATGTGCCATTGCAGTTGCTGATTGATGGAGGTGTCATTCAAGCGAATGACCGATATGATTTCTCTCGGTGGTATTCTTCGGCTATCACAGGGCGTGGCTTCTTCGACAAGGGCATTAAAGCGGATCTCACCAGATAATAAGGCTGCGCCAACATCATATAGATGGAGTTCCGTGAATACCCTGAGGCCATATTTGCTAGGCCGAGTCCGCATGTGAGATAATTTTGATAATTTGAGGGGTTTAATATTCCTCTTCGCAGATGTTAAGACCTTTGTACAGGATGATTTCGAGAATACTGCTACATTCTCCACTTTGATCCAAAACACGCAGGACTCCTTAGCTTCTTGGAGAAAATCTTGTACAAGGCACGAGCATTCAGTCACGGTATTAGAGTTTCAGTTGGATTGTGTTCCACCTATTTCGGTTCAGGAAGTTGAGGCCGTACTTAGCAGATTTGTTGAGTTGGCAGTCAGAGAGAAGGCCAATGGGAACACACTACTGGACGAAGATCTTCTAGAAGACTGAGCATGGAGCATTTATTGCATTTTCTATTTTTGGGAGTGAGTGGGAATCTTTGATTCATTTAATGTACCACTCCCTATTCTGGCAATTTTTAGGGTTAGGGATGAGGTGGCACGATTCTGGCCACTCTATTAATTGTAACCCTAGCCGTCTTTTGGGACTTGGCTA
>VDFB02000010.1:33900403-33933488 GCA_007258455.2 Sequoia sempervirens | reverse complement strand
AGAAGAATACCTCAAGCCACTCACCCCACCTTGATAATATATATGGATTATAGGTGGTGGATTACATATAGATGTGAGGGGATGTTAAGGGATGGATTGATTTATATCCTTCATTGTAAAATATCTCTAATCCTTGTAGCTTTTGATGACTCTATTGACATGTGTTTTGGAATGCCAACACATTGGAACAATGACAGTTCCCCTACTTGAAAGGAAATTACCATCAAGATTCTTCTTTTGATTACAATTTGTAAAGAAAACCAAAACAACTTAGTAGGAGAGATTGTCAACAATCCCATTCAACGGACTTTGATGGAATAGTATGAGTCACAAATAAAAAATAATGATTAATGATAAAATTAATTATCCACCATCTGAAAATATTATTTTAGTATTTCATATAATTTCTTTAAATTTCAACTTGTTACAAAATAAAATAATTATTGGAGTAATTAGGACAATCACTTGATAATTAATTAATTATTAGGTACCTTATTACTTGAATCACTTAAGCTAAAATTAGGAGTTATTTTTAATTATTTGATTGGGTTATTTATAGGTTAAGTTGTCTCACTGCATGAGATAAGGACACTTCTCACAATCTAATCAAATCCTCATCTAGGGTTTGCCTTTTTATTTTATAACAATTCATTATTGTACTTTGTGACAACAAAATTATAGGTTAATCTCAATATTAGATGCTTGTGTGGATTCAATCATTTCTCTCTTGGTTGCATATCAAATTAGTCACTTTGATATCTCATTTTTGATAGGTGTTTTGGTTGCAAGTGACTTCTGGGAGTTATGTCGGGTTTACTATCAACTCCAACATGATATCAGAGCACCAAATATATGACTTCCTATCCAAATTTTGAGGGATCTAGCCTTGAGGGAAAAATTAGCTCATTCTAGAATGAAACATGCATCATCGTTGAGTGCAATATGATTGAAAAACTGAGTGCCTTTTGTTTCGCCAAAATTGGAAAAGTTGAAAAAAAAAAGAAAAAAAAAATAGTTTGGATTTGTATAGTCATTCATATGGTCGTACGGTGTCGTACAACTCAACCGCCATTTATTTTCCATACAGGCATACAAACAAGTTCCTAATCTCTTGTTTTTTAAAAAAAATCAATGTCAAGTTTAAAAAATAAGGAAAGTTTTATTAAAAAAATCAATTACAAAAAAACTATAGTTTTTTTTGCATTGGATATAGATCCCAACAGTAGCAGTGCCTACCCATGTGGCCCCATTCCAATAGCCAATGACTTCATAAGTCATCCACCTTTTCCCTTTCCAATCAACCAACCACATAAACTCAATGATCTTCTAAGATTCCTAATGCATATTTCTTTGTTGGTGCCCCAAAACTTTGGTCGGCAGTCATACAAAATAGAATGGCTGTCAAATTTTTTGAGGCTGTATATTTCAACATCTAAAAAGATTTTGATGGCTGTCAAATTTTTTTGGAAAGGGGGGGTTTTTCCACCGACAGAGAATATTTTGTTCTTACATCAACGGTATGGTCATCTGCATGGATAGTACCCTTAGCCCCCCTCCAAGCCCCATTTTCCCTTTAGTAGTTTTTTTTTTCTTTTTGGCATAACTTAGGCATACAATGTTGAAATTGAGCAATCAAGGGATTGTCAGAAAGTTAGTTTTGTGTACTTTCTAGTGGTATAGGTCTCATCATCGATTTTTTTTATGGTTAATTTTATTCTTAGTCAAAGTAAAATCATCATTTTCTACTTTTGAGCTCATAAATTTTCACACATCTTTGATTTTCACAATCCTTGCAGTATTGGAAGGTATTTCAGAGTTCTTAAGATCCATTCATGCACTTTTCCAAAATCTTCCCCAAGTACATTTTATTCATTTTTTTATGATTTTTTTCTTAATTACTTGGATGTCTTGGCACCTATAAATGATCTATTTTCATGATATGACTTAATTTGATTTGCTTTATATGTACTAAGGTTATCAATCTATGAGTTTTTCATTTGAGGAAGTATATCATGGGATTTTTTGTTCATCCTTCTATGGTCATCCTAGGAAAGGATAATTATGGGTTGGAAAAATGATATCCTGACACATCTGAGGTGGCATGATCTTTTTCCTTATCTTTATGGACTCATTCCTACACTAGACACACCATGGAGTGGATAAACTTGGGGTATTATTATTGATCATGTTGTAGGAGTGATTTGTTCTTGTGTTGATCAAGACACTATGCGTGTTGTATCAGACATTGATTATCTCCACACACTTTCAACTTGAATTTGGGAGATCCATCAAGACCCTCATATCTCTCCATTCATAGAGGATCCTACTGCATCTTGTCTCATTCCTCTTGTAGATACAAATTTCATACCCTTTGATGATGATACTTTAGAGGAGCTTGAGTATATCATAGGTCTTACATATTCTTATGGTTAGAGACTTATCTTGATGTTCCCAATCTTTAGATCGAGACCCAATCTCCATCTTCTCTAGTTCTTGATTAGCTTGGTATTGCCACATCCTTGGCCCCTATTGGTTCAATGTAATAAGAAATTCATATTCTTCCAAACACAACTACTTGGGATTCATATCTTGTAAACATATCCTTATTTGTAGAGTCTCAAATTATAGATTTGGAGGATTAATCTAAGGACATTCATCTCCTCTTTATTGATGGCCACATCATTATTGTTGGCTCATCATTTTCATTGTCTTTGAAGCTTTTTCTACATCATATTTCATAGGTTTCTAGATTGAAATCATCTCATTTTGAGTGTGGACACTTGAGCAGTTTTCATAGGCACACATCATTTGGATTTAAATTCCTAATTCTTCCATATTTTGGGAATGACTTCTCCAATCATCAACGAAATTGTTTCTTCCTAAAGGGAGAAATGTGTTTTTTAGGCAATGGATCATATTACGTCTTCAAGCATTTATCATTGGAATATGAGCTACTTCTTTATGGGGGATTCATATCCTCTTTTTCTCTCTCCTGCTGGGGGGACATCTATTGTACTTTTGTGATAGCAGCAATCTTTGGGGGGTCACATTGAGTCCTCCTTCTATCCTTCTTTCACTAGTGTAGTTATTTCATTTTCTCTTTTTTAGAGAGGAGCTTTTTCCCATGTGATTTTATTCTTTTCTCTAGTTATGAGAGATTTCATTTGTTTATACATGGGTACCTCATCAAAACTTGTATAGGGGACTCATCATTGCATTCTTCATCAAGGTTTTTTAGCTTCTCCCTATGTTGATATTAAGGGGTTGTTGCAGTAATTAGGACAATCAATTGATAATTAATTAATCATTAATTAATTATTAGGTCCCTTATTACTTTAATTACTTAAGCTAAACTTAGGAGTGCTTTTTTATTACTAAATTGAGTTATTTATAGGTTAACTTTTCTCATTGCATGAGATAAGAACACTTGTCACAATCTAATCAAATCCTCATCTAGGCTTTTCATTTTTCTTTTATAAGCATTCATTATTGTACTTTGTAATAATTCCATTACAATTTTATTCAATTAACTATACAATTGCATGTTAATCTCAATATATAGAAGTTTGTGTGGATTCAATCATTTCTATCTTGGTTGCATAGAAAATTAGTTGCTTTGATCTATCATTTGTGATAGGTATTTTGGTTGCAAATGATTTTTGGGAGATGTGGGGTTCACTATCAACTCCAAAAATAATAATTTCACATTAACACAAAGCTTCAAAATTTTGAATTACAAAGCATAGAAGTTGAAAATACACTTTTATTTTCTTCCTCTTACATGCATAAATGCATCACTTTAAAACCCTACTGAAACCTCATATAATCTAACCCTATTTTAACAGTTGCAAAAAAGTGCAAAAAGGGAAGGGGAGAAGAGAATGATTAGATAATCTAAGCCTATTTCCCCCTACTTCATACATCATTCAATAGATTAACTAGTTTCAATTTAAACCAATCTTAACATTGACCCAATATGTCATAACAATATCCAAGATAATGTAATTTTTATTGAAAGTTGAATCACAAAGCCCTTAATCTAACCACTTGTTGTGCAATATAGATTGAATAAGAAAACTCAATAACTCAAAGTGTATTTTTTCTTTAAATTAAAACTCCAAAATCATTGAATCCATCAATTAAATACATGAAGCATAACAAATGTATTTATTCAATAGGCCTCCAACTCCTTACAAATATTTTCAATTACATATATATAGGTTTATTGGATAGGGAAGGTGAAAAATTATTTTATAAAGCTAAAAAAGGCAAAATACAAAGAGAATTCCAAAAGTCACTTTTGAATTGCACTTAAACTTTTAATTCCTCATTACATTATATCAAAAATTTGACATGGAAATAAATGTTCAATGATTTGTGTACACTTACTAAATTTAATTTACACCTTTTTTTATTACTATTAATTTTGATTATATTTAATAAAATTACCAAAACTATCCTAACATGCTCAGGGTTTGGACTATTTGAGAAAATAAAATTGGCATTAACTTTAATAAAAGTATTTGAAAGATTCTCACTCACCTACTTAAACTGAGTCAAATTCTTTTGAAATTTCTCACAAGAATTCCATATTCTCATAAGTTGAGTGATTGGTGTTGAATCAAAATTGACATCTTTTGGATATTCTCTCTTAATAACTTCCTCAAATTGATCTTTCCAAATTTGTGATGAATTAGATACATGTTCATCATTGTACAAAAAACACATAATTTCCTCCACAAAATATTATACATCATTATGTCATACACTATTTCAAATTTCATCTTGTAGGTTTTCAAAATTTTCATTTATAATTTATATGCTTCTCTTCATCTCTTGTTCACATAAAATTCTATTTCATCCAATACCCCTTCATCCATAAAATATTGAAAATCCACCTTTTCCATCTCCATGACCTATGGATATATTTTTTTAATTACTCTCGATTCTTCATCTATTTTAGTCTCCAACATTTCCATTTCATCTTTGTCTTTAGTGAAATTATCACACATAAAATCAATGTCATTGAATAACACTGTCATAAGAATAGGATCTCTACATTCCATGCCATATTATCTCTAACAGTATTATATAATTCTCTAGTACCTAGTATATCCTTTTTATGGTCTAGAAAAATTAGGGAGCATGAACTATAGTTGATGAATCAATAGGACCCACCAAACAATCAATATAAGACATGTGTATGGAACCTTGTCCTTTAGTTTTGTTGTCAATCAATATTTCACCCTTAGCCAAGATAAACTTAACTATCCTATTGAAACATGTAAACATTCTCAAATTGTGAGTGATCTATGGTGAGAGTGAATCTCCACAGTGGGTTGGTTCCCCAGGCAGATCACCTAATCTAAATGACTTTTTGAGAAAAGGGTTAGGAGGAAAACTTGAAAAATGAAATCCTAAAACCTAAGGATGATTCACCAGAATTTTAAATGGACTTTGATGATATTACACAAATAATTTATCAAAACTTTAACCCTCACAATCCCACTTGAAACATACAACTCAACAATAATTTGTATGAAGGCTCAAATTGAACACAATCATACAACCTAAATTATATGAAAATTTTCACACAAACTTACAATAAAGACATAAAAGGATTCAGTATTTTCAAATCACAATTACATCAAATTAGTACTACAAATATGAGACAATATATGAGAAGGAAAGCTCTGTTATTTAGTGAAACTGAACGAGTATGCAAGATAAAAATCTGAGTACAAAAGTGTTTACAAAACTCTCTACAAAATGCACAAGAGAGCAAGAAACCATAATCTGAACTGAGAAAAATCAAAATTTTCTCCAACTTATATCTCCCAAATGTCTCCAATAGTGAGAATAGAAAAAACTAGTTGAACTACATATTAGAATATCAACTTTAATCCATTTTCAAGCTCAAGAGAAAAGAATCCAAAATAGTGCCCAAAACTGCTCCAAACTGATTGAAAAAGATGAAAACTTTCTATCTCCAGTAGGTCAATCCAAAAGACTCACAAAATCAGATTCAAACTGATTGAAAACTGAAAATAGGACAAGTTTTCTTCCCATTCTTTTCCAATTTTTCCAAAGAACTCAAATTCAAAAATAGAAAGATTCTAAGGAGACTAACTGCATTTTAAAATAACAAACATTAAGGAAATTTATAGGAATATTTCCTTAATGACGTTTTACATCATTTGTAGTTTATAATTACAAAATAGAAAGACTATAAAAGATTTGAGTCTTAACTCCACTTTACTTGCTTCATCTTCTGATTTTTTACAATATACAAAGCAATTATTGATTTTCGATAAAAATTGCTAAGTACATAACATTAGACACTTGATTGTTTCAAAAATAAGAAGGCTAAGGTGTTGAAGGTAATTGATTTTCTATAAAAATCACAAAATGTGACCAAGGCATATATGATTTTCTAGTAAAATCATAAAAAAATACTAAGGCATATGGACTTCATTTCCTCCAAGGTCATAAAATATTTCTAAGGGCATAAAACCTAGGCATATAATATGTGCATAAAATATCACAAGGGTATTAGTTCAGTATTTGATTTTTAATTCAAAGTGACAAAAATGATAAACTCGAATTAGGGCACATGAAACCCTAACATCAAAACTATCGAACTCCTTGTTTTTTTCCCATCATTTGCACTTGGTCATTTTGGAAAAAAGCTTTGTATGGTGGCCGCCATGGAAGATTAGGGTTTTGAGCTTGAACTTCACCATTTCTTGTTGTTTCAGTGGGATTCTATGGAGATTTTGAAGGAAAAAATGCAAAGGTAATTTTTTGACATAAATTTGGGTATCGACCCTCATTTTTGAAGCAATTTTTGGCCTTCTTGGCCATGACCATCTCTACTTTTTCTGATGCATTTTTTACTTGTCTTAATACTACTTCATCACTTCTGGCTGCCATTGGAGAGCTTTGGACTAAATTGTTTTTGGAGGAGAATTATGAGGAGATTAGTGGCCCTACACTTATTTTTCCCAAGAGCAACTAAGGGTAAGCTTCTATTCGTATGAATCTTGCTCCATTTCTTTATTTTCTATAGAACTAGCTCAATTTGAGCTCAACAATTACAAGTGAATGTATATTCATTTCCTCTATGCATTTTGTGAAAGAACCATGGAAACTTAAGTTCATTTCCTCATTGTAGGTTGCGGCCACGAATAATACAACTGGGTTTTTCATTTTTCTAAATGTGGTGCAAATACTTTCCATGCAAACCCTCATCCATATAAAATCTTCATGATAGAAACAAAAAAAATTCTCCAAGCCATGGCTTGGATCTTCTCTATCTGGGTTTTTGATTTTCTTGTAGGAAAGAGCTTATGCATTCTGGGTATCTCTGCATTTTATGGTTTTTTGGTTTTGAATGCATTCTTTCTCAAAGCTCCTCATGGCTACCATCTCATTTGTATTTCCATTCATAAAGAAATAGATGAAAGTCATTCTCTTTACTTGCAGGCATCAAAGCTTTTCCTTTTTATTTTCAAAACCCTTCTCACAAGACATTTGCACTTCTTTTCTATATATTTACTTGTCTCTAAACAAGATAAGAATGGAGATAACATTTCTTACAATTCTGAAGAAGCAACATAGCTTCACCTCTCTCTGTTGTTTGTTCACTTTACTCAAAATGCAGCAAGATGTCCATTGAATAAATATCTACATGATTTGAAGTATTCTTTTGTTTCAATATATAGTATCATATAAATGCACATTCATTATTTACCCCTCATTGCATTGTAGTGAAAATGAATGCACTTCTTTGTCTTCTACATTCCTGCATTTCTCTCTATTTGACTACTATGTTTGTTTTAATATTGATGTTGTTATATATGCAAAAGTATTGTCTCTTTCAAACTTTGCATACATAGATCTCTGATGATCATTACACACTACATAGATAATCAATAATGGCCCTTTTCTCTTCATGTTATAACCCCAACAATCCTTCTCTATTGTTGCTTATCTTTTGCACTTTCAGTACCTTTAACTCCCTTCACTTTTGATGAGGTACATGATTGTTGCCCCACCATTATGGGTTGTATAATGAATTTTTGATGACCATCCCACCTTAGTACTCTTTGTGAAACATGTACTCTTCCTGCCCACTTATGTGTAAACACTGCTTGTAAGATACCATGTATATGATGACACCTTCATGTGGTACATTGAACATTACAAACAACATAAACAACAACACTTACTTTGTTGCCCTATCAGTGTGAGCAACAAAAATATGAAACATGGCCAAGCAATATGATGTAAAAAACACTGTTCTATGAAACCAAATTGGGGCAACATGAAATAATTATATGCAAACAAAAATTTTTCAATAAAAGATAGTACATTTTATTCAGCTCTGCATATTTTCAAGCATTCAGATAAGCCATTATTCATATGTGATCTTCATTTTCATTGCACGTCTGAATCTGATTGTCATGAATGATCAATGCCTTTGAGGCTCTTACAATTACTTTATGATTTACTCCTTCAGTCGAGATGTTTCTTTTGAGCATTGTGAATGTGTTCCTATCTCAATCCCCTCCTGAAGTTAAGGGGCAGCATGTTGGGCTCAACCCTTGTGGGAGCCCATTTTTGTACCACATGCTATGATGTATTCAGAAATGAATCAACAACATGATTTCTCCTATACCTGCACAGTGAACAAACATGTTTGATAAAAAACAATGAAGCTCAATGCTCCTGTGATATTTCATTTTATCAGGCTCTCTTGCATACAAATGTTTGTTGATCTAATGCATCATAGGCAATGCACTATATTTTTGTTGATATGACACATAGGAAGACTCATATCTAGAGCTCTAACAACTTTTCTCATCATGATGCAGGTTCACTCAAGATTAGGAGCAAGGAGGAGCAACTACAATGAAGACCAACACCAAACACAAACATGAAATGATGGATATGTCTCCTCTTATTTGCTTCATTTCCTTTATTTATCTTCAAATGTATAGTACATTCTTTATAATGTGTTGGTTCAGCTATTCCCATGGCTTGTGTGGGACACTTGATTTCTCTTTTTCTTTCCAACGAATATGAAAAACAACATTCTTTGCAATCTTGTACAATTTTGTATATATCTCTTTTTCCAAATGTATGCAACATTGTGAAATGAATAAGTCATTACAGAATTAAACGAAAGCAATACTCTTTTATCTCATGTAGTCTCTTTTATACTGCAAAGCATTAAATGGCAACTTGAATGATTTATTTTGTTATAACACATTGCACAATAAAAAATGAACTCTTTTCTTTTAAACTTCAATATATACAATGGTTAAGCAAAGTAGAAATAAGTTGGAATCTTTTCACCTTTAATATAATGAAACTACTTCAGCTTTGCCAATTTGAGCTATAGGTGAAAAATTGGCAACATTTCTAGTGATTTTTGTTGGATGCTTGCCTACTAAGCATAAAGACCAGTTTCCTTAAACAATTCATTGGGTGCGGAGTCAAATCTACCCCTTCTCAAAATCAGAAAACCATGAAACTAAATTTGCAAAAAAATCCAAACAACAACATAATACCAAAACAAAACCAAACTGAAAGAAAACTAAAAGGCCTTGGTGGCCAAAAAACATGTGCAACAACACTTAGGGAAAGAAAATAACTGAAATGAATGTGCTTCAAGCACTTATTAGCAGAAAAACTACTCTACTATAGTACAAATGTAGAACTTATATTTAGAGGCAATGTTTGAGGTGGATCCCATTAACTGGGATAGGAAACACCTCTCCACTTAACTTTGAAATTTGAAAAGAGTTGTGTTCCTTGAACTCTGTAATTACATAAGGTCCATCCCAAATTGCATCAAACTTGGAATGTTTTCCAGGTTTGCTTTTGTGCTCAACCCACTTGAACACTAAATCTCCAACAAAGAAATATCTTGGCCTTGCTCTCTTGTCAAAATAATTCTTCACTTGGGCTTGATGGATCTCAAGCTTCCTTAATGCTTCTTTTCTGGTTTCTTCTAACTCCATCAGTTGTGCAAGCCTTAATTCCATAGGCTGCTCCTCCAACAACTCAAGTTCCTTGATAAAGTTCAAAGCTGGTAACTCAACAGAAATGGGTAACTTGTCCTCCTTACCATAAGTGAGAACATAAGGAAACCAGTAGCTCTTTTGGGAGTTATCCTATTAGCCCAAAGGGCTAACTTTAGCTTCTCATGCCATGTTCTCTAATTGTCCTCAATGGTCTTCTTAATGATTGATCTTAATCATATTTTTATTGGTAGATTCTACTTGCCCATTACCCTATGGGTAATAATTAGATGAAGTATTCAGAAATATATTATTTTTTATAGACCAATCATAAATCCTCAAACCAATAAAAGCTAATCCATTATCAAAAATAATTGAATCTGGAGTGCCAAATCTAGATACCAAATCTTGATAAAAGTTTAAAACAAAAGATTCATTTGCTTCCTTCAAAGCAATGGCCTTAGTCCACTTAGTAAAATAGTCAATGGCAATTAGAATCCACTTATGGCCTGCACTTGAAGGTGGATTAATAGGTCCAATGAAATCAAGGCCCAACTTAGCAAAAGGTTGTTCTACTTGGATGGGGTATAGAGGCAAAGCTGCAAGCTTTTGCTTACCTACAAATAATGCACACTTTTCACACTTTTTAACCCAAGCAAATGCATCTTTGAACAAATTTGGCCAATAGTAACTAGCCCTCATAATTTTCAGGGTTGTTGTTCTTGCTACAAAATGGCCTCCTGAAGGCCCATTATGAAACTCTTCTAGCATCTTATCTATCTGATCAGGCTCAATACATCTCAATAAAACCCCATGAAAATCTCTCCTATATAAAACACCATTAATAACAGAATAAGGGATAGCTTGTAATCTATAATACCTTCTCTTTTCCCTATCTAAGCCTTTAGGGCACTCACTAGTCTATAGATAATGAACCATTTGCTGCACCTAGCTTGTGATAGGAGTTGAACCAACAACTTGTTCTTCATTGCTTAGCACTATTGCAACATTTCCATCCTCTTCTAGGTTTCCTTCTACATTTTCAGTAAGTTGTTCACACAAACCCTTGCCCCTAACAAGCTTAGTAACCTTTACGTCAACATCAAATTACATTACTCTAGTTATCCAACCAACCCTTTTATCATTCATATCCCTATTAAGTAAGAAATCCTTAACAGTTGGATTTCTAACCAACAGTTGAATTTTTTTGTTAGATAGCATATGCCTGAATTTTTTAAAGCTTCTAACAACAACAAACACATGCTTCTCAACAAATGAGTACTTTACCTCATAGTCATGTAATACTTGGCTGAAAAAGGCCACGTGTTGCTCCAAGCCTTCATCATTCTGCTGGCACAACATTATAAAAATAGTGTCAACTCGTCCAAAGGAATATAAAATGAAATTTGTATCATAGTTAGGATTAATGGGGGTTGGGGAAGCTGCAAGGGCCTCTTTTATTTTCTCAAATCTCCTCTTACCCTCCTTAGTCCAACTAAAGGGTACATTCTTTTTAAGCATTATTGTGTGAGGTTGTAATAATTCTACAATGTTGGGTATAAACCTTCTAAGAAAGTAAATTCTTCCAAGAAAACTCTGTAAACCTTTCTTATGTCCTGGTAATGGTAACTCAAGAATAGCTGAAAATATTTTTGAATCAATAGAAATACCATGTTTTGAGACAATGTGTCCAAGGAGCTTACTTTCATGGAAATAAAATATGCACTTCTTTGGATTGAGAGAAAATCCAAATTCTCTGCATCTTTGAAAAATCCAGCTCAAATGATCAAAATGTTCATTAGTATCTTTCGAAAAAACTGTGATATCATCTAAATAAACTAGAACAATTTTGTTCATGAGGCCATGAAAGGCCATGTCCATTGCCCTCTGAAATGTTGCCTCTGCATTGGAAAAATCAAAAGGAATTTTTTTGTATCCCATGGTACCCCACTTGGTTGTAAATGCAGCTTTATACTAATCCTCCTCCTTCACCAAAATCTGGTTATAGCCTAAATATCCATCCAACAAAGAAAATATATCAAAACCAAAAACAACCTACAAAATTTGATCCATTGAAGGGAGTGGATAGTGATCTTTAAGAGAGGCCTTATTCAAATCACAGAAATCCACACAAAGCCTAATTTCCCCATTCTTCTTCCTAATTGGAACTAAGTTAGAAACCCAAGAAGTATGCTTAATAGGAAAGATTATATTGCTTTCAATCAACTTATTCAACTCAGCTTGCATAAGATGCTCAAGTTTAGGATTAAGAGGCCTCTATTTTTGCCTAACTGGTTTTGATTGGTTTCTAGCTCAATGGTATGTTGAACTAACTCAAGGTCAAAGCCTTTTAAATCCTTGTATTCCCAATAAAAAACATCATTAAATTCTTGATACAACATAATGAAAGCTTGATGCTCCTCTTTTGTACATACCTTTCCCAACTTAAGAAGCTTACCCTTGAATATTTCAATGGCCTCATAGTGTTCTTGCTTGATAGTCATGTTGTATTTTTCCTTTCTCACTTGGTCATCTGAATTAAAAAAAAATTCCAATGTTACCAGTCCTTTAGGTAGCTTGTTTCACTTTAGCTGCACAATCTGGTTGTCATACTGTTGCTGCCATTTTTGCTGGTTTTCAACTGCAAACTCAACTTCTGCAATAAAAAAACTTATGATCTGCTCATCATTATCAAAAAACTACCAACTCACATTATTATCAGGCACGAATGGTCTAACAACTTTTACATATTGTTGTGCCTCTACATTATGTATTTCATTTGGAATATAAAATTGAGTTCCTATGGCAACAAGCTTATCTACATGTTTATTTTGGTTTTTAGGAATAAAAAGAAAATTAAAAGCATCAAAATCCTCAATTAAGTCCCACACTCGATGCTTATATTTCTTGAGAATTTTTTTTTGCAGCAGTCATATTTCTAACTTGATCACAACTAACTTAGAATCACCATATACTTGTAAGCACTTAATACCTCTTTTTCTAGCCCATTCTAGGCCATGGATGAGTGCCTCATATTCAGCTGTATTGTTTGTACAACTAAAAGCAAACCTCAAAGCTGAATATTACTTGTCTCCATCAAGTGAGACTAACATAGCTCCTCCACCTGCACCCATTATGCTTCTTGAACCATCAAAATATAGCTTCCAAAGCCGGTTATCTTGCTGTTCAAGCTACTTTTGGTCCTTGACCAGATTTGGAATCACTACATCAGGTTCAAAAATCATATAAATGCCTAATCCTACCTCATCAGTGTGGCTGAAAGGGTCAAGCTCATGATTCTCGGCTGCCCACTCATCTAGATTCACATCTTCAATATGTGTGTTGGGGTCTAAGGTCATGGATTGATCCTCCAACCCATGAGTGACGTAGAGGTTAGCATTTATAGGGCTAGGGACATATGGTTCAACATGATCCATGGCTAAAGGCTCAAATTTTATGGTCACTTTTGTACCATATCTTGTTCTAAAAAATAGATGAGACCAATCAGAAGATAAAAACCCACCCAACTTGGCAGTGAAAATCCCTAGAAAGGCATATAGCAAAATGAGGTGGTAGGTCAATAATATGAATATCTTGAGGGATTGCAAAATTTGGGCATGCATGCAAGGTAAGAGCTATATTTTTAATTACCCCAATAGTCTGGACATCAGATCCATCTAGTTGAACTACTCCCTTTGACAAAGGTTCATAGACTAATCCTAGCTTATCAGCTAGACTCTTGGGCATTACTGAACTACTTGCACCAGAATCCATCATACAATTGTGAACAAGCTTATCACCAATGATTAGACTCAAATATAATGGAGGAGGCTTTACCTCTTGATTTTGTTGCTCATTCCTAACTTCTAACCTTTTTGCAAGCACAACCTTAGTCTTTTCTTGGTTAGCAACAACAGAAATAGAAAGTTTAGCCAAAGCATCTTGTAGCAAATTCTTTTGACCTGGAATGTGCAAAGCATCCATTATAGACATGCTAACAATAGCTTTCTTAAGATGCTCAACAACATTAAATGAAATAGGGCTTACCTTTTGTTGTCCTTTAGTAGCAACAACATCATTTTTCCTTTGCAAAGGTTGTGATTGCACTTTAGATTGCTCCTTCTCAAGTACTATTTTTCCTCTCTATAGAATCTACACCTTTTTTGTGTTGTGGGGACAACTTGAGATGAAGAAGCATGAAATTTATCCTTGGTAGCTTGTTGTTGAACATTTCCAGCTTGCTGCCCCAAATCAACATCCCTCTTCTTTGATTTGGTATTGGTTGAAACAGGTGAATCTTGTTGGTTATGGCCTTGAGAATGGTTCACCCCACAAAATTCAATGCCTTGCCAATTCATCAAGGTAACATTAGAGTTACCTTGCTGCTCCGAGTTCTCATTTAACACATTTTCTTAACCAACATAACTATTTTGTACCATCAAGGCTTGATTCTTCATGCCATTTGTGCATGTAGCCTAATTATGGGGTTGGTTACATGGGTAGCACCAATCACATTCTTGTGCCATATTGTTCTATGGTACAAGCTCTTTTGAAGAGCTAGTAGCATTTGGGTTGTAAGGCTGAAAGGTCCTATGATTAAAATTTCTTCTTTGGCCTTGAGAATTAGCCTGAAAAGGTGGCCTATTTAGCTGGTTTTGCTAATATGGGGTTTGATATGGCTTATGCTCTTGGCCAACTTATTTTTTAATATTCACTAAATCATTCCCAAAAGTTTTTAGAATATTTTTAATCTCTTGAAGCTCTTGGAATAGAGATAGAGCAAAAATTTCTTGGGCTGCAGCTTGGTATCCTATTGTTGGAACTGGTGGGACAATAGCTAAAGGAGGTAAAGACACAGGAACAAGGGGCTATATTTCAGGAAAAATGGGCATAGGAGGCCTTGGGGCTATCTTCCCAGCTTTTATAAGGCATTTTTCTACTCTAATAGTAATATCATAGGCATTAGGAAGCGTAAACCCACCCATAGATTGGATCATTACAAAAATTTCACTATTCAAAGCCTTAAGGAAAAATAAAAATGCATGCTCAAGCGAAGGCTTTACCGTCATGGGAATTCTATCCCATGTTCTTTGGAAATGGTAGCTAAAATCTGGCATGTTCTCGTGAGGAGCTCTTTTGATTGTGCTCAAATGCTCCAAAAAAGATAGATGGTCTGATTTATCCTCAAACTACCGATGCAAACCATCACCCAATTGATCCCACGTTGCGATAGAGTTTTTTAAAAGGCCTCTAAACCACTACAAGGCTTTTCCCTTCAATGATGTAGCCAAGAGCCTTAGTGCTACGTTCTCTTCGGTGACATTGTGAATCGAGCACAAAGTAGCTACATCTCGAATATGCTAAACGAGAGTGGTTTGATCTTCTCTGATGAAATATGACAAACTCTTAAGGGCTGCAACTTGAATATCATCATTTTGTGCAAGCAACAATGGGTTGCTTCCATTAAATAGTGCAAATGCAAACTACCTTGCCATTGGTGGTGCTTGTGCTACATGAACTAGATTTTTCTGCACTAAAATTGTAGGACTAAGATCTGGAGCTGTGGATTTCGACCTCCTTATTGAGTCAAAAATCCTTCTTGCTATCCTCCCCTTCCTTCTTAGTGGAGATAGCTACAAATATTCAAACAGAGTAGGAGTTGATTTGGTTTGTATTCTTCTCATACATTGGTTACACTAGATCTACATGTAAAACCAGAAAACAAAGTTGCTAGGTATACCTTAAACCTCCAAAAGGCTGGAAACACTGCTACCTATACCAGAACAACAACTTAAAATTTGAAAAACTTCTCTGAAAACAAGTTTTAGGGTCCCATTGGGCGTGCCAAAAACTGTTGTCAATCAGGATTGCACCCTTAGCCAAGATAAACTTAACTATCCTGTTGAAACATGGAAACACTCTCAGATTGTGGGTGATCTATGGTGAGAGTGAATCTCCAAAGCGGGCTAGTTCCCCTGGCAGATCACCTAATATAAATGACTTTCTGAGGAAAGGGTTAGGAGGAAAACTTGAAAAATGAAATCCTAAAACCTAAGGATGATTCACCAGAATTTTAAATGGACTTTGATGATTTTACTCACAAAAAATTTCTTAAAACTTTAACCCTCACAATCCCACTTGAAACATACAACTCAATAGTAATTTGTATGAAGGCTCAAACTGAACACAATCATACAACCCGACTTATATGAATTTTTTCACACAAACTTACAATAACAAGACATAAAAGGATTCGGTATTTTCGAATCACATTGACATCAAATTGGTACTGCAAATACGAGACAATATATGAGAAGGAAAGCTCTGCTATTTATTGAAACTGAAGGAGTATGCAAGATCAAAATATGAGTACAAAAGTGTTTACAAAACTCTTCGCAAAATGGACAAGAGAGCAAGAAACAATAATATGAACTAAGAAAAATCAAATTTTTCTCCAACTTACATCTCCCAAATGTCTCCAATAGTGAGAATAGAAAAAACTGGTTGAATCGCATCTCAGAATAGCAACTTTGATCCATTTTCGAGCTCAAGAGAAAACCCTCCAAAATAGTGCCCAAAACTGCTCCAAACTAACTGAAAAAGATGGAAACTTTCTATCTCCAATAGGTTGATCCAAAAGAATCACAAAATCAAGTTCAAATTGATTGAAAACTAAAAATAGAAGGTCAAATTTTCCCATTCTTTTCCAATTTCTCCCAAGAACTCAAATTTATAAATAGAAAGATTTTATGGAGACTAACTGCATTTTACAATAACAAACATTAAGGAAATTTATAGTAATATTGTCTTAATGTTGTTTTACATCATTTGCAGTTTATAATTACAAAATAGAAAGACTCTAAAAGATTTGAGTCGTAACTCCACTTTACTTGCTTCATCTTCTGATTTTTTACATTATACAAAGCAATTATTTATTTTCGATAAAAAATGCTAAGTACATAACATTAGACACTTGATTTTTTCAAAAATCAGAAGGAAGGTGTTGAAGGTAATTGATTTTCTATAAAAATCACAAAATGTGACCAAGGCATATATGATTTTCTAATAGAATCATAAAAAATTACTAAGGCATATGGACTTCACTTCCTCCAAGGTCATAAAATATTTCTAAGGCCATAAAACCTAGGCACACAATATGTGCATAGAATATCACAAGGGTATTAGTTTAGCATTTTATTTTTAATTCAAAGTGACAAAAATAATAAACTCGAATTAGGGAACATGAAACTCTAACATCAAAATTATCGAACTCCTTGATTTTCGCCCATCATTTGCACTTGGTCATTTTGGAAAAAAAAGCTCTAAATGTTGGCCACCATGGAAGATTAGGGTTTCGAGCTTGAACTTCACCATTTCTTGTTGTTTCAGTGACATTCCATGGAGATTCTAAAGGAAAAATTGCAGAGGTAAGGTTTTGACATAAATTTGGGTATTGACCCTCATTTCTGAAGCAATTTTCGGCCTTCTTAGCCGCGGCCATCTCTACTTTTTCTGATACATTTTTGTCTTGTTCATTTATTAATACTCCTTCATCGCTTCTGGCCACCATTGGAGAGCTTTGGACTGAATTTGTTTTGGAGAACTATGAGGAGATTTGTGGCCCTACATTTATTTTTCCCAACAGTAAATGAGGGTAAGCTTCTATTCGTATGAATCTTGCTCCATTTCTTTAATTTATGTAGAACTAGCTCAATTCGAGCCCAACAGTTACAAGTGAATGTATATTAATTTCGTCCATGCATTTTGTGAAAGAACCATGGAAACTTATGTTCATTTCCTCATTGAAGGTTGCGGCCACAAAAATATAATTGGATTTTTCATTTTTCTGAATGTGGTGCAAATACCTTCCATGCAAACCCTCATCCATATAAAATCCTCATTATAGAAATAAAAAGCATTCTCCAGGCCGCGACTTGCATCTTCTCTATCTAGGTTTTTTATTTTCCTGCAAGAAAGAACGTATGCATTTTGGGTATCTCTGCATTTTATGGTTTTTTGGTTTTGAATGCATTCTTTCTCAAAGCTCTTCATGGCTGCCATCACATTTGTATTTCCATTCATGAAGTAACAGATGAAATCCATTCTCTTTACTTGCAGACATTGAAGCTTTGAATTTTTATTTTCAAAACCCTTCTCACAAGACATTTGTACTTCTTTTCTCTATATTTACTTGTCTCTAAACAAGATAAGAATGGAGATAACATTGCTTACAATTCTGAAGAAGGAACATAGCTTCACCTCTCTCAATTGTTTATTCACTTTACTCAAAATGTAGCAAGATGTCCATTGAATAAATATCTACATGATTTGAAGTATTCTTTTGTTTCAATAGATAGTATCATATAAATGCACATTCATTATTTACCCCTCATTGTGCATTGTAGTGGAAATGAATGCACTTCTTTGTCTTCTGCATTCCTACATTTCTCTCTATTTGACTATTGCATTTTCTTTAATATTGATGTTGTTCTATATGAAAATGTATTTTCTCTTTCAAACTTTTCATACACGTATCTCTGATGATCATTACACACTGCATAGATAATCAATAATGGCCCTTTGCTCTTCATGTTATAACCCCAATAGTCCTTCTCTATTGTTGCTTATCTTTTGCACTTTTAGTACCTTTAACTCCCTTCACTTTTGATGAGGTACATGATTGTTGCCCCACCATTATGGGTTGTGTAATGAATGTCTGATGACCATCCCACCTTAGTACTCTTTGTTGAACATGTACTCTTCCTGCCCACTTATGTGTAAATACTGCTTGTAAGATACCATGTATATGATGACACCTTCATGTAGGACATTGAACATTACAAACCGCGTAAACAACAACACTTACTTTGTTTCCCTATTAGTGTGAGCAACATAAATATGAAACATGGCAGAAATATGTTGTAAACAACACTGTTCTATGAAACCAAATAGGGGCAACATGAAATACTTATATGCAAACAACAATTTTTCAATAAAAGATAGTACATTTTATTCAGCTATGCATATTTTCAAGCATTCAGATAAGCCATTGTTCATATGTGATCTTCATTTTCATTGCGCTTCTAAATCTAATTGTCATGAATGATCGATTCCTTTGAGGCTCTTGCAATTACTTTATGATTTACTCCTTCAGTCAAGATGTTTCTTTTGATCATTGTGAATGTGTTTCCTATTTCAAACCCCTCTTGATGTTAAGGGGCAACATGTTGAGTTCAACCCTTGAAAGAGCCCATTTTTGCACCACATGCTATGATGTCTTCAAAAATGAATCAACAACATGATTTCTCCTATACCTGCACAGTGAACAAACATGTTTGATAAAAAACAATGAAGCTCAATGCTCCTGTGATATTTCATTTTCTTAGGCTCTCTTGCATACATATGTTTGTTGATCTAATGCATCATAGGAAATGTACTATATTTTTGTTGATAGAGCACATAGGATGACTCATATCTAGAGCTCTAACATCTTTTCTCATCATGATGCAAGTTCACTCAAGATTGGGAGCAAGGAGGAGCAACTGCAATGAAGACCAATACCAAACAAAAACAGTTAATGATGGATATTCTCCTCTTATTTGCCTCATTTCCTTTATTTATCTTCAGATGTATAGTACATTATTTATAATGTGTTGGTTTAACTATTCCCATGGCTTGTGTGGTACACTTGATCTCCCTTTTCTTTCCAATGAATATGAAAAACAACATTCTTTGCAATCTTGTACAATTCTATATATATCTCTTTGGTCAAATGTATGCAACATTGTGAAATGAATAAGTCATTATAGAATTGAACGAAAGCAATACTCTTTTATCTCATGTAGTCTCTTTTATATTGTAAAGAATTAAATGGAAACCTGAATGCTTTCTTTTGTTATAACACATTACACAATAACAAATGAACTCTTTTCTTTTAAACTTCAATATATGCAATGTTTAAGCAAAGCATAAATAAGTTGGAATCTTTTCATCTTTAATATAATGAAACTACTTCAGCTCTACCAATTTGAGCTATAGGTGAAAAATTGGCAACAAGTTCATCTTTGGTGGATTTGTCCTTATCCATTTTTTGGATCATCAAGCCAATGGAGTACTTAGCAACTTTTTTGGTTTTGTCATTGATTATTTCCCTAGGTAGACTATGGTTATAGTGAAATAATTAGGCCACAAATTTGCTTTTGATTTGTTGAAGGAACAATAATCTATGCTTGTCTAACTGATTGAGAGTTTATGATGGTATGTGATATTACTGTAGACACCTAAAAATGACCTAGGCTTGCAAGCTTCATTTTTACCACTTTCGTCCTAGCATAATTATGACATTTAATTATGTCCTTGGTCCACATTCAACTATTGATTAAATAATTCATAATTGTTTAATTAATTCATGTCTTTGTATTCTTCGTGATTATTAAATAAATAAATTTTATTTATTTATTAAATACGTCATTAATTGTCTAAGTCTTACCTTAATTAAATAAATTTCTAAATTTATTTAATTACCCTTTGTCATATATTTCTTCCTGATTATTAAATAAATAAATTTTATTTATTTATTTAATATGTCACTAATTGTCTTAATTAAATGAATTGATTAATTTATTTAATTAATTAATCTTATCTTCTAAATTAAATAATTATCTTTAATTATTTAATTGACAAAATTAATATTCCTCTCATTTTAAATAAATGAAATTATTTAAAATGTCATCACAATCTTAACTGATAGTCCATTTTGGTAAATAGTCTGAAAAATATTATTTATTTGTCTCACAAAATCCATATTTTGAATTACTTTAATTCAAAATGGTAACTAATCTTCCAAAAATAAAGTAATCAAGCAGATTCTTGATTTTCCAAATCTGATCTTCAGTCCAACTCTTATCTTCTTGATTTTTCGAATCTCACAAATTAGGCAGTCTTTATCTTCTTGATTTTCAAAAATCTTTATTTTCTAATTAATTTATTTCATTTATTCTCCACCGCCGATTTGATTATCTGAGATATTATCTTGACCGCTCACTTAAGGATTTTGCCCTAACCCTGATTAGGGATTATCAAATTTAATCTGGACCTCTGATTTTATGTCTCTGTCAAAGATCAATCTCATCCGTCCGTTCAAAATGGCATTTTCTATAAAATTCCATTTTCCTCTCATTTTTGCATTAGGCAATATTTTAGACATTAGACGCACATAGATTAGACAATATTTTAGACATTAGATGCATAGAGATTCTACAGACATTGCAGTAATTGTCATCTTACTTCATTTAGTCTTGGCATATTTAGGCATAGACATTTCAATTATGTTGTCATAGGCATTAGTCATTTAGACTTTGATCAAATCCTTCAAAGCTTGGTGTAGGACTTAAACATTTTCAGATTGCTCGCATGTTCGATCTGAGGGCAACATGTCAACCAACAAGTTAGAAGGTGTTACAAAAGTGAATCATGGAAGACTCGACGGTTTACAGGTATAATCGTTCTTTGTTTTAACTTCCATTGTGTTTTGTAATTGCTTTGGGTTTATTTTATATGCTTTATTGATTGAATCTAATCCAAAATTTACCCTCAGTTACAATTACATTGGCTTTGTTTAGAGGAGTAGGCTTAGGAGACATAAAAGTTAGGAACAATATCATCCATAATATGATTTTAACTCTATTTTTTAAAATATTTAATCAAATGACTTAGGATCTACTTACTATGAGAAGTTAATCCTTCCTACTAATCCTTATCATCTTATTGCTACTATTTTTGCTTCTTAGGAGATTAATGAGGGGATAAATTTCTTCTCTTTAGGGAAGTAACAAGGGTCTTCTTGGGAGGATAAATAGTAGGATACTTATTGGGAGGTGGAGTGGAAATTCTTTTAGGTTTATACATAGGTGGTTTGATAAAGGAATGAACATGATTTTCCATAGGGGACTACACTATTGGATAAATATTTGGAGATTAAGAACTCAATGGAGGAGGAGACTCAGGTGGTAGTGAATGAGGGGAAGGTACTAGAGGAGGAGGATACTTGGGAGTTCAAATAATAGGAGAAATTATAGGAGATCCAAAAGGTGTTAGGAAATCCTCTTCAAAAGATAGGGAAATGGGCACACTTGATTGAACACATTCATTTTGAGTGGCAAGCGGATGAGTTGGAACATAAGAGGTTATAGGGGCTTGTGAATAACCTTCTCCTTTATGTATAAATGTGAACTTAGGTTTCTTCTTCCTTTCAAGCTAAAACATAGAAAAAGGTAAGTGGGTGATCCAAAATGGAATGGTTAAATGAATGTATGCACCTACATTTTCTCTATTTTCATTAGGAAAAAAGATCCCCAAAGGTAGGATTAACTTTCAACCCTTAGATGAGTCAACCCTATTGGAAGATTTATTATTTTCCTTATGAAAAAAAATGGTAAAATATGACTAAAAAGCACTTTTGGGAGATGAAAATAAAATGCCTAATGAACTGAATTATGTGAAGTAAAACTTGTAATTCATAATTAAAGGATAGCACTAAAAAAAACAACTTCTAGGTAGGTTTGAGAAGGATAAAATGATGTGTACCAGTCACCAAAAGTGTTGCATAGTGTCCTATTTGGACTGATTCTCCCAAGGGAGACTGGGTCTTTGTAGAAGGTTTTTCCTCAACTTCGGGGGTCCTCTGGTGCAAGATCTGAGCTTTTGTTTTCCCCAATTTTCATTGTCAGACAACCAAAAACGAATTAGGAATTTGAGTTTTCATGGCTTGAAAAAAATGATGACAAAAAATGCAACTTTGCAAAATTTCTCCTTTGAGATCTTCAATTCTTCTTCCACCTACAAACCTGCACATACACAAAGAGAGGGAAAATGTTTTTTTTTTGGTGAATAAGGGTTTTCCTTGGTCAAACCCCGGCTTGGTAATTAAACTTTGATAATGAAATAATGATAAAATACAAGGAATGATGAATGAAAAAGACTTGTTACTCCACCTACAAACTTGCACATACACAAAGAGAGGGAAAAATGGATTTTTTGGGTGAATAAGAGTTTTCCTTGGTCAAACCCCGGTTTGGTAATTAAACTTTGATAATGAAATAATGATAAAATACAAGGAATGATGAATGAAAAATACTTGTTACAACTCACCAAACCTTTTAATGGCTTCCCTTAGAGGACTAAAGTTTGACACATCTTTCTAAGGATTGGATCTTGCATGAAATGGCTTGATTGCTTGATAGATCTTGATGCTTGAATGCTTGCTTGAAAATTGAAACCTACATCACAATGTTAGCTCAAAAACATGAATGAACAAACATAAATCTTGACATCATGATAGGATCTTGAATGCTACAATAAATGACTGATAAATCTGCTCTCCAATGCTCTTGACAATAATCTTCACTCTTGTGAAAGTTTCCTTAATTTTTCTTGGTTTGAATTGATAAAATAACCTTGTATTTATAAGTGTTTCCTTAATTTCCCAAAAATTAAACATCACGAGATGGCATTTGTAATTTGAATTTAGATCATTACAATTCCACCAAAAACATATTAGAAATTGGGTCCCAAGACTTAAGGAGGACCCATTTTCCCTTGGGCGAATGGGTCCTAGGCCCTAAACCTAGGAAACACATTTTCCAAGATGTGTAGTTAAATTTAGGCATTGATTAAATGTGGGTTCCCCTTTCACAAAACAAAATTAATTAGTCTTTTGAATGTATAATTGGGCTAATTAAATATTTAATTGAGTCCAATTAATTAAGGCGATGCAAACATAGTGTGAAAATGTAAAGGTGTACATTTTTTTACACTATATTTAGCCCCCACTTTAGTGACAGTATGAAATTATGCTTAGACTCGCACTAAAGTCGACACATATACGTAAAGAGGGGTCCAAGTGCACAAATATTGATGGAATAGGATGAAAGAGATCAAGGATGTTGTACAAGCCCCTAGGATTAAGATCCCATGGCAAACCAACATAAGCACAAAGGGACACACACATATGTATGATATGAAGCAGCAAGACAAGATACATAAACATACAATGTCAAAATTAATGGGAGGAAAGAAAGATGGACTAGAAAGTTCCATTATGCCACGTCCATCAAATACACTCAAAAGGATGTAAAATCACTTATGGAACACATGGCTCCATAGGAAATCAGAATATGCTCACAAGGGTTAGTGCAGTCTGATACACACTAGGTGAGCCCCCAAGATAAATATGACAAACACACACTAGGTCTACAAGGTGTGATCCCACAAAACAAGTGGTGATGGGAAAGTCATGCTAGGTCTACAGGCTCCCATATGCCAACCATACCAAAATTTATACTCCCTAATAACTTTGATAAAGTGCCACAACATGATCAATATGATATGCTAATGCTACACTAAATTCAACTTCTATGAACAAAGTGGGGAAAGAAATGTAAAAAAAAACTCGCCTCAAGGGGTGCAAATAAATAATTACAAAATAATAATGCCAAAATGAAATAATTCTGATGATGCCAATGTAATGGTCACACTTCCTAGGAGATGTATGTTATCATCGCTAAGAAGGGAACATGCAAACAATGATCGGGGGACAATATGCTCCCCACTTAAAATGTCAACATACTTGCTATGTTGGTATTTTAAGTAGAAAGAAAGGAAGAGGGGATCCTTTGAAAGAATGCACACCTCCACAATTTAGTTATCCTTTCCCCCCAATCATAGAGACAAAGAGAACCACCAAGAACTATCACGTTGCTACCAAGAGAAATATGATTACACCTAAAATTGTACCACCATGAATGGAAATGAGCAAGACCCATAAAGCTACCAATGCCAGTGATGAGCAACATGATAGGATGGAAATTATTATCAATGAGAGGAAATAGGTGCATCAACACAAGGAAGAGCACCACAATCCTTAAGATGTTAATTTTTATTACTCAAAGGCTTACATTCATTGGTAGAATGACCATGCACTTGATGATATGCACAAAATGAGATCTTGTTATATAATTTATTTCATGTTCCTGGAGGGAGAGATATCAAGAGGGCTTGTAGAAGCCTAAAAAAGGTACCCTCTTGATCAATAATAGAATATGTTCCTTTCTTTTGTGACAAAGACATTTGTTGCTTACTACAAGGTGTCATACATACACAAGAATCTCTAGGTTTAGATTGTGATATTTCGTAATCTCCTTTAAAGGAGGGTGTAAAATCTAATGAACCCCAATCATTACTAAGACATGTGTTTGAAGATGAAGCAATATTTTTCCTAGGAGTATTTTACATGATGACATTGATATTAAGTGAAGTTTTCTTTGATGCTTTTGTTTCTTTCAAAGGACAATAACCGAGACTAGTAGTTTTTTCTTGAGTGTAAGGATCTATAAGGACACAGATACCTTGTTCTCTAGAACCACATCCTTTTCCATTATAGCTAAGTTGTTTCAATATTTCATAACCTCTTCCATAAAGTTTTTCCATTTCTTTTGGATTTGGTGGTTTCTCATGACCACACTCATCATATGTGGATGTATAATTCTTGTTTTTTTTCTCTTTGCTAAAGATTTTGTACTCACATGCTTTTGATTACTCGAATTTTGTGGATATTATAGTAGCTTCTTTCTATTTTCCTATTTTGTGTGTAATATTGTATTCTTCCATGAATGTAGGTGTAAAATCCAATGAAACCAAATCATCTTCCAATAGTTTCATGACTAATTTCTCTTCTACTTCTTGTATTGGTTCCAATTTTGTAGTTGGTGTCATTGTTGTAAGAGGATTTTCCATTCTAGTTTCATTTTGCAAACAATTTTCTGATTGTAGGCCAGCTTTGATTGCGTAAACCTTGTTGTTATAGATGTACTTCACTAGATGATGTAACATTGAAGGCACCACATTCATTGCATGAATCCAAGGTCTACCTAGGAGAAGATTATATGAGAGTTCTTGAGGCATAACATGAATAGGAGTTTGCAATGTTACCTTTCCTACTTTAACAGGTAGTGTTATCACACCAAGTGGTTGTTTTCTCACATTTTCAAATCCTTAGATAGATAACGAGTGATTGAATTTTTCTCTTGTCTGCTCCAATCTTGTCAAGAAGGCTTACACTAAAAATATTGAGTGTTGAACCATTATCAATGAGAGTACACCTAATACCACAGTTATTAATGATAGTTTGTATCATCAAAGCATCATTTTGTTTTTTGTATTTTGAATGGAGGTAACTCAACTTGATGAAAGGTAATGTCTAAGTTGACGGAGTTCATACCTTGAGTTATGGCTACTGCATCATTTAGTTGTGCACTAGGAGGGTGGTGCAGGAGCACCTACACCTCACCCTTAATTTGTGATCATTTGAAAGAAAATAGGGTAGTCAATTGGTAAGAGTTAGTGTTTTGAGGTAATTTTTCTCTAAGAAGGTCTAAAAAAGACCAATAGTCATGTTCTTAGGTGAGTTTTTAGGTTTTGTGGACATAGTGTAAAGTTGCCATCTTGCATCAAAGTTGTCTTGTAAGCCTTTGAGGGAAAATTTCTTGGATTTGTATGTGAATATGCAAGGTTGGAGCTTTGATAATGTAATAAGGATTTTCAAAGCCACTTGAGTGATTTCTAGGGGTCATAAGAATTTAGGGAGGAAGAGTTGTTTAAAAGGAGTCATGAAGGGTGTCAAAAAAAATGCAAACTTGTTAATATTGTAATGTTGTTTTTAGTGGCTCTAGGTGGGTTATAGGTTCAAAAAGGTGGTTATAGCCATTGCATATGGTTGATTAATGTGGTTTTCCAGTTAAAATAAGCTTTTTAAGGCTCGTGCAAGGGGTTGGTGGCAATGTATTGAAGAATCAATAGAAAAAAAAATGTTTTCTCTACAAAATTCTTGTTTTTCCAAATTTTCTCACCTCTGTACAGAATGGTACGGGCTCTTGATGGTCTGAAATTCACTTCACTCTATGCTGGCAGGAGTTTTCTCCCATTTGAATTCATTTTGAAGGTTTAATATTCTTATTTGTAAGAGTTCTTTCTGTTTTTCTTCAAACTGCCTATGCAAGCAAGTTTAAGGGTTTGAGTGTCTCCAAGATGAAAATCTCCATACACCCACTGTAATTCTTCTATGACTCAGTGGATGGACCCTATTAGGTGTCTTTGATGTGTTTACAAAGTCTGGTGTGCAGGGATTGAGTTTTGGAGGGTGTGTGGTAGAGTTTGAGGGGAATGTTTGTGTAGTTTCCATGGAAATTTGAAGGACCAAACCTATAAGAGGTAAGAGAAACATTGCCAGAAGGCATGTGATAGTTTTTGAAGATTGAAGGGGTCTAACTTAAGATGCCTGAGTAGTTGGTGTGGTTTGAAGGGGTCAATAATATGTATTTTCATTAAAGGTACTCTAAAACCTTAGGTTTCTAGGTTACAAGAAGGGTTTTTGTGTAGGGAATCAAAATAAGCCCTTGGGGTCCTAATAACTGGAGAATCCTTTGTTTGGAAGTATAAATGAAGACTTTTTCAGGTTGTATTGGTTTGGGAATGAAATCTTAGAGGGGTTCCTTTGAAGAAAAGGGCTAATAGGGGCTTCAAAACAGTGAGGAAAGCCATTTTGGAGGAATTGTTCTAAAGGAGTCTTGTGCACTCTTTTGATATGTTATGTGTCTCAAAAATGGGTATCTGAATTACCCTTGATTTGGTTAAGTTATGTGGAAAGTTTCTAAGTTAAGGTCTAAAAACTGGGTTCCCAGTACTACTAGAGTTAAAGGGTGCAATTTGGGAATTTGTGTTTTTAATGGTTGTTGAACTTGGAGGATTAGTTGAATTTCTTTATATGGTCATCCTAATCTTGTTAGATGCCTCCTGAAAGAAAATCCTCAATTAGATTAAGATTGGGTCTCCTGGGGTCTGCATCATAGTGGTATCAGAGCACAGTTGTAGATCTTGTGTTGGTGTTTGATTTGGTTTTGTGGGTAGGTGAAAAGAGGATTGTGAGAATGCCTCCTAAAGGGAACCCTGTTGCAAGGAAGATTGATACCCATGACAAAGATATAGAAGCTTTAAAGTGGGATATGGCCATGATCAAGTCTAAAGGTAGAAGTCTTTTGAATGAAAGTGATTCTGAAGAAGAGAAGACCTCTAGTGAAGAAGAGGAGTTGGATCCAGAAGATGCAAGGACAACAAAACTCTTGAAGGCTGTAAAGAAGGAAGGACATGGAAAGATAGATGTGCCTATGTATGGAGGACAACTTGACAGTGAGGAGCTCTTGGATTGGATAAAGGATCTAGAGAGTTACTGTGATAGTGAAGATGTTGTTGAATCACACAAGGTGAAGAAGGCCAAGACAAGAATCAAGGGACATGCCTTGGTATGGTGGAATTTTATGCAGGAAGAAAGGGAAAATCAAGGAAAAAGCAAGATCACATCTTGGGAAAGGATGAAGGAGAAGATTAAAGGTAAATTTCTTCCTAAAGACTATAATGTTCAGTTACTTAAGAGGCTTCAAAATCTAAGAAAAAAAGATTTAGATGTGCAAACCTATACTGAAGAATTTTATAGGTTAAGCATAAGAGCCAAGCATGATGAGGATGAAGAAGAACAAGTGGATGGGTACATCAATGGGCTGAGGTATAACATTCATGATGAAGTTAGTGTGTTGACACCAAAAATAGTGGATGATTGTTTCCAAATGGCTATTAAGATTGAAGAAAAATTGAAGAGAAGACAAGAGAAGTTACGAAGAGGAAGAGGTAGTACATCTAGGGGCAGAGGTACCAGTTCAACATCAAGGCAACCTAAGGAAGATCATGAAGATGTCGAGAAGAACAAGGAGAAAATTGTTGAAGCAAGAGGAGGGTGGAGAGGTGGAAGAACCAACTCTAGAGAAAGAAGAGATTATGGTGAATTCTCAGGAAGATGCTATAGGTGTAATGAGTTTGGACACCCATCATTCAAGTGTCCTGAAAGGTTTAGTACTGCTACAAGTGGAAGTGAAAGGAAAGGTGATAAAAGAGTCCAATATGTGCAAGGAGATGAAGAAGAGAGTGTGAGTTCACCAAGCAGACCTGCAGATCCAGAAGCAGGGGAAACACTCATGATAAGAAGGACCTTGTTGAAAGGACAAAAAGAAGAAGATCTGGTCCAAAGGAGGAGTCTCTTTAGAACAGCATGCAAATGAAAAGGTAAGGTGTGTCAAGTTGTAATTGATTTTGGTTCTCAGGATAATATAGTGTCTAGGGAGATGGTGGATAAGTTAAGTCTAGAGAGGATTCCTCATGAGGCACCCTATAAAGTTTCTTGGGTTAATGATAGCCAAAGTTTAATAGTAAATGAGCAAGCCTATGTGGATTTCTAGATTGGGGAATACAAGGATAGAGTCCTATGTGATATTTTTCCAATGAACTGTTGCCATCTCCTCTTGGGAAGGCCATGGCAATTTGATAGAAAGTCCCTGTATGATGGTTGGGAAAACACCTATACAATTAGGAAAGATGGTAAGAGTTTCAAACTAACTCCTTTACAAGGTAGTGCAAGAGATAAAGGAAAAAGTAAAGTTGTCATTTTGGGTAAGAAGGAGCCTTTAAGGCTTGAAGACAAAAAGGATAGTGCATATTTTGATTTGGAGCAAAGTTATAGTGCTAAGACAGTGGAGTTAGGTGAAGGTGAATCTATTGGGAAGATGGTAAAATAATTTAAGAAGGGTAATGTGAAGCCTATGGAGCAAGCTGATCTAAGTAGGGATCATGGTGATTTGATGATGACACCACAAGGAGAAGCCAAGCCAAAGGAAGAACTCCTGATTGGGACAATAATCTGCCCTATAACAGTTCCTAAAGAGAAAAGACAGACAAGTCTTGAGGGGTCTCTAACATCTGATAACATACTGATGAAGAGGATTGTACAAACAAGGGGAGTAAGTCTGAGGTCTGAATTCATGGATCAGGGTGGAGTGGATCAAGTGAAAGGGAAGACAAAGGTCTGTAGCAATACGGTACAGGTCTAACAGAGTCTTAAGGTATGAGTACAATCCTTGTTAAGTATGACAGAGGTGGAATGACAGTTGTCAGGACTGATGGACATAGAATAAAGCATGGAGAGTAGCACAAGGTCATGGTGATTGATGGGGATGCTTGGGAGGCAAAAGGGGGACAAAAGACAACAGGTAAGAGGCCTTTGATAGGTCATACTATACCACTGGAAGCACAAAACATAGGTGTAGGTAAAAATATGGGTGTAAGCCAGTATGGAGCACAAGGCATCTGTCAGTGGTAGTGGCTTGGGCATCAGAGGAGTCTTCTTCCAACATGGAGGTGTTGGTACTTGCCTCAATTCATGGGGCATGAATGTTTTCTAGGGGGGGTGTATGGTGCAGGAGCACCTACACCTCACCCTTAATTTGTGATCATTTGAAAGCAAATAGGGTAGTCAATTGGTAAGAGTTAGTGTTTTGAGGTACTTTGTCTCTAATAAGGTCTAAACAAGACCAATAGTCATGTTCTTAGGTGAGTTTTTAGGTTTTGTGGACATAATGTGTAAAGTTGCCATCTTGCATCAAAGTTGTCTTGTAAGCCTTTGAGGGAAAATTTCTTGGATTTGTATGTGAATATGCAAGGTTGGAGCTTTGATAATTTAATAAGGCTTTTCAAAGCCACTTGAGTGATTTCTAGGGGTCATAAGAGTTTAGGGAGGAAGAGTTGTTTAAAAGGAGTCATGAAGGGTGTCAAAAAAAAATGCAAACTTGTTAATATTGTAATGTTGTTTTTAGTGGATCTAGGTGGGTTATAGGTTCAAAAAGGTGGTTATAGCCATTGCATATGGTTGATTAATGTGGTTTTCCAGTTAAAATAAGCTTTTGAAGGCTCGTGCAAGGGGTTGGTGGCAATGTATTGAAGAATCAATAGAAAAAAAAATGTTTTCTCTGCAAAATTCTTATTTTTCCATATTTTCTCACCTCTGTACAGACTGGTACGGGATCTTGATGGT
Source organism: Sequoia sempervirens (assembly GCA_007258455.2). NCBI lineage: Eukaryota > Viridiplantae > Streptophyta > Pinopsida > Cupressales > Cupressaceae > Sequoia > Sequoia sempervirens. The sequence continues at coordinate 33,902,492 of VDFB02000010.1, read as the reverse complement.
CTGAAATTCACTTCACTCGATGCTAGTAGGATTTTTCTCCCATTTGAATTCATTTTGAAGGTTTAATATTCTTATTTGTAAGAGTTCTTTATGTTTTTCTTCAAACTGCCTGTGCAAGCAAGTTTAAGGGTTTGAGTGTCTCCAAGATGAAAATCTCCATCCACCCACTGTAATTCTTCTATGACTCAGTGGATGGACCCTATTAGGTGTCTTTTATGTGTTTACAAAGTCTGGTTTGCAGGGATTGAGTTTTGGAGGGTGTGTGGTAGAGTTTGAGGGGAATGTTTGTGTAGTTTCCATGGAAATTTGAAGGACCAGACCTATAAGAGGCAAGAGCAGCATTTCCAGAAGGCATGTGATAGTTTTTGAAGCTTGAAGGGGTCTAACTTAAGATGCATGAGTAGTTGGTGTAGTTTGAAGGGGTCAATAATATGTATTTTCATTAAAGGTGCTCTAAAACCCTAGGTTTCTAGGTTACAAGAAGGGTTTTTGTGTAGGGAATCAAAATAAGCCCTTGGGGTCCTAATAACTGGAGAATCCTTTGTTTGGAAGTATAAATGAAGACTTTTTCAGGTTGTATTGGTTTGGGAATGAAATCTTAGAGGGGTTCCTTTGAAGAAAAGGGCTAATAGGGGCTTCAAAACAGTGAGGAAAGCCATTTTGGAGGAATTTTTCTAAAGGAGTCTTGTGCACTCTTTTGATATGTTATGTGTCTCAAAAATGGGTATCTGAATCACCCTTGATTTGGTTAAGTTCTATGGAAAGTTTCTAAGTTAAGGTCTGAAAAATGGGTTCCCAGTACTACTATAGTTGAAGGGTGCAATTTGGGAATTTGTGTTTTTAATGGTTGTTGAACTTGGAGGATTAGTTGAATTGCTTTATATGGTCATCCTGATCTTGTTAGATTCCTCCTAAAAGAAAATTGTCAATTAGATTAAGATTGGGTCTCCTGGGGTCTGCATTAGAGGGACAACTTGTTGCAAAGAATTTTGAAGCATGCTATGATAATTAGGTGATGCTTGAATAAGGTCCCATAGAGAAATCTTATTAGTATTTCTAAGTTGTTCCACAAGATCATACTCCTTTCCATTATGCAAAGTCAAATGAGGAGCACTAGGAAAAATAGGCTGAGGTAGTGGTAATGAAGTAGGTATGGTTTTTGGTTGCCTATTATTTTATATGTGTGAGAAATGGTATTATAACTCAGTTGTTGTGAAACATTGTTACTACAATGTTTCCTTGCAAAATTTAAGATATGTCCTGGAGATTTAGGAGGCCTTATAATGAGAATTGGATCAAGAGGTGACTTAGGAGGTCCAATAATTAAAGGACTCTAGGGAGATCCAAGAGGCGGTTTTGTATATCTAATTTCCAATTGTACATTCATAACCTTAGTGGATGTGACTTCTTGATGATAATTTTCTAACAAGAGGGAATCTAAGGTGACCTTAGCATGTTCATATAAGCAAGCCTTCTTGTCATCTTTATGTCCAACAATATCCTCCCAAATAGGAGAGGTGTTAGGAGAGAAGCAAGAAAGATTGTCACAATGATCAACGGTTGAATATTATAGCACCAAGATACCTTTGTCACAAGTAGGAGAGGTGTTGGTAAAAGGAGAGGTGTTGGGAAAATAACAACTAGGATTGTCATGATTGTCAATGCTTGCTTCTTCTTCTATCAAATCATTCTCACAAATAAGAGAAATATTGGCAGATGAATGAAGATTAGGAAAAGTGATGTTAAGGAATGTGCCAATGATTTCATCTTCTTGTGCCATAATATCCTCCCAAGTGGGTGGGGTAGGGGGAGAGGGACAAACAATATTCTCATGATGCTCAATGAGTGTATATTCTAACACCAAGATACCTTAGTCACAAGTAGGAGAGGTATTGGGAGAAGAGCAACTATGGTTTTCATGATTGTCTATGCTTTCATCCTCTTGTATCAAAACATCCTCACAAATAGGAGAGATATTGGGGGATGAGTGAAGGATATACAATGTGGTGTTAAGGAATGTGTCAATAATTTCATTCTCTTGCACTAAGATATTCTCATAACTAGGAAAGATATTGGAAGAATGACTAAC